>CM060734.1:63081781-63595781 GCA_030704615.1 Takakia lepidozioides
AGGAATCTGCCACAGGAATATCAGTACTCTTCTGCATTTCCCTTATGGTATCTGCCACTTCCTTGTGCAGTTCTTTCTCATCTCTCCAAGCCTCATCATCTTCAGGCACATCACTGCCATCTTCATTATCATCATCTTCCTCAACTACTGGAGGTATTAGTTTGGCTTTGCTTCTCGTTACTATCATTGTACTTACTTCTAGTACAACACATGGCATAACCATGTGAGCTGCCACCACTGGGCCCTCATTCACATGAGCTCTCATCTCATTCTAGTGTCTAATCCAGAATGAACAGGCTGCCTTGCGATTCCTGCCTGATTACAATAGTAACACAGTTCTTCACCATTGGGTCCTCGCCCTTGGTCTGCTCTAGGATTATTTCTGTAATCCTGATTCCCTGGCTGGTAATTCCCCCTTGGATTACCCTGATAGTTGCCCCTGGAATTTCCTTGGTAATTCCCTCTTGGATTACCTCTCCCTTCCATACCATTGTTATAACCACCAGGCCTACCATAGTGGTCCTCATCAATGTTTCTTCTTGGCTGGGGCTGCACTTGATGCACCCTTACTTGCCTAGGTTCTCCTGCTGCTGTCCTTCTGTTGTAGTAACAATTCTCAGTAGAATGGTTATCCATTTTACAGATAGTACAGTGTTTCTCCTTCATGTGGCATTCAGTGTGGTATGGCCTTCATTCTGGCACTTTGCACACCAACACCCTTCCTCCAATGTGTTTGCAGCCTCTGTGGCATACTTCTTCAAGATTTCTTCTAATCTTCTCTCATAGTTATCCTCTTCAACTTCTCCTTTCTCTTACTCTTCCTTTTCAGCTCTTGCTCTTCTTCCTTATCCGACTCATCCTCAGAGTCCTCATCATCCCTTTTATCTCTCCTGAACATTCCCAATTGCTCAATTCTGTTAGCTGTTTCAAATGCCTCCCCCACTGTATTATGGGGTAACATATCCACTTTCTTTGCAACTCTGGTCTTAGTCCACTCACAAACCAAGTCTTCTGTAAACCGGTGCTGGTACAGCAGCCAACTTTTTATCATCAATTCCATTTTTTCCATATACTCCTCAATAGTTCATGCTTTCTTTTGCTTTAACTGTTGTAAACTTCCATACACTTCATCCTCAGTTTTACTTGTCCTGAACCTATTTCGGAATGTTGTATTCAAGCCATTCCAGGTTAGGAAATGATTATCAGGGAATCTTGCATACCATTCACTTGCTTTCTTGATAAGTGAACAAGGAAACAGTCTCATCTTGGCATCATCGCCATTCTCATTATTCACTATACACATGTGCTCAAATTGGCTAATGTGTACATCGGGATCCCCTTTTCCTGAATATATTGGAAAATGTGGGTTTGCCTTTATTACCCCTTTCTCCAGACCCCACTCAGGATCAGCATCATGCCCTCTCTTAAGAATGTTTTCTTTACAACCGTCTGGCAATTCCAAGAACCTCTGAAGAATCGTTTGGACAATCTTCCTTCTCCGTTTCACAGGGAATTTGATTCACATCAAATTCTTTAATTCTCCATCCACCATGATCCACCAGATGCCTATCACATCTGGCTGTTCATGACTTAGTTCCCCAGTATGGTCGCCAAATGTCGAGCGGCTTTACTCCCCATCCTTCGCTATCCGAGGGGGAAACTCCAAGATAGAAGAGCTGGATATTTCTAAGCACTCAGTCCGCTTAGTGCAATCAGTCATGACCTACAGCTAGTGAATCATGGTTGTGCTTCCCAATTGTATTCTTTCTTGCCTTCATGTCATCAATTCACCTTATCTGATACTAAAGCATCAGATTGCATCAGTATCTACTTAATTCCAATTAATCATGCATTCATTTCACAGCTTCATTCATGTCTCTCTACACAGTGTGCTTGTATTGAATAAGTATCAGATTACGATTTATCAGGTACTAGGCCAATGTCAAAGTGACTCTAATCCGCCCTACAGTATCACTACAGCTCTCCATGGAACAAACATCTACTGTACATCTCTCCTCTTCCCCGTGCTCCCGTTCTTGCTCTCCGCCTGATCTCCTCTCCTCCATCACCAAGAAGTGATCCCCGTCCAGTGTCATTCCGTTGCCGCTCCCCTTATCTGCCCCCCAAGCTGTTCTAACCACCTAACTAATTAACCGTTATCCCCGAAGTATCACGTTCCTTCTGCAGATGCCGTTCCCTCACAATCGTTCCCTGCCATTGATAACTATTCCCCATGTACTGTGACAGGTTGTGTCAAGCTGTGCCGAGCTGTGACTGGCGCTGTGTCTGTGGACTGGCTGTGACGGGCTGTGGCGGCCTGTGCCTTGTCTGTGTGTGCTGTGGTGTGAACGGCTGTGCGAAGCTGTGTCAGCTCGGCTGTGACTGTGACGGGCTGTGTCGGGCTGTTACCCCCCCTAAAAGCCCACTGCTCTCACCCCTAAGGCTTCTGTTGGTCTCAGTCTGCGCAAAAATTAAGGGTTCCCCGCAGAACTTGTAAAAGCGTCTAAGTCCCAAGCAGCCCTCTAACAAAGACCCACAACAGGCCATGCTTATGAGTTCCATAAGCAAGACATTAAATTTTGTTGGCACTAATGTGAAGTCCATGTTTCCATCCACACAATTGGCAGGCTTTGCGGGAGGAAACTCAAGCAGGAGTGTCGCGCGGCTTTTACTCCCCATCCCTTCGCTATCCGAGGCGGAAACTCCAAGATAGAAGAGTTGGAAATCTCTAAGTACTCAGCCCGCGCAGAACAATCAGTCATGACCTACAGCTAGTGTATCATGGGGGTGTTTCCTATTTGTTTCCCTTTCCGCATTCATCTTAGCTACCTTACCATTGATAATTAAGTATCAGTTTGCTTCATCAATTTATCGGTTTCCTTCACTCATCCATTCAATCCACAGCTTCACTCAGATCTCTCTACACAGTGTGATTGTATCGTATAAGTATCAGATTATGATTTATCAGGTATCAGGCCGAAGCCATTGTGTCTCTATTCTCTCTACAATATACAGCTTTGCATATAACAAGCATCTACTAATCCTCTTTTCGTGCTCTCCGATCTCCGCTCCCGCCTGACTCCAAAGTCCTCCCCGAATAATGATCCCCCTCATCATTCCCCGTTTTTCCCTTTATCCTCCTATCCGCGGTTCTAACCGTTTCCCTCTCTAACCGTCGTATGTGAACTAACATGTTCCCTTCACAGGTGTTGTTCCCCACAGTCGTTCCCTGTCCTACTCTTCGTTCCCTATTATCGTGACAGCTGTGTCAAGCGGTGACTGGCTGTGTTTGGCTTGTCGGGCTGTGCTGGCTGTGTGGCTGTGTGACTGGCTGTGTGGCTGTGTCTGCTGTGTGACGACTGTGACGGGCTGTGTGGGCTGTGTGGGCTGTGACGACTGTGGCTGTGTGGGCTGTGACGGCTGTGTGCTGTAATGTAACCCCCCTCTACAGTGCGCTGCTGTCACCCCTAAGGTTCCTGTTTGTCTCAGTCTGTGCAAAAATTAAGGGTACCCTACAGATCCCGTATAAGTGTCTAAGTCCCCTACAGTCCTCTAACATTACCCCTTCCCCCCTCAAAAGCCGTGTCCTCACGGTTTACTGTTTCCGAGTAGCAACCTTTGTGAGTGAGCACTTTGTTGACGTTGAGAGTTTCGTGGTGGGCTGTGTGTACGAGCCCGAGGTCTGTCTCTGGTTGATGGAGATGGTTGATCACTACCTGGATAAGTGAGGCCTTCTGGAGGCTGATATCGAGGTAATCTTTCCGGCATAGGAGATCCCCTTTGTTTCTTCTCTTCCATCTGAATTGCATAGTCTTCTCCCATGTCAAAAGAATTCTGTGAAGAAACAGTTGTATCAGAATCCTCATCGCCTCTCAGGTGTTTTAATTTTTTCGAACTTTTTGTGGAATCATCTGGGGCATACAATGCTGTCCTACCATGTCTGGAAGTTTGCATTTTACAACCTGGTGTAACCGTTGAACAGCAAAATTGGTGTAGACACTGAGCTCCTTGTCTGTCCAGATGAGTGGGGTACCAATTACTGGTGCAGCGTGCAAGTATTTCCATGCGATATGTCCCTTATAGAAAATGTCATCAAGTCCGAATTTCTGTGTTGACAAATTGTTGCAGGCTGCTTGAAACCATGAACGAATTTGAGAATCCTTCTGTATCATAACTTTTGGGTCATATAGGTACATATGAGGTGGCACACCGAAGGTAATACCCAATGATCTCCACTGGAGTAACTTTGAAAGCGTGCTTGCATCTTTTGTTGCTCAATGTGGTAACGTATCAGAAAACAAGCAGCGTAGTATAGCCCGCACCCCATGACAATACTTGCTATCTCCTTGGTCTTGGTATAAATGAGTCCATGTACAACCTGGAAAGCAACCAATTCCCTCAACATGGTACCTGCCTCGTGCCAGTATTGTGCAAAGTGATGATCTTCAATATGTCGATTGTTTGGAAGAACTTTAGTCCTGGTTGCCACTGGCAGCCAAATACGCATGATTTGGTAGTAATGTGCGAATGACTGCGGAGGACTAAATTCTTTCCAAGCCAAATCCAACATGATGGGAATTTGGTTGAAGGGCATAATCATAGCCCTACTGTACTCCCTGGCAGCTGGAGTTTTAGGTGGGTTAAAAGCTGCATTGCCCCATACCTCCGGCTGTGGTGGCTGTGGTGTGGTTGTAGTAACCACAGGTTCAGCTACTGGTACACTGACCTGTTGTGGTGGTGGTGGTACTGGTTCCTGTACCATTGGCATCTCCTGCACCTCCTGTGAAGACTGAAAAGCCAGAGTTCTGGCTTGCAAATAAGAAGCCATTAGCTGTTCCTGAGGGATAGACTCTTTGGTCGATGTTTGAAGTGAGGTCTTCCACTTGAGTCTGGAGTCCGTCTACATCCTCTTGTAACTCTGCTATCCTACTATAGACATTGTCTATAGTAGTTGTGGCAATGTTCTGCACCTGCAGTCTGAGCTCATTCATCTCGCTTTGGGTGAGCTTCGTGGGCTTTGCCCTCTACTGGCCCTTGTGCTAACCAGACCTGCATAAGGCTGTTATCCACCAAGCTGCTTGTGGTTCCCCTGAGAGTTTGCTCCTCTCTTAGCTTATACAATTCCAACTGCTGTTGTAAAGCCTTCATGCGCTTCGCCTGTGGCTCAACCAATTGCGCATAGGCAGCAAGTAGATTATTGGCTTCTTTCGAAGCCTTGTTACTGACCGCGATTTCATTTCTATTGGCCACGATGGTTTGTTTGCAACTCCACGATGTATTTCTCTTCTCAGCTTCCATCTGCCTGTATTGCTTGAAAGTATCTTCATTGCGACAGATTGTATTCTTCATATCGACAATGAGCTTCATTTGCTCAACATTCTCTTCTTCTGCCTTCGTACATTTTTCCGCTTGACTGTTTATTTCTTTTGTTGATTGGTCAAGCATAGTTGTAAATGTAGCACATTGTATCGCCATCCTGTTATGCACTGTCTGCAACTCCGTATGTAGTGCATTCAGTTCTTGCAACTTGCTTTCATGCTGCACCTGCATTTGGTATAGCTGTTGCTTATGTGCTTCGTGCAACTGGTCTTGCGCGAGGCCTGCCTCAATCAATTGTTGCTTGGCCAATTGCAAAGCCATTTCTGTATTGGCCAAGTCCTGCTTCATCTTGAGAGTGACCTCTTCATCGACCTTGTTTGCACACTCAGTGGCAAGTCGAGCCTCAAACTCCTTCCTGAGTTCTCTTTCAAGGCTGTCAATTGGGTAATTGGAACATGGGTTTGACATAAGTCCCCAACAAATTAAGTGTCCTGCCTATGGAACTCATCAGCATTGCCTGTTGAGGGTCATCATGGTGAGGTTGCTGCTGTTCCTCCGATCTTCAACAGTATGATGTCTCACTAACCATTCAGACCATTGTCCCACCGGATTTTCTTCCTGAACTACTTCATTTATGACCGGTGCTACAGTGTCATGACCTTCCGCCTGTGGTACCTCCGACACAGGTGTGTGCATTATATGCACCTCAGGATTTCCCTTGGGCAACTGTTGCACCTCTGGGATTTCTGTCTCCTTGACCAGACCAGAATATTCATAGAGAAGGTCCCCTTTCTCTATTTCTGCCACTATCTGTTCTGTAGTTGGAATATCTATCCCTTCACTTTCCAAATCAATTATTTCGGGTTGAGCTGCATGGATAACTTGTGACCTTGTGACAAGTCGTTCAAGTGGCTGTGTTGGTTGTGATGCAGAAGTACTTCTTCCTCCTCCTCTCTCTGAAGGTCCTGCTTCCAGTAATAACATTCTTTTGTGCTGCTGTGCCCCTTCCTGGTCATGAGCTTGGGAAACATTATCATGCGGAATCCGTGAAGCCAGTGGATCCGCCACTACAGTCTTTCCCCTTCTCTGCCTCTTAGTCTCGGGTTGTGCTGCTAGTCCACCCTCACTGTGTGAAGAGCCTTGCTCTTCCATTGCAGTTGTTTCTGGCTCAAACACTCCCATTTCCTTCCTTTCTTGTGCATTAAGTATGCCAGAACTAAGGATTATTTGAGCAATGATTGGGCCAGACACTATGATAGGAGATTTGCGGTAGTACCTTGTAATCTTTTCATCTCCTCTACCAGTGCGTTGTACATTATGTCCGCCCATTGTACCTCTTGTCCCTTCAAGCCTTTGAGGATTTCCTCTGTGAAGGATCTGCTCAAATATTGTTGGTTCTGTTTCAGGGCAATCAAAATCAATACTTGGCCTATGTCTTTTAACCCTGGGTACACAGCTTTGGTACAAGCATAACCCTGAGTTTTAAAGAAACTCCCTTCTTGGAATAAATCCCCTATTTGCAGTCTTTCCCTGTCCTCCACATACACATGACCTGCTGGCAATCGAAACAATTGCTGGAGGTATAGGGGAGTAATCATTAATTCAACTCCCTTCACCGTTGTTGTTCCTGTCTTTGGCTCAAAGTTCTGCAAAAATTGTAACATGTACTGTCTATGGTGTAGTGTCCAATCCATGCTTTGCAATCCTTCCAATCTCAGCTCCTTCAGTATCTATCGCCTGTGGGGTAGCCATCGTTTGTTTCTGCAGAATTGTGGTGCTCTTCACCCTGATTTCCTCCATTCCTCTCACTCTCTTCATCTTAGACTCACAGAACTGCTTTGGCTGTAACAACTGCAGGAATGCCTGTAGTGCACAAAGCAGAAACGTATGGTTGCCGCAGAAAGCTATGGGTAATCTCTTGTAAGCCTGCGGGGCTTGCAAGCATTGTTCAAGAAAAGCTCTGCTCTTTCGTTTCGTGTCTCTGCCATGCGTAAGTAATATTGCGAGCGTATAGTCTGTTAGTTCCTCCATAGTTTCCAAGTTATAGCATTTATGGCCTGTCCTGTCGAGACGCCCGTTACTCAGAACGACGCCGCCTCTTGCGCTCAATTTCCCTCCATTTTCTTGATCATTTCTCTGGTTTTCTATTGGCTGTATCCGCTGTGACTGGATTTTAACTTTTATCTTCTTTAGTGGACTTTCCCTGTTGGATAGTCCACTAGGATCACACATGCGACATGAATTCGTTTTTCTGTACTTGCCGTTCGTTCTGTTTCCCTTTTTCCGTATTCATTAATGGGCCCGCCTTTCATCCCTTTTGACGGCCGTTCTTGTCCTCTTTCTTTTTGACACCTGTCCTTGCACTTCATTCTCTGCTGTGTGTCGCACCCTGACCTCCACGTGTCTATTTTTAAAGTAATTTCCGTTTCTTTCTTCCTTCAGCCATTTTCCTGAAGTTTTTATGTGTCCACTTGTCACTGATTCTATGGATCGTGTAACTTTAGTAGGCTGTGTTGAGCTGTGACAGGCTGTGTCATACTGTGTTACGCTGTGATAGGCTGTGTTGCACTGTGGTAAGCTGTGATAGGCTGTGATGTAGGTGATAGGCTGTGTCAAAGATGGGCTGTGACGGTGATGGGCTGTGAACGTGATGGGCTGTGATAGGCTGTGTCACCCACCCCGGTCATATATACTGGGCCTAGCGACAAGTTTCCATACTCCGTTCGTAACACTGGTGCAGCCCGTGACTGCTCTTGCGGTTCAACATGCAAATCATGCTGCAGGGGTTTGTCATGGATACCACTGTACCCCTTCAACTTATTTGCATTGACTCTTCCCAGCATTTCTTTGTTAATGGTTTGTAACATGGCTGTGTTGTTATCATACATCTTTTGTATGACATAAGGTCCTTTCCATGGTGATTTAAGCTTAGAAGCTTGAATCTTTCCTTTCTTCTGCAACCATAGAACCAAATCCCCCGTCTTAAAAGTCTTTAATTTGCCTTCATCAAACTGTTCCTTTCGCTTCATCTGAATTCTGGTCATATTATCAGCTGCATCAGCACGTACTTCTTCCACATGGTATAATTCATGTTTCCTGACCTTGATGGAGTCTTGCAATTCCATTCTTTTTCCCCACTCCGTTCTCATGGTAGGTAACAGGAATTCCACTGGAAGTAAGGCTTCCATACCATAAACTAATTGGAATGGTGTATACTTAGTGGTGACTTTATATGAAGTCCTGTATGACCACAAAGCTGTCAGCAGCTTTGTATCCCAATCCGTTCTGTTTGCATTGACTATCTTAGCCAAGATAGTACATAGTATTTTGTTGGTAGCCTCTGCCTGCCATTACCCTGTGGGTAATATGTTGTACTCTTTCTATGCACAATCATAAACTCTTTAGTCAATAACTCAATGGTCTCATTCATGAAGTGACTTCCTTGATCACTGATAAATTCTAAGGGACATCCAAATCGTGTAAGTATGTTCTCGTACAGGAACCTTGCTGTGGACTTGGCTGTGTTGTCCCTCAAAGCTTTAGCTTCCACCCACTTTGTAGTATAATCAGTGGCTGTAATTATGTACCTGTTTCGTGTATTCTTGGATGGTGGATTAATTGGTCCAACAAAGTCTAGTCCCCATTTCTGAAATGGTTCCGTAGGCATTGTAGGATGCAAGGCCATTCTTCCAGATCTCTGCAAAGGTCCTAGCCTCTGACATTCATCACACTTCTGACAATACTCATGTACATCTTTGAACAAAGTAGGCCACCAGTATCCTGCGAGTAGTATCTTTCTACTGGTAGTCTCTTCTCCAAAATGACCTCCAGCCACTCCTTTATGAACTTCCTCCAAGACTTTATTTACTTCATGGTGGTACAAGCATCGTTTTAGTACTCCATCAGGTCCTAACTTATACATTTCTGCTTCCTACCATAGTATAAGGTAAAGCTTGATAGCAATTCTCTTCCTCTGCTCCTTACCATAACTAGGTGGGCACTGACCATGAGCAAGGTAGTATCTGATTGGCCACTGCCAATCTAACCATTCATCTGCACTTCCTTGCACCTCCATTACAATAAACTCGCATCAGGTAACTGATCGTCCACTCCTGTGGCGGCCTCTCCTGTTGTTAGTCGTGACAAATGATCTGCCACAAGATGCAAACGGCCAGGCTTGTAAATAACCTCGAACTCAAACTCATGCAAGATTATTAACCACCTCGCTATCCTTCCACTTATCAAAGGTTTGTTCACCAGATATATCAGAGCCTGGTGATCCACATAAAACATAAACTTTCTTCCCAATAGGTAATGCCTGAATTTCTTCACTGCATAGATCATTGCCAATGCTTCTCTTTCCGTTGTGCTATAGTTCCTCTCAGCACTGTTCATCAACCGGCTAGCATAGTACACAGGTGAATCTATATTCCCTGTAACATTCTGGGCTAACACCGCTCCCAACGCTTCTCCTGATGCATCGCAGTGAACATGAAATACTACATGCCAGTGAGGGTTAATCAGCACAGGTGTAGTTGTTACTGACAGTGTAAGTTCCTCAAACGCCTGTTGACATTCAGCTGTCCATGCAAACACTGCATCTTTCTTCAGAAGCTTGCTCAATGGTGCTGCTATTTGTGCATACCTTTTGACAAATCTTCTGTAAACTGGTTTGCCCAAGGAATCTCCTTAAACTCTTAACATTCACTGGTGGTGGAGAGACTTTAATGGACTCTGTCTTCCTGGGATCCACAAGAAGTCCCTTCTTACACACAATGTGTCCCAGAAGCACCCCTGAGTTCACACAGAAAGTACACTTCTCTGGATTCAAGCCCAGACCTCTCATCCTGCATCTGGCCAGGCATAACTCCAATTTATGCAAGTGCTCATTCTTAGAGCTGTACACACTGAAATCATCCAAAACCTGCATGAAATCATCCAGATACTCTGAAAAGATTCACTTATCACTCTCTGAAAGGTCGCTGGTGCATTACAAAGTCCAAAGGGCATGACTTTGTATGCATAAGCCCCCCAGTCTGTGATGAAAGCTGTTTTCCCTTGGTCTTCTTCTGCCACTTGCACTTGATTATAACCACTGAAGCCATCCATGAATGAGTACATCTCATGGCCTGCCACAGTGTCTAATACTGCTTCTGTGAATGGCAAAGGGAAAGGATCTTTCTTCGTACAAGCATTCAGCTTCTTATAGTTCACACACTCTCTTAGTTTGCCATTCTTCTTGGGAACTATAACAATGGGTGACAACCAAGTTGTATACTCTATTGGGTATATAAACTTAGCCTCAGCCAACTTCTTTATCTCTTCTCCAACCTTCTGTGCGTAGTTGGGATTCATTCTATACCTCGCCTGCTTGATTGGTACTGACCCTGGTTCCAGTTCAATTTTATGCTGACAGACTTCAGGTGGTATCCCCTTTTAGATCCTCATAGCTCCAAGCAAATACATCTCTGTATTTGATGAACAAGCTTTTAGCTTCTTCGAAGAATTCCGGCTCCAAATCAGCTCCTACTTTCACAGGTTCCTCCTGAGTTCCCATTTACTTCTCTCCTGCTCATCAGCTGTGATTGTCCAACCAGTCACCACTTCATCCTGTAAGCTCACAGTGGCTGGTTCTTCTAGGATTTCTATTTCTCCTTCTCTTTCTTCATAGAAATGTGATGGGTAAATGCTGGTTTCCTTCTTCAGTTGGTGTTGCTGTCACTACACCAGCAGATACCTCTCAAACAACTTAGGCTTTCCAGCCGCATCTCTGCAACCTGCTCCCACTCTGGGTGTGCAGCAAATAGGGTAGCTTCCTGCTCCTCATCCAGTCCTCCCCTCCAGTCATACTCTCTGACTCCTCGAGGTCTTCTTGTAGCAGGTAATCTACTAGATTTCTTTGTGGTAATTTGTATCTCGTGCATCCCATTATGCACAGTTAGTAACTGAGAATTCCAGTCATGGAATACCCTGGCCTGTTTCAGCCACGGACGTCCCAATAATAAGGAGTAAGCCTCCATGACTTCATCCATTTTTAATACAGTTACTGTGATCATAAAGATCATTTTCTGTATCTGTATCTTAACTCCTCTTATTAATCCCAATGGCTGTACACTTCTTTGATCTGCCATTGTTACTGTAAATGGGGCTGGTTTCATGTTACTTAGACCAAGCTTCTTCCTTAATTGGTCTGTCATGATATTTACTCCAGAACCACCATCTATCAGTACATCAGTTAGTTCTGTGCTTCCAATTCTCAATTGGATTACTGGCATAGAATCATCAAAGTCCATGACTGGTTCTCGCCCTTCCGGCTTCACATTATAACTGGTCACCTTGCTGTTCAGGTCTGTGTTTCCTGTCTCTTGGGCAATTCGATTGATTGCCTGATACAGCCTGTGCCTACAATAAGGTGCCACAGCTAATAGCTGTCCAATGGTAATTTCTGCTTTGGTCTGACATATTACTTCAGCCAAAGTCTCTTCATTACTTTGCATGTCTGCATCTTCTTTTTTCCTTTCTTCCTGAATCAGAGGAATCTGCCACAGGAATCAGTACTCTTTTGCATTTCCCTTATAGTATCTGCCACTCCTTGTGCAGTTCCTTCTCATCTTTCCAAGTCTCTTCATCTTCAGGCATATCATTGCCACTTCCAGTCTCATCTTCTTCCTCTTCTACTGGAGGTATTAGTTTGGCTTTACTTCTTGTTACTATCATTGTACTTACTTCTGGTACAACACATGGCCTAACCATGTGAGCTGCCACCACTGGGCCCTCATTCACAGGAGCTCTCATCTCATTCTGGTGTCTTATCCAGAATGAACAGGCTGCATGTCCTGGCTGATTACAATAGTAACATAGCTCTTCACCATTGGGTCCTCGCCCTTGGTCTGTCTTGGATTATTTCTATAATCCTGATTCCCGGGCTGGTAATTCCCCCTTGGATTACCCTGATAGTTGCCTCTGGAATTTCCTTGGTAATTCCCTCTTGAATTACCTCTCCCTTCCATGCCATTGTTATAACCACCAGACCTACCATAGTGGTCCTGATCATTGCTTCTTCTTGGCTGGGGCTGCACCTGATGCACCCTCACTTGCCTAGGTTCTCTTGCAGCTGTCCTTCTGTTGTAGTAACAATTCTCAGTAGAATGGTTATCCATTTTACAGATAGTACAGTGTTTCTCCTTCATGTGGCATTCTGTAGTGGTATGGCCTTCATTCTGGCACTTTGCACACCATACACCCTTCCTCCAATGTGTTGCAGCCTCTGTGGCATACTTCTTCAAGATTTCTTCCAATCTTTTCTCATAGTTATCCCTCTTCAACTTTTCCTTTCTCTTACTCTTTCTTTTTAGTTCTTGCTCTTCTTCTTCATCTGACTCATCTTCAGAGTCCTCATCTTCCTTTTTCTCTCTCCTGAGCATTCCCAATTGCTCAATTCTGTTTGCAGTTTCAAATGCCTCCTCCACTGTATTATGGGGTAACATATCCACTTTCTTCTGCAACTCTGGTCTTAGTCCACTCACAAACCAAGTCTTCTGTAAACCGGGTGCTGGTACTGCAGCCAGCTTTTTCATCATCAATTCCATCTTCTCCATATACTCTTCAACAGTTTCATGCTTCTTCTGCTTCAGCTGTTGTAAACTTCCATACACTTCATCCTCAGTTTTACTTGTCCTGAACCTATTTCGAAATGCTGTATTCAAGCCATTCCAGGTTAGGAAATGATTATCAGGGAATCTTGCATACCATTCACTTGCTTTCTTGATAAGTGAACAAGGAAACAGTCTCATCTTGGCATCATCGCCATTCTCATTGTTCACTATACACATGTGCTCAAATTGGCTAATGTGTACATCGGGATCCCCTTTTCCTGAATATATTGGAAAGGGTGGTTTTGCCCGTGTTGGTTGTAACGCCATCTGTGGCCCTACCTTCTGCCCACTGACAGGTGCTGGCACCCTTGCTGGTGCTGGTCCTTCTGGACCTGTTGTTTTTTGTGGTGGATCTTCCACCAAGTGGTGGCCCTTGAGCACTCCCTGCTTCTGGGCCCCACGATATTCACAGTATTCCCAGCTTCAGTTGCACTACTACTTCCCACACTCCCTGTCCCCCCAGAGCCAGATCCAGGCAGCCCGCCTGATCCCCCTGAGCCGACACCTTCGTTGGCCTGTGATCCAAGTGCTCCACTTGATCCAGGTCCAACGGGTTGGGATGTCCTGGTTGTAGTCTCAACCTCAGCTGTTGGGTCTACTTCTTCATATTCTTCCTCTTCCAATTTCTTCTCTCTGTTTTCATCCTCCAAGTTCTGCCCTTGGGTTTCTTCTTCACTCATGTAACTCAACTGTAATGGTGTTGGAGAGTCTGAACTCTCCGTTGGCTCTGCCACATCCTCATCTCCTTCTTCATCTTCTGCTTCAGAAACTGGAGTTCCTGCTTTTGGTGTTCCATGCCAACTCTTATCAAAGATTTCTGTCAAGTCTTTTATCCAAGGATGTACCTCAGATCTTTCACCTCGTGATTGATCTTCTTCCTGTACCAATTCCCTTAATCTTTCTTGCAAAGAAACAGAAGGAGTGGCATCCAACTCTAGTTCTTCCGGTATAGGTGATGCACTTTTTGATCTTGATGGTGTGAGAGGTCCAGATGATTCCCCTATGTCTATTCCTCTCTCCCAAAGATATGGATAATTAGCTTTCAGATAGCTTTCTCTTTTTGATGAATATCTTTGTCGTCTAGCTTCTCTTTCATCACTCATGTCCCATGTCTTTCATTTCTTTTAATGTGGCAATAACCAAAACTCTCTTCTGTAATATCTCTCGTATATGCCTGGATTTCTTTCAAGCTTCAATGCACCCTTGGCTATACTTGAAGTCTCCGTTACCATATAACCATATGGCAAACAAGTCTGAAAAGCTGTTCTTGGTGTGAGTTTGATCCACAAAATATCCTTTGGAATCCAATTCTTTACCAGTACAAGCTCTTCATGCATATGAGTATAAACATTCACCTTTCTTTCTTCCCAGCCTTCAAACTCTACTCGTTTAATGGATAGCAACGCTATCACATAAACTAATGTTGGTAACCAACGTGCTCTTCCTCTACAGGCTACCTGATAAATCTTTATCACTCCTTTCTCCAGACCCCATTCTGGATCAGCATCATGCACTCGTTTAAGAATATTTTCTTTACATCCGTCTGGCAATTCCAAGAACCTTTGAAAGAATTGTTTGGACAATCTTTCTTCCTTCGTTCCACAGGGAATTTGATTCACTTCAAATTCTTTAATGGTCCAACCACCATGATCCCACCAGATGCCTGTCACATCTGGTTGTTCATGTCCCAGGTCCCCAGTATGGTCGCCAAATGTCGCGCGGCTTTTACTCACCCATCCCTTCGCTATCCGAGGCGGAAACTCCAAGATAGAAGAGTTGGAAATCTCTAAGTACTCAGCCCGCGCAGAACAATCAGTCATGACCTACAGCTAGTGTATCATGGGGGTGTTTCCTATTTGTTTCCCTTTCCGCATTCATCTTAGCTACCTTACCATTGATAATTAAGTATCAGTTTGCTTCATCAATTTATCGGTTTCCTTCACTCATCCATTCAATCCACAGCTTCACTCAGATCTCTCTACACAGTGTGATTGTATCGTATAAGTATCAGATTATGATTTATCAGGTATCAGGCCGAAGCCATTGTGTCTCTATTCTCCTCTACAATATCCCTACAGCTTTGCATATAACAAGCATCTACTAATCCTCTTTCTCCTCCTTCATCGTGCTCTCCGATCTCCGCTCCCGCCTGACTCCAAAGTCCTCCCCGAATAATGATCCCCTCTCATTCCCCGTTCTTCCCTTTATCCTCCTATCCGCGGTTCTAACCGTTTCCCTCTCTAACCGTCGTATGTGAACTAACATGTTCCCTTCACAGGTGTTGTTCCCCACAGTCGTTCCCTGTCCTACTCTTCGTTCCCTATTATCGTGACAGCTGTGTCAAGCGGTGACTGGCTGTGTTTGGCTGTGTCGGGCTGTGACTGGCTGTGTGGCTGTGTGTGACGGGCTGTGTGGGCTGTGTCTGCTGTGACGACTGTGACGGCTGTGTGGGCTGTGTGGGCTGTGTGTGTCTGTGGGCTGTGACGGGCTGTGTGGGCTGTGTGGGCTGTGACGTGTGGCTGTGTGGGCTGTGACTGTTGTGTCGGCTGTGCTATGTAACCCCCCTCTACAGTGCGCTGCTGTCACCCCTAAGGTTCCTGTTTGTCTCTCAGTCTGTGCAAAAATTAAGGGTACCCTACAGATCCCGTATAAGTGTCTAAGTCCCCTACAGTCCTCTAACAAGGAGTTTGAGGCTAGAATTGCCATTGAGTGTGCAAGCAAGGTAGATGTGGAGGCCAATCTCTGGTTGCAAAAAGAGTTGGAGGACACGAAGGCTGCATTGCAACTGACAAAGGGGAATCTGATTGAAGCAAGTCTGGAGCAGAAGAAGTTGCATGAACTACATAAGCAACAACTATACCAGTTGTAGGTGATGCATGGGGCAAATTGCAGGAAGTGAAGGTGCTCCATACAGAGTTGGAGGCAGTTCATCAAAAAATGACCATCCAATGCGCCACGCTAACAACTGCTCTGCAGCAAACTGCAACAGAAGTTAACAAACAAGCACAGAGGTGTATGATGGTGGAGGCCGAGACAGTGGAGCAAACTCATTGCTGAATTGAAGGCTACTATCCGTCGCAATGAGGATACCATCCAACAATACAGTCGGATGGAGGTAGAGAAGGAAAGGTACATCTTGGAGTTGCAGCAAATCCTCACGGGCCAAAAGAATGAACTTTCTGTGGCTAACAAGGCTTGGAAGGAGGCTAATAATTTGGCTGCTGCCTATGCAGCTCTGGTTGAACCTCATGCAAAGCGCATAGAGAGTTTGCAACAGCAGTTGCAAACATATAGACTCAAAGAGGAGGAAGGTCTCAAGGGTGTCACACAAGACTTGGTGGATAAACACCTTATGCAAGTGTGGTTAGCACAAGGGCCGGTAGAAGGGAAGGCACCAAGGAAGCTCACCCAGGGAGAGATGAATGATCTCAGGCTGCAGGTGCAGAACATTGCCACAACTACTATAGACAATATCTATAGTAAAATAGCTGAGTTGCAGGATGATATGGAAGGCCTGCAAACTCAAGTAGATGACTTGAGCTCAAACATTGACAAAAGAGCATTTGTTCCTGAGGACAGGACTCTGATTTTTCAGTCTTTATCACCGGAGGTGCAGGACTTACCAACACTATGAGGGACAGTGGCGGCAATATCACAGCCCCCACAGCAGGAGGCTGTGCAGGAGGTTCACACTGTTGATACCATGGCAACGCAGCAAGCTGAGGTTTGGGGGGATCCTGCTTTCAACCCACCTAAGACACCTGCTGCACGTGAGTATAATCGGGCTATGATTATGCCCTTCAACCAAATTCCCATTGTCATGGACTCGGCTTGGAAGGAATTCAGTCCTCCACAGTCTTTGGCACATTATTACCAGATCATGCGCATTTGGTTGCCACTGGCAACTCGGACCAAGGTTCTTCCGAACAATCGACCCATTGAGGATCATCATTTTGCCAGGTACTGGTCTGAGGCAAGCACCATGTTGAAGGAATTAATTGCCTTCCAAGTTGTTCATGGATACATTTACACCAAGACCAAGGAGGTATCTAGTTTGGTCATGGGCTGTGGGTTATACTATGCTGCTTGTTTCATGGCACGTTATCACATTGAGCAGCAGAAGATGCAGTCAAGATTTTTGAGTTATTCTACTGGGGATCATTGGGTGTTACCTTCAGTTCCACCCCATATGTATCTATATGATGTCAAAGTTATGTTACAGAAGGATTCTCAACTTCGTTCATGGTTTAATTTGGCTTGGAACAACTTGGCCAAAGAAAAATTGGGTCCTGATGATATTTTCTACAAGGGACATGAAGCCTAGAAATACTTACACTATTCCAAAGTCATTGGCACACCTCTTACCTAAACGGACAAAGAATTCAGGGAGTTCACTCATTTTGCTTGCAAGAGATTGATGCAAGTAGTACAGTTTAAGCTTCTAGACATGGTGGGCCAACACTGTATGCCACGCAGGATTCCTGAGTCACCCAAGAAGATCAGACCACCGAAAGGCTGCCGGGGTGAAGATGATTATGATACTACTGGTTCAGTGGAGGGCGATTTTGACATGGCTGATGACTATGAATTAGCAATGGTGGAAAAAAGACGAAGGGGATCTCCTATACCACAGTTTTTAGGGGTGACAGGCGCATGCTTTCGGGGTGGTAGACAGGCTTACACACTCAGTCACAGTCTGACACAGTCTGTCACAGCCAGTCATAGCCCAACACAGTCTGACACAGCCAGTCACAGCCCAACACAGTCCGACACAGCCAGTCACAGCTCGGCACAGTCAACACAGCCCGACACAGCCTCATCACAGCCAGTCACAGTTCGGCACAGTCACAGCTCGACACAGCTTGGCACAGCCCGTCACAGCGTACATAGGGAACGGATATCATTGACAGGGTATGACTGTGTGGGAACGACATCTGCAGAGGGAACGTGTTACTTCAGGGGTGACAGTTAGTTAGTTAGGTGGTTAGAACAGCTTGTAGGTAGATTAGGCAGGGAAGCAACAAGAAGGGGTGGGGGGGGGGGGGGGTTTCTTGGAGAGCGCTTCTGGGTCAGGGGATGGAGGAGATGAAGCGGGGAGCAGAAACGGAATCAAGGATGGAGTTTACGGCGAAGATGGGAAGATGACTTGATCCATGCACCCTGTAGAATCATACAAGAGGACAGATTAGAGACACCAGGGCTACGGCCTGATATTTGACAGAGATTAATATGATACACATTCCTTACTCACACCGTGTAGAGAGAACTGAGTGAAGCTGTGGAATGAAAGGTTGATCAACGGAACTTGGTAGATTGCTTAAGCAATCTATTACTCAAATATAAACAATAAGGTAACTTATTGACATGAAGGCAAGAAAGAATACAAGCAGGAAGCACTACCATGATACACCAGTTGTAGGTCATGACTGATTGTTCTGAGCGGGCTGAGTGTTTAGAGATATCCAACTCTTCTATCTTGGAGTTCCCTCCTCGGATAGCGAAGGGATGGGTGAGTAAAAGCCGCTCGACAAAAGTACTTTCGACCTGTCCTTCCTTGCGCCACTGCGTAAGAAGTAGAGCTAGTGTATAGTCTGTGATATCCGCCATAGCTACAAAGCTATAGCTTTGATTGCCTCTCCCGTCAAGACACTGGTTATCCGGAATAATGCCTATTCTTCCGCTCATAATCCTCTTAATTTCTTGTTCTTGTTTCTTGAATGGAGTCTCTTGCACAAAATTCACATTGCTGATTGGCCGTTGCCTCATTAGGTAACTTCTCATTTTTACCCTAATCTGTTCACATTCCATCTTGGAATGACCACTAGGACTGCATATGTGGCAAAGGTTCCCCGTCTTCTTGTGTGATGGCGCCCGTTATTGCAGTACATGCAATGCGGAGTGCTTTGCCCCATTGGCCACGTGTTTTAA
This sequence comes from Takakia lepidozioides, assembly GCA_030704615.1. NCBI lineage: Eukaryota > Viridiplantae > Streptophyta > Takakiopsida > Takakiales > Takakiaceae > Takakia > Takakia lepidozioides. The sequence continues at coordinate 63,100,684 of CM060734.1, forward strand.
TTCAAACACTCTCCCGTCTCCCTCTGTCCGTGTGGCACATCCTCCGAGTTTGACTTCCAAACTGTATTTACACTTACCGGCCACTTTACTGACGTTAACTCGTGTCCATCTGTCACTAACCTTATGGACTGTGCGACCTGTGTGGGCTATGTTGCTTGTGTTGGGCTGTGACAGGCTGTGTCAAGATGTGGTAAGCTGTGATATGCTGTAATAGGCTGTGGTGGACTGTGATATGTTGTAATAGACTGTGGTGGGCTGCGATGGCTGTGTGAACACATGTGTTCTCTGCTATGGCCATACAAATTTGGCTTTATGACAAGTGCTTCATGCTCCGCTGGTGCTACCGGTGAAGTCTGTGACTGCATCTGTGTTTCAAGATGCAATTCATGTTGCAATGGTCTATCATGGATACCATTGTATCCCGTCAACTTATTGACATTGACTCTTCCAAGCATCTCTTTGTTAATGGTTTGTAACATAGTTGTGTTGTTATCATACATCTTCTGTATGACATAAGGTCCTTTCCATGGTGATTTAAGCTTAGAAGCTTTAATCTTTCCCTTCTTCTGCAACCACAGTACCAAATCACCTGTCTTAAAAGTTTTCAATTTACCCTCATCGAACTGATCCTTCCTCTTCATCTGAATTCTGGTCATGTTATCTGCTGCATCAGCACATACTTCTTCCACATGATATAGTTCATGTTTTCTTACTTTAATTGAATCCTCCAATTCCATTCTCCTTCCCCATTCAGTTCTCATGGTAGGTAATAAGAATTCTACTGGAAGTAAAGTTGCAATACCATAAACTAATTGGAATGGTGTATACTTGGTGATAACTTTATACGAAGTCCTATATGACCACAAAGCTGTCAACAGCTTTGTATCCCAGTCTGTCATGTTTGCATTGACTATCTTAGCCAAGATAGTGCATAGTATTTTGTTGGTGGCCTCTGCTTGCCCATTGCCCTGTGGGTAATAGGTTGTACTTTTCCTGTGCACAATCATGAACTCCTTAGTCAATAGTTCAATGGTTTGATTAATGAAATGACTTCCCTGGTCACTGATAAATTCCAGGGGACAGCCAAATCTTGTGAGAATGTTCTCATATATGAACCTTGCTGTAGACTTAGTTGTGTTGTCCCTCAGAGCCTTAGCTTCCACCCATTTTGTAGTATAATCAGTGGCTGTGATTATATACTTGTTCTGTGTATTCCTGGCTGGTGGATTAATTGGTCCGGGCAGTTGTGTAATGTGAATGCAGGGGAGTGACATTTAAAATTGCTCAGATTCTTCATTTCCACAAGAAAGGGGCTCTGGTACCAGTGCGAAATAGGTGGAGTTATCCCTGCGATTTATTTCATCCATGCCTACCAGGCTGTGTCTGAGAAGAAGAACTTGGCCAGGATGAAAACGCTCAAGTGTCTTGCTATTTTATTTCATCCATGCTATGGACGGAATTCATCCTTGCCTACAGGTTGTTTCATGGGCACACTGTGATGATACTTTCCCAAGATGAGCTAAGTCGTGACCAGACGTATTTTTCATCCGGAGGATGAACGCATTACGTCCATTCTTACTGGATGATGCACAAGAACATTTTCCGTTCGTGGAATGGATGACTTTCATCATTGGCGGTTACCCTAGAAACGCGGGACGAGGAAGACGAAGGGGAAGATGACGGGGCTCTAAGCAGATGCTGCGAACAGTGGAATTGGCAGGGCATTGTGTCAAGGGCGATTGCATCTACGCTGGGGTGTTCTGGCTTGCATTAAGGGAAGTGTTAATTAGAGCTGATGTAGAGGATAAGGGCACAGCTTGGTAATCTGTGCAGCAGGGGAAGCGGTGTTGTCTTTGGTCTGTTTCATTCATAATCTCGTGCTGCTGGAGGATGAGCTTGCGTAGAGAGCTTGCGTGGAGAAGCAGCTTGACGTAATGAACAGTTGCAGATGGGAAGAAATGATGAGGGCGGTGGCTCGTGAGTGATGACTTGGGTTATCCAGACGGCAGGGTTCTTAAATGATACATTGCCAGGGAACGACTTGGCATGTGTGCAGCTGCCATACGGAGGAAGGCGGTGCCGCCATGAACGTTATGATTATCACTTGGCAATTAACTGGAAGATGAGCAGACGGGGGGAATTGGGGGTTTTGGAGTGGAAGTACAGCGACCAGTTAAGAGAAAGCAGTGCCGCATGGCCTTTATGGATTCTTGCCTGGGAGTGATCTCACGAGGGAAGGATGGCTTAGCGTAGTGTGCAGCTCTCCCATTTGCTTTGAAATCGTTAAGAATGACATGCGGCAGGCAGAGAGGGTAGTGGCGTGATGACTTGGTGTGTCTTTAAAGGATAGGGTTACTGTCATGTGTATGGACAGAGCAACAAATCTGACGCGGTAGGGCTTATGTATCGTATCAATCAGTTTGTTTTAGGGAAGGATGGCAGGGATGCGCTGGAGGATGGTGGCGTTTAGGCATGGCGGCCTTGTTTATGACGATCAGATGCATGGCGGACCTGTTTGTGACGATCAGATGCGGGTAATTTGCAGTGTTGGGCGGTTATCAGGTTTTCGTGAGCTCCTCCGGTGCAGGTTCTTTGCCAATTGCCCCGTCTTTAGAACCTCCAGAGGCGGTTAAATGGACAAAAGAAAAAATTAAATAACCTGTCGGAGGCGGTTCTTTGATGTTTTCAAAAAACCCGGTTAAGTTCAATTCCGGTTATTAAAGACCTTTGCACATGCGGTTTTTTGAACCGGATCTGGAAGTTCAATATACTTCATAACCGGTAGATAACCGGCGGTCCTTAAAACGGTTATATTGCGGTCATGTAAATGAACTATTTATAAAATACAAATTTACATACATTGAAATGATGAAAATATTAAAAACAAAACTTAAATAAATGCCAAGCATGGATTGACCAGCCATGCAAGATGGTTAGCCCTTGAAACTGGATCATCCAGATGATCAATAATGGACATCTTAGTTACCAGATTGGTTTCATATAGATTTTTTCATTATGTAGGGTAAGTTATTCAATGATTTGAAGAAATATTACGACATCCATCAATACCTTCTTCACATACACTGATTTTTGTATATCCTACACACTCTAGGCAGCTACCATAATCCCATGGCAAGGATTTCATTGTAGAGCCCTTCTTCTTGCTTCAGATTTCTGTCAAGACAAAGCAGCCAAAAAACCCAATCAGCACATATAATTTTAATATAAATGGATAGATTGCTAATCAACATTGTAAACTAGAAAAAGTGAAATGAATCTTACCATTAGCACAACACTAGAAAGTCTCATCGCTTCAACTTCATCATCAAATTCCTCGTCAAGCTGCTCTTCCAATTCATCCTCAAGTTCCTTCATATCAGCCAGCACTTTGAAACTCTTGCAACCCTTTCTCGGATCATTAGGCCAATTTTTTGCAACAAAGATCATCTTGTCAAAATTGTTTGTTTGCAAACGTCAACGACGTAAAGCAGTGAGGATTCCAGCAATAGAAAATATTCGTTCTGTCTCAATTTGGCTGCCAACAATTCCCAATATCTGCCGAGCTAGATGACCAATAGTTGGAAACTTTAGTTCATGAGACCTCCACCAGGTCAGAGGGTTACTGCAATTCTCTACATCAACTGCAAAAACGTCGGAACAAAGCCAATTCTCGGATGACAATTCTCGTCGGTTCTTGGTTTTGGTGGTTTCAGCCGTTGTTTCGGAGGTCGTGAATAAATCATGAGTGTTGCCATGCACTCGACCACAATCACTTTCCAAGGGGCTAGATGGTACCAAAGCTTGGAAACATGCGAGAAGCAAAGGATGTAAAGATTTCGTGTCATATTCTTCCACGATTCGGAGGGCCACCTCTCGGCCTACATACTCTGAAACCAAAGCCATGCCCTTGAAGCGAGGATCAAGCATCAAAGCAAGCATATTATGGGCTTTTAACTTGTCGTACTTATGCATGAAAGCCAAGAAAGGTGACAAAACACCAATCACTTCTTTCTTCATTGCAACACTCAAATCAGCCAACTCCCGGTCAAAGCCATTGGTTTGTGAGGCTTCGACAAACCTATTTTCAATCGTAATTGCTGCACACTCTCGCTGGAATTGCAACGACATGGTTACTGCCACATTCAAAGCGTCGGTGAGCAACCAATGGCCTCGACTTTGGTTGAGCACGCAACTAGTGACAACATGAGATAGTGTTTTCACAACAGCCCCAACAATAGCCCAAGTTTTACTGGTGGGAACTCGAGCTTGCAAGACCAATGTTTGACGGCTGTAGCATAAATTGATGGCAGTTCGGAAATGTAGAGCATCCTCAAACATCAACACCCTACTTGCAAACCTGCACCCTCCCCATAGATACTACATCAAAATTCAACGAGTGACCACATAACAAATATCATGAACAATCAATGGTGACCACAATACTTTTGTTATGACGAAGCAATTCAAATATCTCAGTTCATGTCCCTTCACATTGAACACTATTTTAACTAATTCTGGATTTTTGTTTGGTCCAGAAATAATATGAGAAATATGAATAAATAAAATTTATTATTGAAATAAAGCGATATATTATATTATTTTGGTTATTTTATGCACAATATAATCCTCCAAACATTTTTTGGAGACAATATTATAAGTATGTATTGTGGTTTTAGAAGAACATCCACTACCAAGTTGACGTTCACCCAAAAAATGGGAGGATGCAATAAATTACACCATGATGTGAGGTCAAATATGTAAAACTTTTTGCACAAAATGGTTGCCATATCAGATGACATACAAAACCAAACATAGAACAATCATGGCATGTGATGAAGAGGATGACATGAAAGAAGGAAAATTGATTAGGTTATAAACAATAAACAACCAGATTACAAAACATAATTCTAACCAGATTACAGTAATATTAATAGTGATGACCAGATTATCACAAAGCATCAAAAGTAGTATACACAGTAAAGACATAATTATTACTATGCCTACATCAGATTACAGATGCATTAATTATGATCATAGTACAAACAAACATAAAATAACAAACTTACCTTGTTTTGACAGGAGTATTAAACTTGCGGGGCCGCATGCCAGAATCTATGCATGCCTTCTGCCATTCCTGACGGCCCTTACCTGACTTCTTAGGCCATGTAATGCATTTATGTATGTCACTTTGGGCAGCCTTGATGGAGACATAAGATAACCCTGTACATACTTTCTCATCCGTGGTGGCGTATTGGCATGCTTTTGACCTAGCATGTCCAAAGCATGATATCCAGAGAAAGGTTCCTTTCAACTGTAAATTGTCACAATCACAACTGACTTGAGTGCTTGTGTCATGCTTGCCAAATTTGAACCCTCGTCTTTTACATAGCACAATATCTTTTTTGTCAAAGAGAACTTAGCAAGAAGTTGCTGAAGTTTCATGGCCATGGCCTGACCACTTGTTTCTGTGGCTTCAAACAGGCCTATGGTTACATGTTTTGGTTCCCAATCAGATGACAAGAAGTTAATGACGAGGGCAAAAACATCATAGGCTCCTTTGGACATCCACAAATCAAAGCTCGCTGTAGCCGAGACACAAGAGGCCAAAGCAGGAACAACAAAAGTTTGTAAGGTTCTCTCAACTAGTGAAGGCAGCACCTCATCAGTGAAAACTTTTCTACTTGGGAAGACTACCCTGGGACATAGACGGAGGGCCATTCTTTGTAGCCAGATCAACTCGACTGTCCTAAGAGGCATGTACTGTTTAATGACCATCAAAACCAGATCCTCCAAAAAGGCCTTTTGGACTGGGTCATCTTTCTTGAATGGGTTGACAGCCCCAAAATATTCTGAAATTGCAGTTGGACTGACACCATGACGTTTTTTAGCAGGCTGTCGATCCAAAGGATTCCTCTCTCTACTATTTACTTCCTCTTCATATTTTGAAGACACCCGCAAGTACTCTACCTCAACGTGTTTTCTCATCGCTGTGATGCCGTTGGCCTTGAAGTGCGTGATGAGACCTTTTCGACATCTGGTGCGTAATGCTAATATGGCGGGACCAACTGTGGCAGTATGACAGATAATGCATCGCATTACCTGAGGCTTAGCTACATCCACTAGCATGTTATCAAAGATGTCGTAAAATACCCATGTTGGAGAGTTTCGATTGTGAGGTTTCCAGAATCGGGCCTGTTCACGCAAGAGTCGTAGCTGACTGTCCAACAATAGTCGCTCCCCTTCCTCATCATTAGATGACACCACTTGCTCACTTGGTCCCTGCTCACTTGGTCCCAGTTGGCTCTCCATGGGGCCCCCAAAACTCCCAATCTCCACATGTGGATTCAATGATTATGTAGCATGGTTACTGCTGGCAGATCCTAAAGATTCCCGTATAGGGGCAGAGTGATCAGAAATCATCGCATTCCACAACACCACATCTCATTCAGCCATAGTGTTGAACACTCCCTTGGCATCCTCAATGCTACCACATTTGGCATACATGGCCACCAGAGGTGCTCAGGATGACATCTGGAACAATTGCAGATTTGATCATGTCACCAGGGATCTCTTTGCCCTTTCCAGGGCTGCCAGACACACTGCAAACACACACAAACCTTATGTCGGTGGCCTTCACCTCTGCACCCATCATTTGCTCATAAGTTGGAGCCTCCATCCCTGTGTGCATACCCTGCAAGCATCGCACTCCCCGACAACACATCTCGTTCAGCCATAGTGTTGAACACTCCATTGGCATCCTCGATGCACCCACATTTGGCATACATGTCCACCAGGGCAGGGGCAGTGTTCAGAACGACATCTGATAATCTGACAGACATTCACCTTTTAGAACTATTCCAGCAAATGCCCCAACCCTATTGACTTAGAGGCTGTAGTGTCCAAAGCCATGTCCGTTTCCAAAATTGATGAAAATGAAGTTAGGCAGAAAACTTCCCTGGACTTGTTTCCAGTCTGTGACATGGGGGAGGACATCATGGATGACTTCAAGGGTCTACCCACTCTTGGCACCAGACTGAAATTTAAACTAAGGGCAGGAATCCTACCTTTGAATAGCAAACAAAAGCAGAGAGGAAAGGGAGAGTGCAATTGCACCCAACTCAACTTATCACACTAGTTCCTATGGTCAATTGCATCTGCTACACTCTGTAATCTGACAGGCATTCACCTTTTTGCCTCGGTTGTCCCACCAGTTACTGGGGTCAAAAAAATATTCATCCCACAGCTTCTTCTCATATCTGTTACCTGTTTTTGGATACTTTCCTGTTGTCACATTGGTAGTATCATGTCAAAGTCACTCCAAACAAGATTCACTCAACCAGCTAATTTGCAGAATTCAACATGGAAATTTAGGGCCGATTCTGATAAGAAGGAAAAACAGGGTGAAATGTGTTGGAGAGGGTGCCTTCATTAGCAGTGCCTGATTTTATCCATTGTGCTGCTGCTGCTGCGGCTTCCAGTTGACCATCTGTTTCTTGTAGCTATCCTTCCACAGGGAATCATAGGTAATATGGAGCTTGAAATCCGGGCCTCTTGGATGAATCTGGACCCACAATCTATCCCTACACTCCTTCAGCTATCCATGCATGTGTACAAATCGTCAATACATCCTCAGCCTTGCTGCAGCAATCAGCTGACACTGACGCCCTAACCCTACCTCCAATAACATGTCAAAATCACTCCAAACCCACCATATTCTCATCTATGTTATCTGTTTCTGGATATTTTCCTGCTGCTACATCGGCAGTAACTTGTCAAAGTCACTCCTAACCACCACAGATCCACCCAATGAGCTAACTTACAGAATTCAATATGCATCTCATGGCCAAGTCTGATGAGATGGTAAAACAGACATAAATAGGTTGAAGAAGAAGGTGCCCTCACGACATTGTCGACCTTGACCTTGTGTCATGACCCATGGAGGATTTGAATGACCATGAACCCAAACAGACCTCTTGTGTGTGTGTTGCTTGTGGTTGTAGTGAGGTAAGGTCGGATTGGTCCATGAGAACTACCACGGTGCAGCTGAGCAAGCAGAGATTGAAACACGACCTGTTAAGACCAAGCTGACTCTCCCAAGAACCTTGTAAACATCAGCGAGGACTTAAGTGCGCAACAACGATAGGGCTTAGTGGGGCTTAGTGCATGAGGAAAAAAAAAACGTCGGATTGGTCCATGAGAACCACCATGGTGCAGCGGAGCAAGTAGAGATTGAAACACGACCTGCTAAGACCAAGCTCCTAAGAACCTTGTAAACATCAGGAAGAATACCAAATCATGGTACTAACATGAGCCAAAAGCCCACATTTGCAGGATGGACAAACTTCTTCACATCCTACATTAAGAAAAACCCACACCTTGCGATTGCGATTGTCCCATCATTGTGAAGGATCTGTAAAAAACTCATGCGAGCTCTGCTCCGTGTTGCAAATTCCAAGAGGAGATGGCAAAACAGGCTGAAATAGGTCGAAGAAGAAGGTGCCCACACCACATTGTCCTCGACTTTGTGTCATGACCCATGGACGATTTGACAAAACATGAAAATGGACCTTTTGTGTGTGCTGCTTGTGTCTATAGTCAGGTAATGTTGGATTGTCCATGAGAACCACCATGGTGCAACTGAACGAGCAAAGATTGAAACACGATCTGCTAAGACCAACCTGCACGAGGACTTAGTGTGCGCAACAACGATAGGGCCTAGTGGGGCTTAGTGCATGAGGGAAAAAAAAAACAACGCGAGAAGTTTGAACCCGCGACGCCGCGACGGGCAGGAAGAGCCCTTACCAGTACGCTACGTACACACATTTGAAATTTTCCCCCAAAAGTATGTATATATTGTACATACGTGATGGGCAACTTTTTAAGTTTTTAAACCTTTTTGCAAACCCTATAAGCAACTTTTGTTTTGTTTTGTTTTTTTTATAAATTTTAAGGGAAACCTCAGGCCCTTGAGGAGGGGGAAAAATTAACCCCATTTCATTTACATGAGACCTATAGGAGGATCAATGCCCAGACATACCGTCGTCACGAACAATCCCACACACGGGGTAATGCAGCGGGTTTGAATCCCGAACCACCAGGGCGACATACTGTGCACTTACCAGCCGATGTGTTTTTTTTCAATCTTTTGCACTTTAATTCTTTTTTTTGTTTTCTTTTTAATTCATTTTAGTGGTTACAAGTGAGCACATAGATGTATTCCATGGAAATGAACAAAACTGTTCATCTGGTGTCTTCACGGTGGATGTATCCCATGGAGCATTACACGAAAGATCTTAAGGGATACGTTAAGAATTACGCAAAGCCAGAAGGGAGTATGGCTGCAGGGTATGTTCTTGATGAGGCCATGGCGTTCATGACTGAGTATATGCAATCATTTGATGCAACTCAATGGTGGACTTGGGATGCAAATGCGAAAGAAGGGGTTGAGGATGAGGTCTTGGAAGGTGTCGGCAAAAAGCGGGACATGAGTGGAGCTGAGAGAGATGCAACACAAATTTTGTATGTGCTGAACAATACCAATGTCATGGCTCCTTGGGTGCAGTGAGTACTTCTTTTCATTGCACCTTATTCATATCAAGTTCAATTTCAATTCTGACTATCACCAGTGTAATCAAACCACCCACAAAGTCACAAATGTCAGTGGTTCATTCTGATTATAACCACTGTTGTAGTGACGAAATGTCTGAGTGAGTGATTTGTTGGAAGAGCATGTTCATTTACAAGTCATTCTGCTCACTCTTCTAGTGGTTTGAAACAATGGTTTTCAAAGTATCATTCATGCTAGGTATTTTTTGCTAAGTAATGCAATACTTCATTGCTAACATGTGTCATTCTTGTTGCCATTTTGTGACAAAAAGTATGCAACAGAGAAGGCACAGTTCACAGCAAACAGAGAGGCATGTGGTGATGAGTGGCATGCCAATCGACTACCTTATCAGATCAGCCAATACCTAGGTAATGATGGTGCCACGACTCTAAATAAAGAAGACCTGGCTATGTTGGCTACCATTGAAGCGGCATTTGTACAACAAACCGCTATTCCAGTTGAGAAAAGTGATTCAGAGAGTGACGAATATGTTTCAGATTCAAATAAAGTTTATTTGTTCAATAGTATCATCCTACATGGTATGGACACTTGTCTGTTTTTCAAAGTCTGTCACAAATGCACAAACCACTTAAAGTCATGTATCACCACAAAAGTGGTACCAATCACTGTTGTGTAGGCAACCACTTATGAGTGACCACTAGAATAGTGGTTGCCATTACTACAGTGTCTTTCACCACCCACTCTCCACCACTGTAAAAGTGGTACAAATCAATGAGGTGTTTTTAAACACTCAAGATCAACGTGCACTGTCCCCGTCCACGTGGAATATTATATTATATTAATTAAAATAGATTTCCAAATCACAAATCATAAATAAAACTTGATTTATTACACGTGGAGTAGCAAGTGGTTTCAACCACTTCCCATCATTGAGGTGTCTATAACCACTCACAATGTACCACTGCACTCGTCCACGTGGAATATTATATTTATTAACTCAAATATGTTATCAGATAAAAAATAAAAATAAAAATAAAATATTACATGTGGACTACCGAGTGGTTGAAACCACTTCCAACCACTGTTTGTGATGCACCCGTGGCATTCATCGGGATTAACCACTGCAAAGTGGTTACTAATGGTTTATAGAGTGGGAAAAGACAGTAGTGGTTAAAGGGCCAGTGGTTATTCCACGTTTTTCTTCTAGTGTGCCTATGGCTTTTGAGAACCTTGCTATTGCCCAACACCGAGACACATTGAGGTATGCCACTATTCGTGGAGGGGGATATCGTCCAGGGGTTCGACATTTCCATCATGGGGACTGTGTGTATCTGCAGCAGACAGCACCAACGACCTTGGATGTCACAGTAGGGCGTGTGATTTTACGGGTACGAGAGGTGTTGCCTTCAAAAGTGTTGGATCTGGAGGGTCGAGATGGCATGGTATGGAAGGACCATGTGCGCAATTGTGCGCCATGTCACCTGTTCCACATGTAGTTGGGATGATAGATCCCAGTCTTGCAGTGGTACCTGCAGGGTTGCGTTGCATGCTATATTGGCATGCTGGTGGTGCCGCCACCATGCTGGGTGATAGATGCTCAAGGGGGTGACACATGGTATGCTTGACACCGCCACTTGAGGAGGTTCCTAGCGGAGAATGGTTGTGTCCACGATGCCTTGGACAGAGGTGAGGTTGACAAGTGATCCAAGGTCTAGCTAACGGGAGTTCAATGCCATGGACACCCAATTGAAGCCATGGAAGACGAGTAACGATGGGGCTACTTTTGCACCCAGCCTCTTGATCTATTGACTTCAGATACTGGGACTTGGGCGATTGATGACCAAGCGATGATTTTATTGGGATGGATACTTGTTAGCTATCCGGTGTTAGAGGGACCTAATCACCAGCTAGGGGGGCGATTGTGGTATAGTTTTCTAGGATTGTGTGCTTAGAATGTATGGTGGATAACGATGTATGTTGTGGCACGATGCTTAGGTGCACGACACATGTCATGGTTTTAGTCACGGTTAACTAGAATTACCTACTTCTAGTTAACTAGGATATTTTGGATATATATATATGTGTATTTTGTGTGTTGGGACTTCATTTGGTCTCATATGCCAAGTGAGGTGTCAAGCCTCATTTGAAACATGGGGATGGTTTTCCCCTTGTGAGGGTTGAGGAGGGCTCATCTTCTTGTAGTTGAGCCTCCATGAGCCTCTCTCACCTCCATAGCTCTAGGTATTGAGAGGGAGTGTGTTGAGGGCTTGTAGGGTGGATTCCTTAAGCAAAGGTGCCCTTGGCTTGACTTAGTTTATGTGATAGAGTGGATTTCACTTTGAAGACTAGGACTTGTTCTTAGTGTGATTGCTTCATGCTTAGAGAGCTTTCATTGTCTTCCACTTCTCTCATTTCTCATCTCTTATCATTGTGGTATAGTTTTCTAGGATTGTGTGCTTAGAATGTATGGTGGACATCGATGTATGTTGTGGCACGATGCTTAGGTGCACGACAAAAGTATGTGAGTAGACTTCTAAAGAATAGTAGGAGTTTCTCAACTCTACTATGAGCCTAGAAGTAAGGACTAATCTGGATAAATTAGTGCCTTCAATTTCTGAGCAGCAATTTAGATCGAATGACAAAGCTCAAGGGAAAAATGAATGTTTCGGCTTGAGGGAGGGTGTTGAGTATTCAACCTCAACATTCATCAAGTGTACATTCATCTAATATATGAAAGGACATTTCAAGAGTCACAACTCAACATTGAAAGGTCACAACTATAGGGAATAGGTGTGACTACTAAAATAGAATCGGTTGTGGTGTCAAGAGACACAACTTTCTAGCATGTATAAAAAGACACAAAAATGTAATTTAATACAATCTCTCTTATTATACTCTATATCGTCTTCTATTGACTGTAGAAATGTAGATATCTCATTTTTGTACAATTATGTGTGATTGTAAGTAGGCCACATTTGGATGTGGCCTACGCATTACACAATATGTGTGATCTGCCAAGATGATGTGATCAGGCCGCTACTAATTTTGTTGTGTTTCTGTCATGTGCTCTCACACTCCAATTCCTGCATGTCTCATGAGTCCCACTTGAAGCACTGCACAGCCTCGACACACGTGAATCCTGAGAAATTTTTGAACTTAGAAAATTTAGTCAATTGTATTCACACAGGTACGCAACGGCTCGACTTGTTTGGCCCCCTTCCATCCTACGGAAAGGGCTTTGATGCTTAGCACTTCCGTCTTGCAGGTTTGGAGAAAACAGACAGATAGTGGGAGTGGGAGGATATGAAGGTACCTGAAGACCCAAAGCCCACTTTCGCTCTGCGGCCACCCTATGTTGTAAAAGAGAAGGAGATGGACCCCGCCGATCCATACTAGCTGTATGCACTAGTACCTTCACTTAGGAAGGTCTCCCCAAGGTTGAGCACATGAAATGCATGGATAACATGGGGACCAGGTGTTCCTGCATGTCCATCCTTCTCAAAGCAATGAGTGTCAACATATAACTGACATTCAGCTATCACCATAACCATCAAATTTCTTTAGACCTATCTTCCACTGACTAACAGAAACAGCATCACCTTCCCAAGGCTCACGTAGGCACCCAACAAAACTGCAAACCTGCAAACCTGCTTGAAAGGTCACGTGACATCTCTGAAAGAATACTACAAATTTTGAACAGTCAAGGTAGGACATGTTGATGCAAAACTTAACAATAACTCGAATGCCCTGTATGCTTAGATTCCCTTTTGTTGCAGTGACCATGTATCAAGGACAGGCTGTCAGCCTCTTTGACAATAAGATAATTGCAGCCATAGGTGGGCACAAGCTACTTACATGCCCCATGCCCATGCTAAATGTCCATAACAAGTTCCTCATTCAGTTCAACTGCAACTCACCTTGGCTTCTTCAAACTCAGCCCCAAGATAGCCATTAGATAGACGACGCCTGTTATCTAGCATTAGATAATATGCCACAGTTGCCTGCATCAGGCAAGCTAACTGTCAATGTTCCAACCTTTAATCCCAAAAAGATGCTAGTGCCCACTCGTCTGGTAAACTCCACACTTTATACAGATGATCCAACTGCGAGCAAATATGGACCAGCAGACTGACCTGCTTAGGCATAATCAGAACTATACCAGCCTTTCTGACTACATCAGTCAAGCCATGGAAATGGAACAACAGATAAAGATAAATCGAGAAATAGACCCTAGACTTAGTTGAGAAGCTACTACAAGTAGAACGAGGAATCCATGGAAGCTGCTGTCGACAGGAGAAATATATAATCAAACTCAGATCTCAATTTTGTACAACACCACAACAATCCACCGACTTGAAGCCATGTTATAAAGCCATGCCTACTGGAAAAAGTCTGTACATTATTTTGACACGAGAATGTCTTCATCGATCTGCACACATATTTCCGCACACGTCAACCACTACACACATTTCAAATTGTTTCTCATAAACCAGAACAAGAATTATGACTTCCACACATAGGTAGACATGAAGGCTCTGGTAACATTTCTTTGCTCACCAGTGTTCTCTTCGAGCACGGCTGAAATCAAGTTGATAATAACTAGCCTGCTATGGATATGTGGACACTAGATGCAACATCTCAACTTCAGCTACTCTCAGAGAGAGTGTACATGTTAGCTTGCTGTAGGAAGAGGATAACGAGGCAAATGAGATTGAAATGAAGGATGCTGGCGAACCTCAGGAATAATAACCCGCTTCATCGGGTCCACCAGTAGCATACGTGGAATCAGATCCCTTGCTCCCGGCGACAAATGGCTTGGTAGCGTGTAAACCCTGCACAAACAGGCACCCGCCATCTTCACCTCGCCATCTCCATCTGCACGCTAGGGTTTCATTGTGACAGTGTTGAGCTCAGCCAGGGGACGTAGCCGATTCTAGCTCATCTCTTCGGCGCGCAATCTCGTCCTTACAATCCTCAGGATCTGTCGGTGAGTAGTTCTGTAATCGTGCAGATCTGAGCATGTCCATAGGACGATGGAGATCATCCAGGTGCTACATGCATTGGGTGCTTGTGGCAGAAAATTTAAAGTTTTCAGGTTTGTGAAAGCGAATGAGCTAACATAAATTTATTCTACAAGAATTTAAAGGTTAATAACTTTGTAAAATATATATATATTTTAAATTATTTATTTCTGTATACTTAAAATAATTTTCATGGTTTTATTTAAATTTTTTTTTTTATTTATAAAGGCTTGTCCCACCAAAAAAAATATATATTTTGCAGTAAAAGGGGGCAGTGGCCCTGGTTGGATATATATATATATATATATATATATATATATATATATATATATATATATATATATATATTGCAGAACAGCCCTGGAAATTTATTAATGGGAATTTTTAGAACATGGAGGAAAAAATAACCTCCGGGGCCGTGAAGGCGCGAAACACATGGGGAACTTCCCTGGACGTCTTATAACCCTTAAACGCCCAGTAGCCCGTTTCAGGCTTTTGGGTTTAAAAAAATCTGAATAACTTTTTGCATTCTCCATGGAATTGTGTGAAAACAAAATATAGTGTTCTTGGGCACCTGGCACACCAAGATTCATTGCCCGATTGCCTCGGATCTGCCAAGTTGCAAAGAGGTCTCAGGGGGGTCACGATTTGATAAAGGTAATTCTCGTTGTTTCATTCTTCGCACGCGTGTGAGAGAGGGAGAGAAACATGGGATTTTCCCAGGTTTGACCAAGTGGCAACATCACATGCATTGGCCAAATTGGATACTTTTTGGATTGTTGGATGAGGGATCTCAAGGGGATGGAACCCTGCTAATTTCGCCTCAATCCCATTTGATCCCGTCACTCAAATCTTTAAAAAATTACCAAAAATGGATATGTTTCTCAAAAGAGCCCCAATAATGGGGCCCACATTCAACGGTGGCATTTGTGGATCTGGGGCTGATTGGCCTCAAATTCGGCAGGTGGCTGCAGGAGGAAGGTACGCGCCTAATGTGCGGTCAAGTTCTTTAAAAAGTTAATTTTCTGAAAGTTACACCTTTTTTTCACTTAAGGGGTCATGTTTTCTGAAAAAGTCAAACTATGGCACTGGGCGTTTAAGGGATAATAAAGTTAACCAGGGCTGCGATCCCCCTGTTAACCAAAAAAGAAAAAAGAAATCCCTGATAAGCACAAGAGAGGGGATTGGGACATTTTCCCCCCACTCATCTTTTCCTCTTACAGTTTCCCCCTTCAACTTTCCCTCCAGCTTTTCATAGCAAGGGATTATTAGTTGGAATGTTGCACTTTCCCTCCAAGTTTCCCTCTGATAAACGTGCCAAAGGGGTTCTTTTAAGGGTTTTCTATTTTCCATTTGTCAGGGGCCTCTAAGGAGGGAAAAATTGGAACATATCCTCTTCCCAATAGAGGGGAAGTCCTAAAAGCTCCTTGTGAAGATTTAACTGATCCACTGTTATAACCCGACAATGATCGTGGCATTCACAGGCTCTTTAATTTTGTGGCCTCAAGATTAGAGTTTGTTTTGAAATTCAGAAAAGCCTGGATGGTGCACGAGTTCTGCAGATCAGTCTCTGCTGATCACAGCATGTAAGTCTACAAACCGATGAGTTCTTACCTCAGGAATGATTCACGTAGTATTGAGTATTATGTGTTATGAGGAGAAATCAGTTCCTTTAAGAGATTGAATTGGAGAATGGAGAATGGATATTAATTTTAGGGGGTTTGGAATTTTTTTTCAAAAGAGATGAGCCCTTTAATTTGTTTTACTGTTCAAGATGTACACACGGTTGGTATCCGCGTGCCTAACAACCAAGAATCTGCTATTGATCAGTGTGACGAATTAGAAAAGAACTTATGAATTGTCAACTGCAAAAAATTTCCACAGTAATGCAAAAATGGAGTCCTGCTTCCCCCCTTAGAAGTTGCAGATTCATGCTCAGCTACATCCAGACAAGACTCCAACATAAATCGGTAAACAGATTTATAACTCAAAAATGGAGTGTCAAACTGATTTGTAACCAGAAATCAAGAATCAGCTCAATATGTACACTGTAACTTCTTAAGCCCTTGGAGCCTTAAGCTTCAGAATTCATGTGTAATTCACTAGAGCTACACTGGATCTCATCTTGCTCAAGCATGACTGTCTTCACTATCTCAACATAGCTCGACTAATCGTGATGTTTCCCCTCTTGGCAAAATGAATCAGAGCCTCACAGTATGAATTCCCTAGTGAATTTCAAGTAGTGCAAACCGATTACTCAGCAACGATGTACTCCATGAAGCTTGCGTTGTCGAAATCGGCGTGCTTGTACACGCTTCTGGAGCTCCTGTCTGTAACATTCGTAGAGCACCCAACTCCGTCCCTCCAATCGTAGAAGATCATTTCTGGATCGTGAATAGTCTTAGGACGCTCCTCAACCTTGGTCTTGCCCTTCCCGTTCCCAAGCTTCTGCTTTTTGCACGACATCCCTGCCGCTTCACCTATATTCCTTTTGACATGTATCGATCCCTCCTTGATTGCGATTTCTAGTTGCAGTTCTGAATTTTCCCAAGGGCACGGTCCGCTTCCTTGCAGGTGGCACCCGCTTCTTCGGAGCTGGCTCCTTGGATATGATCGTAGGCGTTTTCACTCTCGGAATCTCACAAGGACGCTCTATACGCCTCTCCTTCTTTGCGTTCCAGCTAGCCTTTGCCACGGATTTCAGCCCTCGGGTCTTCTTTACTTCTGTCTTCTCCTCCAGAGTCCGCCATCTTCCGTCTGATTCGACCATCCCGTGTGACAGGGCCTGGAGGTCCAGCCATTGCGGCCGTGTGATCCTTGGAGGCGGTCGAGCCAGGATCAGGTGGAGGAGCCATAGCAACTCCGAGACGAGGTGGAAGGGAGTGTGAAACTGATTGCCTTGGGATCTTCCAAGACACGTACCTGAAAACTATGACCAAGTGTCTGATTGTGCATCTTATATACCAGCGCAAGAGCATTCCTGGATAGCAAAAGTCTCGGCCATCTGAAAAGTGAGTAAGTATTCCTCGATTAGCAAGACCTCGCGCTGAAATTAAAGTCTCGGGCTCCAAAGTGAGTAAGCGTTCCTCAATTAGCAATGGAGGGCATCCGAAAGGCAATCCTTCGTCGGAACCTGTCGAGTAGAGAAGTGATACATCCTCAAACGTGTGATCACACGTACAAATTACATTGACGCGGATACTTTTGGTTTGGGTTGGCGGATTTACGAGTATCGGTCTGCGAGGCTGGCGTGTACATCAAGTAATTGTCCGCGTGCAAAGTCTAGTAACTGACACATTCAGCGTAAGCATCTGGATAATCTGGAATGGGGTGGTAGAGAGCAGCCGCCAGCGCGGATGTGAAGGTTGCTCTCTTGCGGATGCAACATCTGACTCTTCTTTTTGGTTTTGTGTGTGTTCCTTTGCATTTGTGAGGTTAGTACGTTAGTACAGCCCACTACTACTCCAGCTGATCACCTCCTTTCCAATACTGGAACCGGGTGATAAGTTTGTTCAACTCTATGAGTACAGAGGTTGTCAGCTCTTCATGCAAACACGGAAGTGGGAATGCTGATTTCCTGCCGAATCAAAACTGAGTTGGCAGGTATGGCGAAACTGGAAGGATGGGTGTGGGAGTGCAGTTTCCATTTGGATGCCAAGGGCTCCAGTACACTATGTACTAGGACTGATGTGTTGGTGTCCCTGCCTATGCCGAGCCCTCATTGAATTCAGTTTGGTGTGCACGCTCTGACCTCACTGAGCAAGTCCCACACATCTGGCGTGCCCCCAGTGACTTCGCACTGTTTCCACTCAGTTAGTGATGCTCTCACATTTGTTGCTATGAGGGAACAGAAGCATGAAGTAGTGTGAAACGTGTCTGGAAATTTGGCTTAAGCATTGTGAAGTGCAGGAACTTTGGCAAAGATCCCCAAGTTAGGTCAACCATCATAGAACCATCACAATTTTTGTGTTGTAAACAGAGAGACACACAGTTGGTTTCCTCTCATATCTGCGCGCAGAGCTAAGGAACTTTGATGAATAAAAGCTGTGCAGTTCAGAACTGTAAATATTCCTAACTTTGCAACATTCAATCTTCTGGTCACACCACTGTCTCTCAGTTCTGCTGTTCCACATTGGTATGATGCCCTTTATCAGTTTTCTAACTCTTATACTTCACAACTCAGAGGAGGTCTGGAAAGATTTATATCAGAATCACCCCGACCTGCGGCCATCGGTGGGGCAATAATGTAATGAAAATAATTCGTGCCCAAGTATGCCTCCACAGGGTGTAGTGGCATGGCACAATCTAGCATGCTCGGCTGTGTCCAAATAGCCAGCTGTACATCTGCATCTGTGGTGCAACATTTACCACTAAGATGTAAGGCTAGACTCCATATTGTGCAGACCATGTTTCGTAAGGAACAACCAGGAAACAGCTCTCTTGAGATGGAAGAACGTCCTCCAAAGTGAAAGAGAAATGTCCACGGCTGTGCTTGAACTAAGAGGGTAAGTTAGAAACAAGGGGACTGCATCCAGTTAACCTTACCAGTACTACAAAAGCAATCCATGTAAAACAGCTGCAGTGGTGCAATTCTCCACTACATCAATATGTTGGCAAGAGTTGTTCATTGAGATATACAATGCAGCTGACTTCTACTTTCAAGTCAAGCAGAGGACCATGTCTTGGGTACATAGTACATACCTCATGTCTTCGAATATCAGCATTCAGCCCATCGACATGCAAAACCTACTTACCCACCAAAAGTAAATCTTCTACTGCCCTCTTCCCCAGGAGTTTCTTTATCACATCTCCCTCCGCTTCATGATTGCTTGCACCATTTGAAGGGCCCGGCTGGGCACCTTCCAATGTGTTGTGCCCTATCTCCTCATCTTCATCTGTATCCTGTCAACTCAAATAGGTGCTATTGAAATTAGAAACCTTCTTTAGAACCACCGACACCCCCCCCCCACCCGACTCAGGTTAAGTTCAAGTCATAATGGTTCAGCTTCTAATTTTCTCACCAAATCAGGCTGCATCCTCTTAGACATTCAAGATTCAAATGAGAACATATTTTGTTCACTTTTAGCCACATTGGAATCAATTTTATAAGATGGGACTAGACAGTGGGGTCTCAGTCATGTCTTCCCACATCTCAGGGTCGGGTGAGAATCTCACACAATATGTCTATGATGGCCTATTGCAAAATAGGTCAACGGCCAGCAGGCTACAACAGATCAGTCTAGTAATTCATCATCTCCTGCACAACACACATACAAAAGTAAGACAAGTCATTACCCGTTCTTCCTGGAACTCTTCAATTTCAACATACTCCGCATCATCACAACTGGTATACCTGCTTCCACTCTCTCCTCCCTCAGACGGTGCTGAAACCAGGCCTCCTCCGCCTGCCTTATCAACAAGTCTGAAAATCGCTCCCCAGGCCTGGCAGCAACACCCCTGCTAGCTGGGTCCTACAGCAAATTGCTATTGTTAGAGGGTTGACTAAAGAGTGAAAGAATAAGGTGTCCGCAATGAAAGGACAAACTCCAAACCTAAAAAATTATCTTCCATTATCTACTCACAAAAATTGTCTAAGGAAACACAAATAGACCTGAAACTGCCCAACATATCCATGGTGCGAACGCATGAGCATCGCATCCTCAGAGAAGTATTGGCCATCTTCTATCAAACGATTCATGTAAGCCATTCGGCGGTTTTCACTGTAGCTGCCTGAGATCGCTGCTTTGCAACTCTTGGACTGATTGCACTTCTTAAGGATTTTAAATGCCAGCCCACCTGATAATCTCCCTCTAGCACTTCACATTGTTGCAGCTCCCCGCTGTTCAAATTAGGGCCATAACGTTCTGCCAAATCAGCCCACATCACAATCACATAATATAGGGGACCAACGTGAATTCAGAAATAGCCTTGACCAAAGAGTGGAAAAGGTACGGAATTCAACATCTTTACATGCCTGGTGGCCTGCCTATTCACAGCTTCATGCATCATACAGCATTGTGGGCATAGTCCCCTTGAAATAAAACCCTTCCCAGTACGGTATTCACGAACCGATTCACACAACCCTTTGACCTACTCTTGTGGGCATACTTGTGCTAGACCGGCTCTGGAGTTTAAACCCACTTGGATACACGACTTACCCCAAAAACTTCCTTGACTCGCACAGTCGGTTGCAGAATTCAACTGTTGTTTGGGATGCAATAACTTGCTACCACAAAACATGAAGATTATTCGATCTGCTGCTGTAGCAGTCCGACTGAGCGAGTCACGCTGTCGGGAGAGATGAAAAGTAGCTGCACTCGTCATGAATCCAGTTTCTACGTGCTGGGCAGCATGGAGGACACAGTTCGCACATCAGAAATGGGGAGAGAGATTACCCAGAAACACAGCCAAAGAAGAGACACAAGATGCAATCGTTTCTCGTCCTGCGTCACAGGCTCCGACCGAGAGGCCAACGAGTGCGGCAAATGAAGGTCTGGCAACGAAGATAACCGTCTCCACCATGCTATCCACCCCTTGTTCCTCCATCTCCGCCTTCTTCACCTCTAACCCCATAACCTAAACCCCTACCTCTTTATCCTCCTAAACTTCACAACCTGGTACCCTCTAATGTTTCGCAGAATATTGACCAACTTCACTGGATTTCTGGTTTGATAGCAGGTCGCTATCTTTCTACAACCCGCCTGATTTCAACTGACATCTGCTGCTCTGCATATCACACACACTCTGCGTCGAAATCGCCCCTTTTGCTGGGCATCGAATCTGCAGACTGGGTACTTCTTCCTGGCAGAGCAACATGCGGAGAATGATCGGGGTTCAAACTTCAAAAAGACAGACCCACTCTCAGCATGCCATCTCCATGCCAGTCTCTCCGTTGCTGAATAGGTATTAACAATACGTATTACGCAATTACCAAGAATTGTGCATGTTGCTGGGACAGGTGAAGGCTGATTCCTATACGTGGCTGAGTACCACGCCTTACAGTGCTGCGAGACGAAGTGTTCCAGAGGATTGCAAAGGGTTTATATTCCAAGGGGACTGTGCCCACAAGGTGATGTCAAGGCTGTTTGAAACGGCCGCTTGGTAGACCTGCAGACATGTAAACCCAGAACAACACATGACGTCCCACTTGCGACCAAATTCGAGGTCCTACAGTGAGAATAGGAGGTGGGCTGCCACTGCAGATGCTTAAGAAACGCAATCAATCCCATTTGCAGTGCAGCATCGTCCCAGGCAGATAGCTGCTGGCAACACAGCCTCACGGGGTCTGAACTTTGACAAGTCTGTCAACAAACCAAAATGGCAAAAGCACTCCGACTGTGAGCAGAAAATCAAAGAGGAGAAAAGTTGTAGTGCTGTGTAGATTCTCGGGAGCTTCCGTTGCCGGGACTCGAACCCGGGTCGCTCGGGTGAGAGCCGAGTATCCTAACCATCTAGACTACAACGGAGAGACACACATCGTAGAACAGAAAAAATTTATCTACAGTAGAGAAGTACGCATTATGATTGGCATCTATGTAGGAAAATCGTGCTCGATTGGAATGCTTCCACGTCTCCAAGTCTGCTGATCACCTACGGAAACGGCTCCACATTCCACAAGAGTGACAAAGCGTACACGAAGATGGAATCCTTGCCTGATTTATATGTATCGCTAGCAGTTCATTTGCAGGCAAACGATCTGTTGGCAGTGGTATAGCATTGTCCTGCACAACAAAGCGAAGATGGAGTTGATCAGTGTAGATCAGGAACTCAAGAGGTCTTCCACACAACGGCCACAAACGGCAAAGAGAGTGAAACAGATGCTCACCAAATCCGCACCGAATCTGGCAGCAGAGGAATTAGAAAGGAGTGGGGGAATACGACATTGAGGTTCTGGAAACTAGGATACTAGGACTTCCTCTTCCCTTGTCTTCTTCCCCTTTTTGAAAATGAGCGCAGTTGAAACGTTTTCTTGCTTGAATCACGTTTCTTCTTCGTTTGTTATGGGGTTTCTATCTTGTCATTCTTGCTTTCTCTCTTTCTTTGTTGACTTGGAAGGAGAGTTTCTGGGCTGCTCTTATGTGAATTTGACTTAGAGCAAGGTCAGATTTGCAGGTGTTGTATTTTGGGGATCATCTCTATACTGATTTAAGAGGGCCTGCCGAAGTTGGGTAGATTCTTACAACGATTGTCCGAGAGCCCCGTGAGGATTGACCTAGAATATAAATAGACCAGAAATATTATATTCGTATTATTTTAAAGTTGTCTATTATCACCTAGATTCAGTAGTATTCAAGTTCGAGTGGACATCTTTTGATTCTAACCTGCCAATTGTCATAACATCTATTGTATGGGCTGAGTCCTCCTAAGGAAAGAACAGGCATGGATTGTTATCTCCTGATGTACCTTCCCCAGTTAATACCTATCCTATCAAGATAATACCTTCCCCAATAAATAGTCATTTTCAGTATACTCTAGATTCTCATCCGCCTATTTTTACCCATTCATTCATAACTTGGTGAGTGGCAGTGTTTTTATTTCTGGCAAAATTTCGCAAAATTTCGACCTCAAAAAGTAAAATGGAATATTCTGTCGCAAATTCACTCTTTTTTTATGGATGAAATCGCCAAACTTTTCCAAATAAAATATAAATTATGGATGAATTTGCCAAAAATGGATGATATACATGGATGAAAGTGTCGAGGAGGATGATTCTATCCAAATTTCAGTGGATGAACAGAAGATATGGCTATTTCCTCCAAAACTCAGTAGCCACTCCTGTGATTTTCCAAATTTAAGAAAAAAAACACTGGTGAGTGCTGTAATTTCATTATATTTAGTTCTCATCAAATTTAATATTTATCCCTTCAGTTATATTATATTCCTTCAAAAACTATGTATATATTATATTATATTATATTATATATTCAGGGTGAAAGGGGTGGAAGCAGTGTTTTTATTTCTGGCGAAATTTCGCACTTTTTCGACCTCAAAAATCAAAATCGAATATTCTGTCATAAATTCCCTATTTTCTCATGGATGAAATCGCCAAAACTCTCAAAAAATAAAAAAATCTTGGATGAATTCGCCTAATATGGATGAAAGTACAGAGGAGGATGATTCTGTCCAAATTTCAGTGGATGAACAGGAAATATGGCTATTTCCTGCAAAACTCAGTAGCCACTCCTGTTCTTTTCCAAATTTGAAAAAAAAAACACTGGATGGAAACCCTTTGTTAGTTTTATTGATAATTATTGGAGGGAAAAAAATTAAAACCCTTATATGCTCGAAGGCTGCCATAAGGCCTAGCACACAAGGAACGTGTTGGAGATACCAGGAACCGTGTATATTCAGTTCCTTCCAGATTTATCCCGTCAGCTCTATTATGTGGAGTTCCTGGGAACGCAGGGAACTGTTGACCGTGACCGTGGGAAGCCGTGGGTTGGCACAGTGACCAGATCGTGGGGATGGTGGGCCGTGAAGGCTCGTGGGCGTGGTACCACGGGGTATCACGGGGCAGCCCATGGCCAACGAGCGCCTAGGGCGGGCCGTGAGAAGTTGTGGCGGTTGGAGCCACGGAAGGCCGCGAACAGCCAGAGTGGAAAAAAAAAAAAAAAAAAAAAAAAACTTTTTTTTCACTCGTTTCGTGGGACTTTGATGGGGAGGCTAGGCTCTGAAGAACAACGGTTTTGAGCTAGCTGATCCGGCAAAAAGTCAGAATTGCCTCCCTGTTGCATTTTAACAAAGGGGATTACTTCCCTACAGGTAATCTTTTCAGGTTTTCAGCCCAATTCTTAACTATGGGGGAGACCAGCCTGCAGGTAATTCTTTTGGAAAGAATGTTGTTGGGGCTTATATGTACCTCTATTTGCTTCATTTTTGAACCTTCAGTGAATGGCGTGGTTTCCTGAGGTGGTTCCATTTTGAGGAATGGCTGGTGGACGTAAGGAGGCACTGGCGGACCCTGTGGAGGCTTGCATGGGGTCTTGGAGGCCAAGTTTCATGAGCTCATGGAGGACGGTTTGAGGAGTGTCTACAGGATGCTCTCATGGTCATGCAAATGAGAGAAAAGAGGAAAACAGAGGGTGTTGGGATGAGAGCGTGCTGGGGTTAGGCATTGCTTTAGCTTCTCTTCCTCGTAGTTTTCCACCTTCTCTGTAGGCCGAGACCTTTCCGTAGGTGGAGGCAAGAGTCAGTCCGGGTTTGGGCTGGGTTGCAGGAACGACACTGTGGAGTTGTTTTTGGTGTGGGGAGTTATTGTTTTCATTCTTGTGTTTGGATCCACTAGTGAGGGGTGCCACTACCACTACCACTAGTGCAAGTGGAGTCAGCTGCGGCAGTGACTCGATGAGCAACACGAGTTCCTGAGCCACGGGGTGCGGAGGTGGACTTGGATCCACAGCGTGGGGAGGCAAGCCGTCAAGCCAGGCTTCCTTAGTCATTCACATTGGCGGAGACAGTGTCGACGCTGTCCATGACACCTAGTTCTCGCCCGACTGTTATCGAGGTGGAGGTTACTATGCAATTGGGGAAAGCTACACGGGCAGCAACACTACCTAGTGTTGCCAAGGCTACGGCAGCTAGTGTACTGCTAGGGGCGGCCACATCTGTGTGCCAGACTCCATTGTTCTCGACTACCATGATTGCGACGCCGGGGGTAAGACCAGCTGAGGTGTTCAGGCTGGCAGCTACACTCTGTGAGAGTGAGGAGGTTACTTCATCTTCTGTGGAGATAGTGGGAGGTGTAGTGCCGGAGGGATCCTCGGATGTGAGGGTCAAAACTGCCACGGCGGCGCCATGACAAGCTGCAGCTGCCAGCTAGGCCAGCCATTGAGCGCGTCATGGTGACACCTGGAGTTGTCATGTTAGACAACCACGATGACATTTTCTGTTTGGACCGGTAGGCAAGAGATACCGGCCACTGTGGGTCTTGTTAGACTCGGGAGCTCAGCCATTGATGCTGGGCAAAACTGCTATTGCAGGCTTGGGCCTCACGGAGGCGAATATGGAGCCATGCCCTTTCCAGATACAAACATTTTTGGGAGGATCAGAGCAAGCTCGGGGCATGACACGGCGTGAGTTGGCTATCAGACTACAGCCGGATCATCCTATAGATGGCTCAGTGATGAGAGCCAAGGCCATTGTGACAGACGCGGTCTCATACGATGTCCTTGTTGGTGGGGCAGTGTTGTACCCTATGGGCTTTACCCTGAATTTTTGGGAGGAGTTAGATTCCTATAGGCCTGGATGGCAGTTAGGGGAGGGCCGACGTGTGCAGCTCCCTGTGACATTCATAGGAGGAGTTGCGGTTGCCCAGCGAGGCAAAATGCCGACACTGGCAGCATTCACAGCTGCAGTGAGTTGGCCTGGAGAGATGGCAACGCTCATTCAGATGATGTGTCATCTCTGGGAGAGCAGGATGACATGTATGGTATGGCGGAGTTGTCTGTCATGGTTGCTCACACTCCATTGTGGGGCTCGAGCAAGGATTTGCAGCGGGTTGCTGATCGACGGGTGCAACAAGCCTGGATAGAGGGTTTTGTACCGTCAGGAGAGGAGGACAATATGGGGATTGCACCAGGACCACCTCAGTTGTCACCATTGGATACCACACCGATTGTGTGGCAGTATCCGGATGAAGACATTTGTCTTAGAACTGGACTTGTTTGGCGGGATCAACACCGGATTGGCTGCTGTGCTACAGACAGGTATTCGGGTACGACGTTAATTGTATGTAGAGATGGATGAGACTGCACGACGCGTCTCACTCCGTCATGTTGCTCAGTTGGTGCAGCAGTACCCTAAGTTGTTGCCGGTGTCTGCAGTTCGTGGATATCAGCAAGCCTTGCTAGCAGACATCTTTTTGCTGGGGCCGCAAGATTTGGAGTGGGTTGGCTCCATTGATTTGGTAGTGACAGGTTGGTCTTGCCAAGGGCACTCATCAGCCGAGCATGACAATGGATTGCGAGACTCGAGGTCGGGTCTGTTTGGGGAGATGGTGCGGGTTTTGCGCCACTTACAGCTTCATCAAGCTGTATCCCTAGCATAAATCTTGGAGAATGTGTCACTGATGGGCGATTCTTGGGCCAAGGTGATGGCCAGTGTGCATCAAGTCCGGTCGTGGCTTGGGTCAGCAGTGTTAACACATACAGATTGCCCAACTTTGAAAGATTTAGAATACACTACCTTACGATTGTAATGCTTAGCCTGGGAGGCTCGAGCAAAACGAATGTTAGACGTAGCAGTTTCACGTAAGTGTCGCATCTTGGCATCCATGGAGAATAAGAATTTCTCTCAGTTTTCAAGCTCAGTGGCAAAAACTTGAAGTCAGGAAATATATTTGCATATATGCAAAGGGCTACGACATTTTTGACCATACAATAATTCAAATGGAGAGATCTTGGTACTAGCATGAATGGAAGTACGATATGCAAACAACAAAATATGAAGAATAATGTCTCACTCATCAATCAGGGTCCCATTTTTTTCCAGCATCATACACATGGTTTGATTAAAGCGCGCGGTCAAGCCATTGCATTGGGGGTTGTATGGAGCAGTCACAACATGCTTAGTATTCAGATTGAACAAAACAATCTCCATGAACAGAATTCAGTACCTTGATCCGTGAGGATCTTGAGAGGGCACCCATGGCGGAGAATCACTTTATCAAAGAAGAATTGTACTTCATCACTGTTCTTAGCAACCAATGGTCGGAGCTCAACCCATTTCGTTAGGTAATCCGTAGCAACAACAATGTGTACATGGCTCTTGGATGTGGGTTTAAGGGATCCAACTAGATCTAGGCCAACCCTCGCAAAAGGCTCTGTGACAGGGATTGGCTATAAAAGCAGTGGAGCTTCGGTTCTAGGCAGTATGGTTTTGGCATGACAGGGAATGCATCTTGCAATAAAAGCTGAGACATCCTTGACTAAACCTTTCCAATGGTATTGTTCTTGAAGACGCTTGACTGTCTTAGTAACCCCCAAATGACCAGCATAAGTAGATGCATGATACAGCTCAAGCAA
This sequence comes from Takakia lepidozioides, assembly GCA_030704615.1. Classification (NCBI taxonomy): domain Eukaryota; kingdom Viridiplantae; phylum Streptophyta; class Takakiopsida; order Takakiales; family Takakiaceae; genus Takakia; species Takakia lepidozioides. Next base: position 63,128,295 of record CM060734.1, read on the forward strand.
TGCGGGAACAGCGGACCTAGGAGGGACTTCCACAACAGATCGGCCTTCCAAAACATCAACTTTGAACAAACGCCCTTCATTTTCCCGCCTCTAGCCCTTTAACAGATTGCAGTTTAAATCCCAACACATGAACAACACTAAGTGGGATGGCAGACATAGTGCAGCCTGTGTCAATAATGCAGGAATGACGGATGACCTGCATGACGTTGCGTCATCAAAGGGTGAACACGGAGCTTGTTGGGCCTGTAAAGCGATTCGCAATGTAATAGCTTAAAGTCTTGAGAAAGTACTGCACTTACCACAGATTTAGGGCTGGGGAGACGATCGCATGGCACCCTCACAGACGACCTCCGTCGTTTAAACCCTTTTTCTCTTTAAGCTGATCAATCTCGGACTGATGTGGGCACTAGTCAGCGAGTATAGTGTTCAGTAGATTTGCAAATCATGCTGGCAGGTAAGGAAACCTTATTCACATACCTTGAGCCAGTTTGCGGTCTTCCCCGGAAGCCTATCTTTAGTGTCACGCAAAATTTCCTTGCAGTACAACTTAATCTGGAGGAGCATCCCAGCGGACCCAATGCGTCAAATTCTCTCCGTGCAGAATGGCAGGGTTTTCGGTGACCAGTGTGACAAGTCCTCGAGGTCGGTGGGGTACGTGGGTTGGGTCATCACACATGGCGTTTGTGGATTATACTCGGGACTGTTTTTGTTGACGTCGAAGTGCATGGAACAGTGATATCAGAGAATCCTTCCTCTCTCCTGCACATAAATAATACCCGATAACTTATATGCAAATCCACGCGAGACTGTGGGACCACATGGCAGGGATCGAGAAAAGGAAGTCCACACTTGTCATCGTCCAAAGAATAAGGAAAGCAAGCGGTCCCAGATGGCGAGGGCGTGCAGATCCAAGCTCATCACTTATCTCTTCAAATACTTACTTGCCAGGCCCACTTTGGTGCATTAAATTCAGTGACACAAGGAAGGCTTGAGCAGGGGCCTCTTTCCCACAGGGATGACCACACAAGCTCTCTTTCATCTACTTCGTGCCAGGGTGGTAGCACGTTGAATTTGGAACACTTTGTACAAGTCGAATGCGGGAGAATTGAACAAGAGCATCTTGGAAGTGGGTTTGAAAAGCTGAAGCTGTATTTTGGACTTTGTGTTTGGTGAATGATGAGCGATAACGCGGCAAAACTGTAAGCAGCCCCTCTTTGTGAGATAATATAGATAGACAGGTTTGACTTGACGGATGCGTATCAGCTGCCACTGAGGCCAATTGATATCGGAGTCTAGAAACTTTGAATTCGTCTGGCATATTAAAGGTATAAGATCTTACTCGGTGAAACCGAGGCGATTTTGGTGAACTTCAGTCTTGATGAAGACGACATTTGCTTGCATTTATAATTTTTTCACGTTGTTGTGGAGGAAAACAGAAAAGAGGTGAAGCCCTAGTGTGTGTAAGAGTAACATTGAAGGTGATGGTTGAATTCCAGCAAGTTTTAAGGCAATGATCAAACTGGGAGCATGAGGAGTCTCAAGATCAGGCACCGATTCCGCGGGCATGGTACATCGAGTTGTGGCATTCTCTGCAGCTATCAACAGGTTGAGTTAGAGATGAATGTGCGCTAGTGAAAGATTGACATCCCGTTCCCAATCGTTCTTCTCATTTTGTAATCTGGTACCTAGTTAGCCCTTTGTTCCATCGTCGACAGAGTTGTGCCATAAGAAGCCAAGAAATGCGGCCCCGCTTGCCTTGGTAGGCCATTGAGAACATGGCGGAAAATGTCTTTACTTTATGCAAAGAGACTATAGATTTAGCCCAGTACCTCGTGGCAACTGAGAAAGATTTGCAGATCAACAAGCAGCAGTGTAAGCTTCTGGCAAAGAAGCTCTCAGGAACCCACGAAACATTAGACACGATCCGAGAAATCTTATTTGAAGAAGCGTGCCGCGGGCAATTTCGTGGTGCAAAACACTGGGAGCTGGTCATCAAGGAGCTCTATCGTGTACTGAAGGCTGCCGAGGCACTGATCAAGGATTGTTGCTGTAATAATCGGTGGCTGAAGGTAGCGATCAGGCAAGGCGACAAGAAGCAAGATTTTGCGGAATTGCTCTATGACATAGATTGGTGCACTTCTGTTCTGTGTAGCAGTTTTCTCCAGCCAACCAGTCAAGAGACAGGCTACTTTGACGCAGGAGCATGCGAGGGTAACCTCGGTATCACAGAGTATTATGCTCTGGAGGCAGCAGCAAAGGATGACCAAGACTGCCTCAAGGCCTCTCTAAAGCACTTGAAGGGCGATCATGTTTGCATGGAGGGCTGCAAGCACCTCAACCAAACTGAGCAGTGCCTTGCAGCGCAGCTGTTGGGGAGATTGCAAGCCCCGGTCTTGCCAATTAATAGCAGCGAAGTTGGTACCTCGCCGCTCATTTTGTGGGCGAATCCTGGAGAGCTCACTGATGGAATTAAGTTAGGAGAAGGTTCGACGGTGAAGGTGTATGAAACTATGTGGGGAGGAGAAAAGTACGCAAAGAAAAAAAGCTCGGATAGCTCTTTGTTCAAGCAAGAGGTGGCTACTCTGGCAGGGATTGATCATCCCCACATTATGCGGCTAGTTTGCTGCTCTCAAAGCAAGCGAGACATCCTCCTGATGGAATTGATGGCCACGGACCTCCATGCCCTCTTGCACGCCAGACCCCGCCCGTTTCCGAATCTTGAAGCCGTTGACCTCATGCTGCAAATCGCCGAGGGGATAAAATATTTGCACGCCAGAAGCACCGCCCACCGTAATATAAAATCTTTGAACATTCTTGTCAGATGTGCAAATCTTCCAGCTTGTCTAGGAGAAGACGCCCGCGTGTACGCGAAGATAGGTGGATTTGGCTTGTCGAGAGTCACACATTCGAAAACTAGATACTCAGCGCAAACACACTATATAGGTACCAGACAGTGGATGGCACCGGAGGTTTTCAGTATGGAGGATAACGAAGATCTTCCTACCAGGTTGCAACCTCTGAAAGCAGATGTTTACAGTTTTGCGATTGTCTGTGCCGAGATATTGACAGGAGAGGAGCCATTTGGGGGGAATACATATGGGCTTGGGAGGAGGGTGAGGAGGGGGGAGAGGCCAAAGTTGTCGGAGAGTTGCCCAAACAGGTTGGCTTACTTGATTAAAAAATGTTGGGATGGTGACCACCTCCGGAGACCAGATTTCTCAGAGATTTGCAGAGAGCTAAGATATATCAAAGGCCTCCTTCTGAAAGGTTAGTGACGCCCATGTTGTGAACATTGCTTTCAGCACCAGAAATGATACTACGCAAGCTTTCTTGATGGACAGTTCCGTCACAATGGAGTCCCGAGATGCTAACATCAGTGAAAATAGTAAGGGAATCTGTGAAACACAAAACAATCCTCTCGACCTCATCTTCTTCAACATACGATTTTACATTAGTTGTGACTCACAGAAATGCAATTCGAGGAAGAGATTATTGTGGAATTTGAAGGCTTTGATAACTGTTCATGAGAACCTTATCACTTCTAGGTCAAAATCTTTGCACGAGGTAACCTCTTCCTTCCGATGGAATGATCAACCTTAAAGGAGTGACAATCGAGACCTTGATTGTCTATCGTGAACATAGGGCTATTGATTAAATTGCTAAAGTGAGTCGCCCCTCTGATACAAATTCTGGATTCTACAGATGATGAAGTGCAGCTGGAGAAACTGGATGCAGATGCTTTTCAAAACAAAGCAATTCAAGTAGGTGAAGACTATGTACATTCATTTTCTTTTTCGGACTCCCCACATAGAAGCATAGACAGCAGACGGGAGTTATATTCATGGAACTTTGTCTTGAGTATATTTGCATTGTGCACTTAAGATAAATGGCCAGATAAAATGGCCAGGTTAGAAGATATGTCTGGAATTTTTCTGATGCATTTCAATTGCATTTTCAGTTTTCCCACTTTCTGCACCTTCTCAACTTCATCATTGTTCCCGCTTTTGTTGTGCATATGTATCATCATATCACTGAGTTCTGTATATGTGTTTATTAACCTCCCTCCTTGCGTATAGTGCCTCTGCACCCAAGGAAAATCTGGATATTTTCAATCTAGATCAAATTTGAAGAAAAGTTATGGATTGGTACAACTGTGTTGTATGCACTTTACCTCTGCTTTTTACAATTCGATAGAATCATTATCACAATGGAAATGTTTCGAGAAATGTTTCAAACAGAAATTTCTATGCACCAAACCCCCCCAAAAGAAAAACACACAAGCTTTGAAGTATAACATTGATATCTGGGTTCTGGCGTTGTGTGTTGTATATCATCAGGTACAAGGACCTTGGGGAGGTATAGGTGGAAGTCCTTTCTTTGATGGTATCACTACATCCATCAGAGGGTTTCAGCTCAAATTTGACAAGCCCCCACAGGCTCCCTGCATATGGTATCTTGAGGTGCAGTATGAGGTCAATGGAGTATCGTTCCAGTCATATCATGGTCTATCCAACTATGGGGCAAAATCTACTGAGGTTTGACTTTAACTCCTCCCTTCAATTTTCTAACAAGGTGTCTAACAAGCATGCTAAGCTACCATTCACCTTCCTCATTGACAAAAACCAACTGCCTTATGTGACATTGTTCAGTTCCATCTCATTTTTCAACTCTCATCTGGTTTTGGAAGTTATTGCTTATTACTGTGTTTATTAATTCATTCTCTTTTCTTTATTATACAAGTAGGTGAGTTACATCAGAGTTTCCACATGTTTTCAGTGTGTCTGTTTGCAAATTTTAGCAACATTTTGTTCTAGCCTATGCAGGTAAGGCATGAACAAAACCTGTAATTGTATGTGTAAAGGGTGTTATTTGTCTACATGTGCATATAGTGATTCAATCATCAGATAGATTCTTTGTCTGCACCATTTAATTGTGGAAAGAGCACTTGTCAAGCCTGATATCTTCGTGCTTGAGTCTAGCTGACAGACTGCGTTTCATTGATTTCTGTCCAGATTTCATTCTCCTCCGAGGAATTCCTCGAGCAAATTGAAGGTTCATTTGGCTTTCAACCTGTTTATGTGGGATCCGACAAAGTTACAGGCATCACTTCTCTGACATTTCGCACCAATCTAAACACCTATGGACCATTTGGTGGTGAAGGGGATACCCAATTCAAGACAAATCCAGGAAGGGTAGTGGGTTTGTTTGGGAGATGTGGCCTGAGTCTTGATCAACTTGGAGCATTTATCGTCCAAGATGAGACTTGAGCAAAATATATATTATATGATAATGTAACATTTGAAGAACGCTCACAAAAGTTGAGCTGCTAAATGAACTCCTTTCCGTTGGGAATGTAAGGGAGTCAGTTGCCAACTCTGCAGTTTTGGTAATCATTTGGAGCTCACAACTATGAGTGAGAATTGTTGAGTTTGCAAACTCTAGGATTGTACATGCCACAAATTAGAAGCAAGAGCTTATTACTATAAAAGTTTGGTAAGGTGTTTATAACAAAATGGAAGAGGCTGTCTTTGATACAAAATGTTCTTTTAGAGGTCCTTTTTTTTTTTTCCAGAACAGGGGACGAGGTCTTCAAATCCTGCGAGAGAATCTGGCGCCTGCACTCCAGGACCTCCAGCTTTTTCAACCGATGGTGCTAGGATTCCCCTGATGATCTTTGTTTCCATGGAAGTTAGGCCTCATAGCTCAAGAGCTAAATCTGGTGCGAAACAACAGACACTAACAGCGCTTGTAGCTGATTCACTGTGAGTCACAAAAGTAAGAATCAAGGAAACATCACTAGTCAAGACGAGCGGATATTGAAGAGATGTAGTGGCAAGTCCGTCGGTAGAGAAGAGGAGATAGTGCTCACACACACACTTATCTCTCTCCTTTCCCATGCCCTTCCTGCCCAGACATCAGTAAGATACCGACAAATCAGTTCGATAATTAATTATAGTTAATAGGTTCACTGCTACCTAATATAGTAGAGCTAGTTTGCAGGCAGTTTAAGAGTAGGCTCTTCCCAAGATGGTGCCACAGCATAGGACCTCTCCCATGCTGCCAAACCATGCAATGCCCAGTTTTGCCAGAGTCATTTCTTCTCATGTTACTGCCCATCACGCACAATTTCTTCTCTCGTATGGCAGTGGTGGAGCTGTACGCTGCTGTTGAAAGTCTGCTTGAAAGCAAAGGGATCCCAGTTGAGGTCTTCGGCCACGAAGTCTTCAGCCATAGTGTGCACCACTCTAGCCCTCCTTGAAGACTATAAACACATGAATGCAAACAAATATGATCTGTGTAAATCCTGTCATTAGAGCCTCTTCAGATGTACTTTTTTGTTCTCTCTGCAGACTTGTGATGGTCCTGCACTTGTTTATCCGGTACTCCTCGGACACTCTCAAGTGTGTGGAAGTACACTGTCCTTGCACCAATGAAGATCAACAATCAAGACAAATGAAAACCTCCTTATTGTTTGCGTGTGCAACCAGTGCTCACTATAGTAAACTACAAGTAACTCATCTTTCAGTGTCCAATAGAACGAGCTGTAGGCTATAGCTCACATGTTGCCATGCAAAACTCCAACTGCTCCGGTTCTCCATTCGAACATCTTAGAACATCCTGTGCAAATTGCCGTCATTGTAGTTGAGGTACCATACTGGAAATGCAATCCTGATAACAATTCCTCTTTCCTTACAAAGTAGGCCACCATTTCTATGACATCCTCAACGTAGCAGCTCCCCAGTCAAGAATCTCTATTACAACCCCAAGTGTAAGATGAAACCATCGGGCAGAGAGACAGGCACTGAGAAATGATAAGACAACCCCAATGTGTGCCGGTCACCCATCTTCTGATGCATAAGGGATTACACAAGTTTGAAAGATAGTTCACCCAGTTGTTTCAACATTGTGTCTTCCTTTAATGGCAGTGCTTTTGAGCCAGACTACATTGTAATCAGAAGAGTAGTTCCTAAATTTTACTTGCACTACTAACCACCTACCTGGAGATCCAAGAATTTGGTTTCCATGTAGAGAAAACTGGCTTTACGTACATTAGTCAATAGTTATTCAGTACATCAGAATACTGGCACGGTAACACTAGTCTTACAAGCCAGACTGACATGCCCACTAAACCTCCTCTTACCACCAAATGCTCCTCGACACTAAGAACCAAATTGTGTCCATACTCTCAAGACTTCCACTTCACCATAGAGTCGACAGACACATCCCCGCAGCCTGCGCAGGCTGGGTTAGTGAGGCCTGCAAACAAGTTCGATTGTCTGATCGAGCAGTAGGTGAGACAACCAAATCGAGCTATGTGCCCTTAGGTGGTAGAGAACTCAACTGGAAGAACTCCCAAGGACGATGGCGTGCCTACAATCAAAACCCATCCAGAAGTGAAAAACTTTGCATCAAGCGGATGCCTTACTTCATAACATCAACATGACAACTACTCTAGTGAGGAAAACTGCCACTAGAGCCAGTTACAAAAGAAGTGGAGTAGAGTAACTCACAGGTTTAAATCCTTCCGGGGAGCTTTTACTTTCAAGTAATTTTTTTTTATGGTGATACTTTCATGATCTGCTATCTCATCACCATCAAAATTTGTAATAGGATCTGAATGCAAATATAAAAAATACTGGATGTATGTGTCATGTCTGCTTCTGCGGACAGAAAAGTGTGGGTCACTCAAAGGCAGCAGCACCTGTGTGACGCACAAGATACTGTCGGTAATGAGCCCGATGATGTCACCTGAAGCATTATGCTTTTTACTTGCTGGTTTTACTTTGTTAGCTCTGGCTCTGGTAAAATAGTACGGTTGACCGTACCGGGTCGCTGCATTTTTATTTTATTTTTTTTCATTCTTCAAAAATCGCCGGAGGGGGTGTGGAGCTGGGATTCCTTCTCATGAATGGAGGAGGAAAGTCAATCAAAATTGATTGAAAGGGTGAACCCATCGTTCGATGTTGAAATGATTTTTGATTGCTTTCAAACATTGCGAGTGTGTTGGACAGACCTTGTCAGAGGTACGTGTGGACTATCAGGTCAATCAAAATTGATTGAAAAGGTGAACCCATCGTTGGATGTTCAAATGAATTTTTGATTGCTTTCAATCTTTGCGAGTGTGTTGGACATACCTTGACACATGCTCCTCTCAAGTATGAAGTCAATCAAAAGTGATTGAAAGGGTGAACCCATCGTTCGATGTTCATATGAATTTTTGATTGCTTTCAATCTTTGCGAGTGTGTTGGACATCCCTTGTCACATGCTCCTCTCAAGTATGAAGTCAATCAAAATTGATTGAAAGGGTGAACCCATCGTTCGATATTCAAATGATCTTTGATTGCTTTCAACCATTGCGAGCTCCGGATGATTTAAGGGATGGACGGAGCCAGGATGAAGTCTGGATGAACTTACACCTTGCGCATGAGGATGAGCTGGCAACAGTTGATGGCTTTATTAGGGGCTGTCTTATTCTAACAGCTAGTTTAGGATTAAATTAGGATGGGACTGGGCTTCTTTCTATGGCTGTGCTAGAAGGGCATTTGGTGGACCTATATGTAAGTGCCACACGACACTAGGATTAGATTATGACCTAGTACTATTTAAACCTCACTGTCGTGGCAGTGAGGGTGGTGGTGGCTTTTGGGGTCTTACGCGAGCGTACGCTGGGTGTAACGGTGTGCTTGAGTAGGTGGATGAAAGTGTTTTGGAGGTATGTGTCTATGATGTCCTCTTGGTGAGATTCCGTTTTCTTTGCCAAGCCCATCTATCGACTACATTCCCCGGATAGGATTAAGTCCGGTAGAGGAAGGGGAACAAACCCATAGTGCCGGAATCATGGTGGAGATGTGGGGTAACTAAAATCGTTGACAGTTGATTTAGTTCGTACGAAGCACCTGAGAACAGTAGATTGTGTACGGGGGATCCTGCATGATTGAAGGGTGAGGGAGTGGTAAAATGACGGCTTGTGTCTCGCGCGCAGAGAGAAAGGGAGAAAATTTGTCTGCTCGAGCTTTTCTATGTTTTGAGAGTTTAGCAAGTAAGCACTATAGCTTCCAGTTCTGAGCGTGGTTGGTTTGAACTTGATCAATTCGAAGAGATGATGGGGCAGGATGAGGAATTGTCACTGACAGAGCAAGTAGTGGTCACTGCTCAAGAGGTTGCAGCATAGCAACCACGGGACGCGTCTTCTACCTTTAAGCATGTTGCACTCAAGGTTGCAGTCACGGATGACAACTGGGATCCTGATGTTGGACCCATAGTCAGCGGAGGAGAGAGACAACGTATACGGCAGTTCTTGAGGGCTTACAAGAACTGCTTTCACTAGAAGAGAAACCGGATTTTTCCACTGCTTTGTCCACACTTTTTGCTGTGGAATCAGCCGCAATCCACACCTGTCGTGGGTGTAAGAAATGACTAGTGCTTTCGGACACCCCGTGGACGGCCTGGCTCTTAGGTGGCCCTGTGGAAAAGTCCACAGGTGGCTAAATCCACAGGTGGCTTTTTTCACGGGCGACGTGTGCTTTGGCGAACACTGCCACGTGGATCCTAGACGTACAAAGGGTGTGGACTTGTCCACACCTACGGGAAAATTATGCGACAGCCTATCACCATGGCTTGACGACATCTGGGCAACGGTATGGACACCACGTGTATTTTTGTCAGGGCAACACGTGGCGTATTTGGTTCCCAATTTCTTAAACAAGTCAATCCAAAAATGACTTGTGAACTTTGAGTACGGCCTTTCACCCAGAAACAGATGCCCAAACAGAAAGGACCAACCATACAATTGAAGATATGTTGAGAATGTACTTTGGTGAAAGACAGTCCTCTTGGGAACAATATTTGTATATGGTGGAATTTGCTTATAACAAGCATTTCCACAGTGCCATTGGCATGAGCCCATTTGAAGCTTTATATTGACGAGATTGCTTAGCTCCTGCTTCGCTTATCACACCACCATCAAATGTGCAAAGCGTGAATGACAGAATCAAAGAGATCCACTCTGTCCTAGATCTGGTGAAGCGTAGTATGCAGGCTGCACAAGAACGGGCCAAGTTCTTTGCTGATAAGCGTAGGACTTTTCGTGAATTTGCCATTGGTGATATGGTGTTTTTGAAAGTTACACCTAAAAGAAGCAACCTAACACTAGGCAAGTGTTATAAATTGTCACCAAGATTTTGTGGTCCGTTTAAAATCCTGGAACGTCATGGCACAGTGGCCTATGAGTTGGATCTGCCTCCAACATGGAAGATCCATAAAACTTTCCATGTCAGTCTTCTTCGGAGGTATATGTCGGACTCATCACACATCTTGCCGACGTTGCCTCAAGCCATGAATGATGGTCAGCTGATGGCTGAACCCGAAAAGATTCTAGAAACGCGGGTAAAGCACCTGTGCAACCGTTCTTGGAAAGAACATTTGATTAAGTGGTTGCATTACCCAGAGACAGAAGCTACTTGGGAGAAGGAAAATGAATTGACATTGAGTTACCCCTCATTTTCTGTCATTGAGGACAATGACCTGTCTTTGGGAGGGGGAGTTTGTTAGGTGCCTTGAACAAAGATCGAGACCTGTTGACCAGTTTGGCGAAGCAAGTGACTGCTAGAAGACCGCCGAACTGACAGTTGCAGGTCGAATGGAGCAGGCTCGCGTTCACGAACAGATCCACGATTAGGGATTTAAGAAAGTGGGCTTGGAGATGGCAAGAGTGGAGAAGAGAAAAGAATGATGGTGTACAGGCATCTAGAGCAGATCTGTATTGACAGGAAACTAGTGTAGCATGGCGTGGTGGCTGGGTGGATCGGACGTAGCCGGTGCTGTGCTTTTTGGTGAGCAGAAAAAGAGGTCGTGAGAAGAAGAAAAAGGATCGATCTGCACTGGTCTATGGTGATAGAATGGCATGAGATGAGTACATAAGTTGACAGGGAGATCTTTTGAACAAGGAATCAGGCCAGAGTAGGAGTGACGATCACTTGATTGATCTGTGAATTTGTAAAGAGGGAAGTGGAATAAGAATAGGGCCTTGGCTGGAGTTCAGATATAGATGAGAGTCCGGTTGAAACAAAATCCCGAGCAATCAGTTTTCCTTGGAGTTTTGGTAAATTCCCTGTGAACAGCAAACCAAGCAAAGCGCCTGAAATTTTGTAATAGTTGGACAAAGAAAAGAGAGTCAGATCCTTTACAAGTGGTATCAGTTATGTGGAATGACCTACAGTATAGGCAGTAAAATACTCCACACCCACACCAAGAGTTGCTCATTAGTGTACTCATTTCAAATCTAGATAATAGTGAAAACTTTGTGCAAGCTCATGACTGGACTATTTTCTACGGACAAGGCCAACCCCCGGAAGTGGGCAGTAACTGAAAGGCTAAGTGGCACTTAGTTACACTGGCCATGGCCAACGTCTTCTCTATGTGGGGACAATGTTCAACCATAACTGACTGCAACACAAGAAGAGGAACCAAAACCTCAGGATTTTGTGGCCATTAACCTCCTCTTCATTACATCTCTGTCCATCCCTCTTTAAGATTGTATGAAGAAGAGCACTGTTGAGAGGACAATCTCATACATATATGATGCCCTCGTCATTTTCACTGATGTTAATATCATGGGACTCTAGGTTAAACTGAACTATTTGTTATGCAAGCTTGTATAGTGCTAGTACTTATCTAGTTCTGAAAGCAATGCTCACAGGAACTGAAGATGGCAGTCACTAACCTCTCAGAAGGAGTTCTTTGATGTATCTCAGCTTTCTGCAAATCTGTAAGAAATCAGGTCTCCGGAGAGGGTTGCCATCCCAACAGTTTTTAATCAAGAAAGCTAACCTGGCTGGACAACTCTCCGGCAGCTTTGGCCTCTCACCCCCCTTCACCCTCTTCTGAATTCTATATAAGTCGTTCGCAAATGGCTCCTCTCCTGTCAGTATCTCAGCACATACAATCCCAAAACTATAAACATCTGTTTTCAGAGGGTAAAACCTGGTAGGATGATTTTCTAAGTCATCCTCCACACTGAAAACCTCCGGCGCCTTCCATTGTCTGGTACCTACATCCGGTGTTTGATTTGAGTACCTGGTACTCTCATTCTTGATCTTTGACAATCCGAAATCACCTACCTTTGCGTACAGGTGCCTGTCTTCTCCTAGACAAGCTGGAAGTTCTACGGATCTGACCAGAATGTTCAGAGACTTGAGATCACGGTGAGCAATGCTTCTAGCGTGCAAATATTTCATCCCCTCGGCAATTTGCAGCATGAGGTCAACTGCTCGAAGGTTCGAAAATGGCGTAGATTTTTCATGCAAGAGGGCATGGAGGTCCTTGTCCATCAATTCCATCAGGAGGGTGTCACGCTTGCCTTGAGAGCAGCAAACTAGCCGCATAATGTGGGGATGGTCGAGTCCTGCTAGAGCAGCCACCTCGTCCTTGAACATTGAGCTCTTTGTGCCTATGAATTTCTTCTTCGCGTACTTTTCTCCTCGCCACACAGTTTCATACACCTTCCCCATCGAACCTTCTCCTAAGTAAATTCCTTTATCAAGCTCTTCAGCGTTCGCCCACAAAATGAGTGGAGATGTATCCACGTCCCTTCAGTTGAGTGGCAAGGCTTGGGCTAATTGCAATCTCCCCAACAACTGCATTGCAAGACATTGCTCAGTTTGGTTGAGTTGCTTGCAGCTCCCCATGCAAACATGATCGGCCCTCAGGCTCTTCAAGGAGGCCTTGAGGCTGTCTTGGTCGTACTTTGCCGCTGCCTCCAGAGTGAAGGAATCAGTGATGCTGAGTTGCCCTTCGCACCCTCGTGCATCAATGTAGGAGCGCGTCTCTTTAGAGGTCCGCTTGAAAAAAATGCCGCACAGAATTGAAGTACACCAGTCTACATCGTGTAGCAACTCCGCAAAATCTTGCTTCTTGTCACCACACCTAATCGCTGCATCCAGCCACCGACCATTGCAGCAGCAATCCTTGATCAGTGCCTCGGCAGCCTTTAGTATGCGACAAAGCTCTTTCATGGCCTGCTCCCAGTCATTTGCATCATGAGAACTATTTGCACTTGCTTCTTCATCAGATAAGAGTTCCCGGATCTGTCTAATGTTGCTTGGATTCCCGATAGTCTCTTTGCCAGAAACTTACACTGTTGCTTGTTGATCTGCAAATCTTTCTCGGTTGACGTGAGGTACTGGGCTGAATCTATAGTCTCTTTGCATAAAGTCAGAACATTTTCCGCCATGGATTCTGTTCTCAAGTGCATTGAGCCGATAACTACCTAGAAGGCATGCTGCGATAGAACAAATGGCTACGAGATAATTACAATCTGAGAAGAAGAGTTGGGAACGGCCAATTCACGGTGCTGATAGCTGCGAATGCCACAACTCAAAGAGACGGATTCTTCCCACTCCATCACGGGCACCCTCCAGTTTGACTGTTCCCCGACAAACTGAAACTCAACCATCGACAGCAAGTCACCAGGGCTTCACCTCTTGCGAACCCTATCAGAATTTCTGTGCAGCAACGTGATCAAGGGATGCCAACAAGCAAACGTCTCATTCACGAATTTCATCAGAATGGAATCACCGGAGAATCCACTTCCCCCTCTATCACGGGCCTGATCTCGAAACTCTCAGATCTGCCTGTAGTTTGACAGTTCCCCGACAAACTGAAACTCAACCATCGACCGTCACCAGGGCTTCACCTCTTGCGAACTCTATCAGAATTTCTGTGCAGCAACGCGATCAAGAGATGCCAGCAAGCAAACGTCTCATTCATGAATTTCATAAGAATGGCAGCACCGGAGAATCCACTCGAAGCCACCGACTGGCACGAGGGCTCTGTAGCAGCGCATCGATCTGGTCGCCTGCTTCGCTGTGGCAGAGCCGGGCCCCGTTGGTAGAGTATAATATAAGATCGAGGGCCGTGCGTTGAATCTCAACATTTCCATGATTCTGCTTCTAAGTCTAATAATCATGTCCAAATGTGTGGGGCAGCATCAATGCTCTCGAACCTTCCCACTGCAATAGACGTACGAGGAAGAAATTACGTCAGGTCTTCACCGGAAAGTAATGGATGAAACGCGACCATGGAAGTCCCTGAAAGCTTAGAAGGAGGCTTCTGTATAGGTACCAGAAAGTTCCCGCTCGAGGACTTTCCGCGGTTTAACCCTAAATGACGAGGCGACCCGGATCATCGGTACTAGGTAGGTGTTTAGGTATGCACAATTTATGGGGTGGCCCACCAAAATAGGTAGCGGTCTTTCAGGGTCAAGGGTGGGCCGGAGGGCACACCCGGCAAGTTGGAGGGCAGCGACTTTCCAGTGCATAGAAATCTGCTCATGTGCTTCCACCCTCTGATTATCTGGGTGCACATCAACCCTAGATAACATCTCATCCCAGGGACAATATTGTTCCACGAATCTCAAGGGCCACGTGGTTCGAGAAGCGCGGTTGACCAGGGGTTCCATGCCACGTACTCCCGTTCCATGGGGCGGGGACTGGGGACGGGGGCAGGTGCGAGGCCCTTCCGTGAAGGAGGGCGAATACAGTGGAAGGGCCGAGTCAGCTGCTGTGTGTGAGCGTAGAATACCAACGAGTCCTTTCGTGGTCCCAGAATAGGCATGGGTCACGGGTGTGTCGGGTCCTGGGAGCGGTGTTAAGTTAGGTACGTCCTCCTGTCGGAACTTCCCGTGTGAGACGATTTCAACTCCTCAACGCGGCGGGGTCCGTTGACATTTTCGAAAAAAATTACCCTCGCTTAGTAAAACCCCTGTAACTGGGGAAAAACTTGTCATTTTGATAATTCAATCGCACAATACCCGGCCACCTAGTATCCCTGCACGCCCTGTCCAATTTTGTGGCCAATCAGCGAAGACGTGCGAAACCCTGCAGTTGAATGGAAGGACCTATTTTTGCCAGTTTTTAAAAATGAAGAAAAACCGACAGGATTTTAAAGGTTTTTGGAAATAATTTGAATTGATTCAAACTATTGAAATCCCAAATTCAATATAAAGGAAAATCTAGAGCATGTCAATTTTATTTATTTATTTTTTGGGTCAACTTATTTTCGCCATATGGGCCGAAGAAAGTAGAAATCACAGGTGGCCCTGCAAAGCCAAATTCCGGCGCTATGGGTTTGTTCCCCTTCCTCTACCGGACTTAATCCTATATGGGGAATGTAGTCGATAGATGGGCCTGGCAAAGAAGACGGAATCTCACCAAGAGGACACCACAGACACAGACCTCCAAAACACTTTCATCCACCCACTCAAGCACACCGTTACACCCAGCGTACGCTCGCGTAAGACCCCAAAAGCCACCACCCTCACTGCCAGGGCAGTGAGGTTTAAATAGTATTAGGTCATAATCTAATCCGAGTGCCGCGTGGCACCTAAACTAGCTGTTAGAATAAGACAGCCCCTAATAAAGCCATCAGCTGTTGCCAGCTCATCCTCATGCGCAAGGTATAAGTTCATCCAGACTTCATCATGGCTCCGTCCATCCCTTAAATCATCTGGAGCGCATCCCTCCTCCATTCATCCATGTCGAAAAGTAAGGTGAGAATGAATCCCAGCTCCACATATGTGAAGCATGTTGGGGCCACAAGAAATTGCGAGCTCCTGCGAGTGATGAGCTCAGGAAGAACAAAAATGAAGCCTAGCCAAATCAAACTACACACCCGACACACAACGGATGAAAAAACCTAGGGAAGAAAACCTCACCCTGCAAGCTGGGTGGAGGACAAAATGTTCCATAGGAAAAACCCCAAGTGCTACAATTGGTGCAGAAAACTAGCACGAAATTCAAACACTAGTCTAAAGAAGAGGATGCCATGTTTTGAGGGCGAGCTCTCCGAGCTGTGGGGGTGAAAATCACCTGATGGTTCTCAACATTCACAAAGGTTAGATCAAAAGTAAGAGTGCATGGAATAAACAATGATACATGAATGGAGCTAGCTAAGTGAGGAGTAGAGGCATGTTGGGGGAGCAAGACATACTATCTGCCATGAAGAATATCAAAGATAAGATAAGGGCCATCAATTCTTCGTTTGGTCTTGGAAATCTGCTTACCAGGCTGGAGCCTCACACAAACAGACTGGCCTACCTTGAATGACTCAGAATACACAACACGACGGTTGTAATTCTTGGCCTGAGCAGCTTGGGCAAACACAATGTTAGATTTTGCAGTTTCACGCAAACTACGTCGTCTAGCATCCATGGAAAGCAAAAATACTTCCCAATTTTTAGGCTCAGTAGCCGAGACCTGTAGCCAGGAGATATGCAAAGGAGTTCTACATTTCCTACCATACAAAAGTTCAAAAGGTGAGATCTTGGTACTGGCACGGATAGAAGTCCTGTAGGCAAAGAGCAGAATAGACACAGCAATATCCCATTCATCAATGAGTGCCCCATTCTTCTCGAGCATCTGACATATAGTTTTGTTAAATCGTTCTGTCAAACCATTGTATTGGGGATTGTAAGGAGCAGTAACGGCATGCTTAGTGTTGAGATTAAACAAGACAATCTCCATAAGTTGGTTGCAGAACTGTGTACCTTGATCCGTGAGGATTTCCAGAGGGCAACCATGACGAAGAATCACCTTATCAAAGAAGAACTGCTCCACCTCATCCCTATCCTTAGCAACCAGAGGTCGGAGCTCAACCCATTTCGTCAGGTAGTCCGTTGCAACCGTAAGGTGTGTATGGCTCTTGGACGTGGATTTAAGGGGTCCGACTAGATCTAAGCCAACCCTGGCAAATGGTTCAGTCACCAGGATTGGCTGTAGAGGTAAGGGAGCTTCGGTTCTAGGTATGAGGTTTTAGCTTGACATGGAAGCTGAGACATCTTTAACTAAGCATTTCCAGTGATATTGCTCATGTAATCTCTTGACAGTTTTAGCAACCCCCAAATGGCCAGCATAAGTAGAAGCATGATACAATTCGAGCAAAGCAGGGACAACGGACCTAGAAGGGACTTCCACAACAGATGTACCTTCCAAAGCAATGACTCTGCACAATCTCCCTTCATTTTCCCGGTGGCTGGGTAAGTGATAGATGACTTGCCTCATGAGCAGCTTGGATATGCCACTAAGGTGGGTGCCGATTTTGCACCTATGGAGAAAAACATCGTATAATGGATCATCCATGCCTACATCACTCATGGCCACACAATAACAGGTTAGTGCATGCGAGAAGAAAGTGGCAGCCCTCGTTCTCTTCTTTTCGTAATCTTGACTTCATTTTCAGTTGGCTGCCTATGAGGAGGCAAGCAGGCTGTAAGGCTCAGCTCAGTCCCTTGGTCAGGAAACAAACCAAGGCAGACGCAAGACAAGATGAGCAGTTCTGAGGTAAGGGAAAGTACCAGACTCGTCTGCATGATACCAGACCAGAATTTATGCCAGTACCAGGGGAAAGTCAACCAACATCAAATTGAAGAAGATCCCAAGTGTCAAGCAAATCTGGAGGCACATAAGGATAGTCCATCAAATGACATAAGACATAGGGATCTGAAACAGGCTCAGCAGGTGATGGAGATCGTGCAGCAGGGGAGACTAGATCATTTAAGGTAGTGTAAGGTGCAGGGATTTTGGATTCGTCTCGAGTCAAAGCATCTGCATTAACGTTATCCTTCCCACGCTTGTAGGAGATGGTAAAGTCATAGCCTTGCAGAATGAGAGCCCACCGAGCTAATCTGCCAGTGAGTTCATGAGGGGTTAGCAAGGCTTTTAAAGATAGATGATCAGTTTCAATGGTAAAATGACAGCCATGTAAATACTGCCGAAAATATTTGACTCCAAAGATAACTGCAATGCCTTCCTTGTCAGTGATAGAGTAATTGCACTCATGTTTATCAAGGCGGCGAGAGGCGTATGCGATGGCATGCTCCTGACCATCTTGAATCTGGCTCAACACAACAGAGATAGCTTGCAGGCATCAGTTTGCAAGATAAATGACAAGGTAAAATCAGGATAAGCAAGCACATGAGCAGAGGTTAAGTGCAATTTTGAGCTTCTCAAATGCGGACGTTTCAGCAGTACCCCATACAAAACGAGTATCCTTGGATAACAAGTGAGCGAGTGGAGCAGCTAGTTTGGCAAACTGAAAGATGAAGCGACGATAGTAAGAACCCAAGCCTAAGAAGGCTTTAACGCATGTTTTATCCTGAGGGGCTGGATAGTTCCACACAGCTTGGATCTTAGCAGGGTCAGGACTGATGCCAGCAGCAGAAAACAGATGGCCCAAGAAAATGAGTTGTTGGGCAGTTACAAGGTTGAGTGGACAAAAAACGGCAGATCCTACTCCATGAAAGTCCATGACCAAAAAAGAAAGTTGAGGATACTATCCCAAATTATTATTTTTGGTGATAGATAATGGTATACTGAACATATTTAGTAAAGAGTCCTACCCCAAATATTAAAGATATAATTCATTAAATATTTTAGTATATTATTTAGAGAAATTATGAAAAACTAAAAATTAGAGTTTACAAAAAAATTCAATATGACACCTAGCCATTGAAGATTATAGGTTTTTATACTTCTAGAGAAAAAATGATACCCAAAATCCAAAATTCAAGATCAGCTATGGACTTTTCAAAAAACGCATATTGTTTTTACATATATTAGTCCATATGAGTCAAATGACAAATGATTTTGCCACTTCAAATCCATACCTATGATGTGGACCAAAATGGCCACCTTATGTCCAAATTTCAATGGAATTCAACAATGGCACATAGGAGAACTTGAGTCCATTGTAATTCCATTCATTGCGGTAACAATCCACAATGACGGTGTTCAAAAGTCCACTGCGGAGTCATTTCTTATCGGATTCGTGATTGGAGAGTTGCTATGGGTGCGTATTGAAGCTAGAAATCCAATGACATATATATATGCTGGTTTTAATGAATTAATTCAATTTCAATTGATGACACCATCAATTGCAGTCATCTAAAAGCCAGAGGCTAAATCTAAGGAAGAGAAGATAGTGGCCCCATTAAGTTGATCTAGCGTTTCATTGATGCGTGACAAAGGGTAAACATCCCTCTTTGTAATGGCATTTAAACGCCGAAAATCAACGCAAAAACGGGTTGAGCAATCCTTCTTACCCACCAAGACAATGGGACTGGCCCAAGGGGATATGGAGGGGGTGATTACACCAGCATCAAGCATTTTGGTAATCTCATCCTGAATGACCTTGCGCTCATGAACACTCTCCCTGTAAGCATGTTGTTTGATAGGCTTACCATCCGTGATGATGTCATGATCCAAAAGGGTGGTGCGGCCCAAGTCATGAAGCCCTTGACTAAAGATGTCGAGATTGTCACGCAGAAACTGGTGCAGGCGATCAATCTGCTGGGGAACAAGGTGATCACCCACCTTGATATCCTTTAAGACCTACTGGAAATGTTGCTATGCTTCAGGAGTAAGCGGGCCCTTGTCAGTGGAACCAGAATGAGAGGCAAACGCCTGGAGTTGGTCCACAGGGGAATCCACTAGCCCAATATCATGAAGACTGAGACCTTTCTGAACAGAGGCCAATTCAGACATAGGAGAAGCAATGAGCCTAGCAAGGACCTGACCCCTGCGGACACTGATGCTGATACGTTCAGGATTAGCAATCAGTAACCTGACCTCACCCTTGAATCCCCTGTCTAAAATCCCAGAAGCAACCAGACAGTGTTTTTGGAGGGTAAGTTTTTTCCAGCCCTCAACCTCAAGGAAATGACCTGCAGGGCAAGCAAAAGCTAAGCCTGTAGGTACTATGCGCTGAGAAAAAACAGGGATGCTGAAATCAACTGGAGAACGTAGCAACATGGTGTTCTTTGCCATAGGCAGGGGATGTCCAAACTTCTTACCTGGTGGAGGGAAGAGCCATTGGTACAAAGTATCACCAAGTGGTTGAAACTGGCTGAATCTGGCCCAATTATAATGCAAACTGCTCTGTCATCTGCTCAGCTTGAAGCTTGAGACGAGAATAGTTGGCCATAGAGGTCCCAACAGCAATAGTAACATGGCTTTAGACTCACCTTGTAAGGTTGCCCTTCACCATTGTAAAGGCACATAAGATTGTTCATGATGTCAATGCTGGCCTCTGCACCCTTCATCCAATCCAGACCTAGCAAAATTTGTTCACCCATGGTGACAATGCAAGTCTGCAAGACAATTTTCCCACTAATGGGGATAGGTAAGGTGACTAACCCAATGGGTTCATATGCCGTGCCATCAGCTATGGTAGCCACAACGCCACAAGCAGAGCTAATCTTTAATCCAAGAATGCAAACTGCACTCCCACATGACATTGTGTCATCAATGGGTGGATCCGGTCCCTACTGATGTGCTTATAGGCCTCACAGTGCATGAGTTTGAAATCACGAGAAAGAACAGCACTTACCAGCGTGTTGGGGTTCTTACCATGGTCATCTGGCATCCTCACAGACGACCGGGTTTGTTTAAAGTACCCTTCTGTTTTTTGTCTCTTTGTAACTGTTCAATCAGGGCAGGCAAGTCAGATTGGTAAGACCACCACCTAGTGTAATGCTTGATGGACTTACAGATCATCCATGCCACCAGTGAGGTCCTGGTGTCATGACGAATGCCAGCATGGGTTTTACCTTGAGGCCCAGATCTGGCAGGGACTGTAGGGTTCCAGCCTACCTTAGCTTTGAAGGCTTGTAGTTCTCCCTGGATTTCATTACGAAAAGATGACAACTCATGGACAATGGAAGGGACCAGATCTTTTGCAATACCTTTCACCCCAGGGTCCCCATTAATAGGCTCTACACAATGACTCTCACTAGGCAGATGAGTGTATTTCGTGTTGGTTACTTTAGACAGGCCTGCCTTGAGACGTAACCTTTTTTCAATCAATTCCACCATCTCATCTTCAGTGGTGTAAGTCTGTTTTTGCATAAACATTTTTTCAGCAGGGGGCAAGCCCTTTACAAAACAATGTTTCAAAATAGCAGGTTTCTCTGATGCAATCAAAACCAACTTACAGATTGCAGTTCGCAAGTCAGTGTAGTATTTCCACACACTGTCGTCATGATGAAATTTTAAGTCTGGTGTGGTGTAAGCTATGGGTTTTTCTTCACGAAAGAGCTTGCGAGCCAATTCTCTGGCTTCTACCCACGTAAGTTCATTTTTGTCCTTAATGTTGGACTCAAACAGTTGCCTGGCCTCTCCCTTGAGACAGATCTGAAATGACTTGACTTGGAATCGTGGGGGAACTCCATTCATTTCAGTGCTGATTTCAAAAAATTCCAAGAAGGACTCAAAATCTTCCCCGAAGTTGTAGTCAGGGTATTGCTGCTTATGCATTCGCTCTCCATGATCAGTTTTCCGTGGAGTAGTATCCGGAACTTCAGTTTGTTTTAGCAACATCTTCAAAAGGGGGGAGGCAATTTGAAATCACCCCCATGGCTTCACACAGCTCGTCCAAATCAAATGTGGCTGAGGCACAGTCGCCGGATCCTTGTGATCTCCGGACGACTCTCCCCTTTCCATATTATTCTTTTCATTAATTGTTGTCTTTTCCCTCTCCTCCGCTGCACGTTTTTCCAATTCACTTAGTCCCATCGTTTCTTCTGCTTCCCTTTCTAGCATAGATCTTGTAAATACAGACATGAGAAGAGGAGTACACGGCTACCTGTCCGAAGGGGCACTGAGCTGTGAATCCCACCCGGACACACAGTGGGATGTGATGAAGTGATGCTTGTGCAGCAGATACACTCCTTCTCCCAAGAATGCCCACAGTTCCTCTTCACCCTTGAGCGAAAAAGCCACGCATACGATACTGCGTACTACCTTTTTCTTCACCAACAACGTGTGGGTATGATATGTCTGAACTTCTTTGGCCTTGTAGAGACCTACTGTTTCACGCCGAAAACACACCCCCGGAAAGATCAACACATCACTGGGACAAAAAAGAAATTCAGAGTCGGGGATACCCATTAGCTCTTCCCAAGTGGGATCCCGGGTAGGGGCTGGCAGAACTCGAGGCCTTAAATTAGCAAGTAGGATAGATGTTCCTTCTTTAACTAGTTCCCTTAATCATAGAGGGCTCGGCTTGTCAGGAGGCAGAAAGCTCTCAGGCTCTACACCCAATTCTCGACTCACAGAGAATTGTGGAATACCCAAGACAACCCAGCTAAGCTTCTCACCACTCTCCAACTGCTCCTTGGCACTAGCAAGGAGGATTTGTAGAGTGACTTCCCTCGAATGAAGTTTGAGGAGAAGGCGTGCAGCATAGGCTCCCTGAAGAGATTTGCGAATGCGCCGGCTCTGCTCCCTTTGCTCCGCTTTGGTGCGTATAGGTTTGCAAGCTTCTTTGCGCGCAGTTTCCTCAAAGGTTTTGGCCCAAAACTCCGGCGTGTCCAGCGGCAGCTCGGGCCGCGGAATAGGTTCTTCCTCCGGGTAATCAATCCTTGAAGACCTCCTCAACCGGAGAAAAATCCCCAACCTCATCCATCACCGCCTTGGCAGCCAACTCCCTCTAAACCTCAAGCATCTCCCACGTGTGCCATGGATGCGGCCTGCACCTCATGGTCTTCATCTGTTCGCCCCCACTCGTTGCCTGTACCATCTCGCTAGGTAGAGAGACCATCAAGGGAAGTATACTCCATACTCTACGCTGCTCAGCCATAGCCAAGCTGATAATCCAAGTCAAGGTACCAGTAAAACCCATCGCTTGTTTTATGTGGATCACCAGGCTCTGATATATCTGGTGAACAAACCTTTGATAAGTGGAAGGATAGCAAGGTGGTTGATAATCTTGCATGAGTTTGAGTTCGAGGTTGTTTACAAGTCTGGTCGGTTGCATCTTGTGGCAGATCATTTGTCACGCCTATCAACAGGAGAGCCAGCCACAGGAGTAGACGACCAATTACCTGATGCAAGTTTGTTTGTAGTGGAGGTGCAGGGAAGTGCAGAAGAATGGTTAGATTGGCAGTGGCCAATCAGATACTACCTTACTCATGGTCAGTGCCCACCTAGTTATGGGAAGGAGCAGAAGAAGAGAATCGTTATCAAGGCTCTACCTTATACTACGGTAGGGGGCAGAATGTATAAGCTAGGACCTGATGGAGTACTGAAACGATGCTTGTACCACCATGAAGTAAATAAAGTTTTGGAGAAAGTTCATAAAGGAGCGGCTGGAGGTCATTTTGGAGAAGAGACTACCAGTAGAAAGATACTACTTGCAGGTTACTGGTGGCCTACTTTGTTCAAGGATGTACACAAGTATTGTAAAACTTGTGATGAATGTCAGAGGCTAGGACCATTGCAGAGATCTGGGAAGATGGCTTTGCATCCTACAATGCCTACTGAACTATTTCAGAAATGGGGCTAGACTTTGTTGGACCAATTAACCCACCAGCCAAGAATACACAGAACAAGTATATAATCACAGCCACTGATTATACTACAAAGTGGGTGGAAGCTAAAGCTCTGAGGGACAACACAGCTAAGTCCACAGCAAGGTTCCTGTATGAGAACATACTTACACGATTTGGCTGTCCCCTAGAATTTATCAGTGACCAGGGAAGTCACTTCATTAATGAAACCATAGATCTCTTGACTAAGGAGTTCATGATTGTGCATAGAAAGAGTACAACTTATTACCCACAGGGTAATGGGCATGCAGAGGCTACTAACAAAATACTATATACTATCTTGGCGAAGATAGTCAATGCGAACAGAAGAGATTGGGATACAAAGCTGCTGACAACTTTGTGATCATACAGGACTTCATATGAAGTCACCACGAAGTATACACCATTCCAATTAGTTTATGGTATGGAAGCTTTACTACCAGTGGAATTCTCGTTACCCACCATGAGAACTGAATGTGGAAGAAGAATGGAATTGGAAGATTCAATTAAGGTGAGGAAACATGAATTATACCATGTGGAAGAAGTACGTGCTGATGCAGCTGATAACATGACCAGAATTCAGATAAGGAGGAAGGATCAGTTTGATGAAGGCAAATTAAAGACTTTTAAGACGGGAGATTTGGTTCTGTGGTTGCAAAAGAAGGGGGAGATTAAGACTTCTAAGCTTAAATCACCATGGAAAGGACCTTATGTCATACAGAAGATGTATGATAACAACACCGCCATGTTACAAACCATTAACAAAGAGATGATGGGAAGAGTTAATGCCAATAAGTTGAAGGGATACAGTGGTATCCATGACAAACCAACACAGAAACAGTCACGGGCTGCACCGGTAATACCAACGGAGCATGAAGCACTTGTCGTAAACCCGATGGTGTATGGCCTGAGCGGAGCACACGGGTGTTCCCACACAGCCTATCACAGCCTATCACAGCCCAACACAACATCACATAGTTTATCACCGCCCCACCACAGTTTGACACAGCCTGTCACAGCCCAACACAGCCCACACAGGTTGCACAGTCCATAGGGTCAGTGACAAGTGGTCGCGGGTTAATGTCAAAAGAATGGCCGGTGAGTGTAAAGACAATTTGGAAGTCAAACTCAGAGAATGTGCCACGCGGACAGAGGGAGACGGGAGAATGTTTGAATTCAAACACGTGGCCTAAGGGGCGAAGCACTCCGCATTGCATGTACTGCAATAGCAGGTGTCAACATGCAAGAAAACAAATAGAGCCGTCAAAGTACCTACCCAATATCTCAGCCGAAAATAATTATGGACCCATTAATGCATTCAGGGCAAGGGTAACGGAACCCTGTACGAATACAGAAAAGGGTTATCTTTGCCACATGTGCTATCCTAGTGGACATTCCAGGGGGGAAAGTTCACTAAAGGAAATTAAATTAAAAAGTTACTCAAAGAGGCAACAGCCAATCACGAGCCACAATTACCTGCAGAGGGTATCCTCCAAGAAACAAGATCAAGAATTAAAAAAAAAATTGAGCGGAAGAGTAGGGGTCGTTCCGAATAACGGGCGTCTCGACATGAGAGACAATCAAAGCTATAGCTTTGAAGCTATGGCGGAAATAACAGACTACACGCTCGCCTTATTACTTACGCAGTGGCACGAGAACGGACGAACTGAGAGTACATTTTTTCTCAATCGATACTTGCAAGCCCCGCAGGCTTACAAGCATTTACGCATTTCATTCTGTGCCAACCACACTTTTATGCTCTGTGCCCTGCAGGCGTTTCTTCAGTTGTTGCAAACAAAACCTTTCTGTTTGTCTAGAATGAAGAGAGTGAGAGGAATGGAAGATATCAGGGTGAAGAGTACCACAATACTACAGAAGCAAACGATTGCTACACCACAGGCAGTTCAGCTACTGAGGGAGCTGCGATTGGAGGGGCTGCTACGCAAGGATTGGTCATTGCATCATCGGCAATACATGCTGCAATTTCTGCAAAACTTTGAGCCTAAGACGGGAGTAACCCAGGTGAAACCGTTCTAAATATGTAAGTGTTCTAGGTCAACATCTTGCACCAGAGGCTTTTTCCTACGCCATGCTGTAGGAATGAATGATCAAATGGCAAGAGAGACCTTGATCTTCCATATTTGGACAAACGGTTATTGATGAAACTGACTTCCTCATGTCCTTCTAATGTCTATGAATTCTTGAATATGCATATGATAAAGTGCAGCTGGAGAAATTGGACAACCATGCTTTTCAAAACAAAGCAGTTCAGGTTCATAATGACTACAAACATTCTTTGAGTATATTTGCATTGTGTAGTAGTTTGATAAAATCCTTACTTATTGTTTTTGCGATTTCAAGAGAGTACGTCAGGACCATATTCTGTTGGGGCAAGTCACTTGATTGCCCATTCTTTCCACTTGCATTTTATTGTCATTCCTGCTTTTGACGAGGTGCATGCCTATATTGGTCAATCGTATCCTGGATGATGGTGTGTTCCTGCAGCAAGGCATGGCCTCTCTGCCAAAGCCTGTCAGAAGCTACACCAAGGTATGCATTTTTCTTCTGGGCTAGGCTGGTCATGACAACATTTTATATTTCCCATCTTGAAGTTACGGAAGAAAATAAAAACTGGAGCGCTACAGCACCAACTTCCAGATAGGCAAAGGGCTGCTGGGTCTTGATTTATTATGGCTGTGCTGGGTGGGGAGCTGCTAGGTGTACAAGCTGGGGTCGATAACACGGAACCTGGATGGACGCGGTTTAGTAACTATACAGATCTCCGGTGTGAGCTTGCATGCATGTTTGGGCTGGAGGGCCAACTGGACCAGAAGCTGGGGTGGCAACTAGTGTTCTGCAATGAGAATGATCTCCTCGCTGTGGGGGATGATCCTTGGGAGTACGTTTCTTTCCAACACTCCGCACCTTTCCTTACATGAGAAAAAGATTCTGTGGATTGTGTGAGTCCTCAGAGGATGGCCGCCAGCAGTTGTATTACTGCGGATCCCTAAGAAATACTTGTAGGGTCCCTGCAGCAATATTGCTGTAGTGGCGAGCGCAGCTTGCTATGAATGGTCAAAGGCTTGAAGCTCTTTCTATTTAAAGTTTCAAGTCATTGTGTGGCTAGGAGTTGATTCACAGATCCTTGTCTCAGGAGCACAAGCTGTGCTGGACATGTCCACATTCACTCCAAGTGAAGTGACTCCGGCCACCGGATATTGTCTAACTAGGGTACTCACGTTTGTATGGAAAATCAGGAAGCTTGCAATTTTTCAGGAGGCAACAACACTGAGATGATATTGTGGGAGTGGATGTTAATTTATTTCTTGGCCCACAGCAGTGTTTGGTTTTAACTTTAGGTTATGGTCTTCGTATTGAATATGTCTGGTGTCTCTCCCCTGAGAATTGCACTCGTAGCAGAAAGCCAATATTGCTTCACATTGGTCTATTTTGTGAGCTTGTGGAACTCCCTGCAAGATTCCCATGAGCATAACGCATAAGCACAATATGAAATATACAACAACACATATGTACTAGCAGGATATAAGAGGGGATTCTAATGTCTCTTCTCTCTTCAATGGGTGGTTGATATCAGTGAGTTTGTGATCTCGGTCCGGGGAATTCGCATACTATCACCACTGGAAGTTTACTTCTACATGAATAAGGAGCGATTTGGTGTTGCCTGTGACATCGTAAATGCTGGTGTCCCACAAAGCTCTGACCCTGGTGCATATCTCTACATATGAGTTCTTGCTGGGTGACCACAGGTCAGGTTTGTCTTGGTACCTCAGGTGCTCCCATCGCACTTGTGAGGAATGCGACAATACAGGGAAAGCTGCGCATGGTGTAACCCTGTGCACTGACGGTCAGACAGCCCAGCAGCGCGCAAAGGTTTCCCTGGTGGTGGCCAGATACTAGGTAGGCTGTAAGGATGCCCAACTGCCTGACAAAGGCATGAGACGACGTCCACAGTGAGGGACCAATAGAGTTGGGTGCTCTTTTCAGGTTGAAGGTGCCTGAAGATCTATCCTGGGCTATCAAGGGATCTACAACTTTCATGTGTATTTACCACTCAATTGGATTGCTACATTCTTTGATGGGATTGCTCCAAATCTAGAATGATTGCATGTTGCACGTTATTGGTTCAGCTCTATAGACAATCTTAGGAGGCCTTATTGAGTTAGCAAGGTGCACAGAAGCCACGCCGCCAAGTGCAGGTCTCGGAGGTAGGGATCTTGTTGATTGGGTTCCATATTGCCTGTGTTTTGGGGCACTAATGGTGAGCATCCTCTA
The DNA here is from genome assembly GCA_030704615.1 of Takakia lepidozioides. Lineage (NCBI taxonomy): Eukaryota > Viridiplantae > Streptophyta > Takakiopsida > Takakiales > Takakiaceae > Takakia > Takakia lepidozioides. The sequence continues at coordinate 63,155,948 of CM060734.1, forward strand.
AGAATCAAGTCATGAATGAGGTGTGGTGGGTGTATTGAAAGTACATTCTTCTGAAGGCCTACCTCGTGGACAAAGAATCAAAGCAAAGAGAACCTCTGTCTACCTATGGAGGCACATTGTTGTAAACTAAAAGCTGGGGGGTGTTGGGCCAACATTAATTCATGTTCTTGTGCTCGATGGGCATTTCATGTACAACAGAATTGTGCCACACCAAGGGGAGGCATTGATCGGGACCAAATGAACCTAGAATGGTCAATGCAATCTGGCAGCCCACATGCTCTCTTGAGCACTTAAAATTAGGGATGATCCGAACTTGGATGGCACTTGTCTTCTACACATGCAAGTCTCCACCAACCGCCCTGTCTGAATTCGACATAAAGACCTGAGCCTCATGGGAGGTTGTTTTAAACAAATCTATGGGAGCCCTTGAAGAAGCTCCAGACCAGGAGCCTTGCGATGCACCGTTCATTAGGCAACTAGGCCCCTCCATATGCGCCCCCTCTCTTCGAAGGAAAATAGTAAGATGTTCTTGTTGTTTACAACTATGGCTCACACGGTCAGGCTCTCAGAGCGCAGGGAACACAACAAGCTCTTTAACGGTGGTGTAAGAGGCACATGCAGCACTGCAGCAGCTATCTATAAGAGAGAGTCTTTCCACAAAGAGAAGGGCGCTAATGACGCATAGGTGTCATGTTCATAGAGGTCAAAGCATCTCTCTACGGGTGAAAGCTCATAAAGAGAAGATGGCCTTCACACGCAGAGCAAGGGCCAGGGGATCGTGGGTGGCCGGTGGATCAATGCGCTAGTCCTTTAAAGCTGGGTTACGTTCATATCAGCTCCTTTACTTTACCAGTCTCGGGTGGAGCACCGAAAGCTCAGAGAATGCAGACACATGCACAGAAGAGTTTGAATGCCTGCATTGTCCCCGGGCTCGAATGGTTCTAGAAGCCCAGCGAGCTCCGAAGGGGCTCAATCGCCTGTTGTCGGATCACGAAAGGCCTCTTCACCTGCCGAGTCTCCTACATTTCCGACGCCATCTTTGCACATTATGAAGAGCTCAGTGTATCGTGCAGCCCACGGGGTTCAAAGGATGGGCGCAAGGAATCAGCGGAGAAGAGCAGGGACGCAGATGCCTTCCCCTCCTCCAATGGCTCGGAAACCTTCTCTCACAATAAAGAGCACCGGCCTTCGTGCGGGAATTTCAGAAAGGGAGCTGGTCGGCTTGAAGGATGGGTGCAAAGAGACAGTCGAAAAGAAGGAGGCAGATCCCAGGAAAGATCCGGAGGCGCAAGAAGAGAAGAGGTTTGTTGAAAACGATGACGAGGATGAGGTGGGTATTAGGAGTGTGCTAGGTGAAGCTAGGGCAAAGTTTGCTATGGTCGAGAAAAGAACAATTGACCACTGGAAAGCTGCAGCTGCACAGGCTAAAGCTGCTTCTGCTGAAAAGAAGTTAGAGGAAAGAGCTCGGCATCTTGAGGAGAAGGTACTAAAGCTGGAAGATGAACTCAGGGACTCAGCAGCCATCGAGGTGGCTTTGTATTCTGTAGTAGCTGAGCATGGGAGCTCTTCCCATAAGGTTCACACGCCTGCCCGCCGCCTCGCAAGGCTTTACTTACATGCATTCCAGAACTGGAGCCCAGAGAGACGAGCAAGCTCGGCCTGGAACTCCGTATCCGGATTGATTTTGGTTATACGAGCATGTGGAAATGATATTCCAAGGTTGATGTACTGGTGGTCCAATGTGGTTGTTCTTAGAGAAACCATCGGTCAGGTGTGTGATGTTGAACTCGCAGCTGCCAGTGCGGAGGCAGAGGGCGGTACTTCCATTAACAGTCCAAATAGCAATGGCTTTGCTGCTCGAGCATTACGATCCCAACAGCTAAGAAAAAGTCTGTCCTCGAATGACAGCAGCCATTTGTTGATCCCAAACGGATTGAAGAAGGATTGGCGAGAATGCAGCACCTTTGTCAGTGCACTTTTGAGCATTGAAGCATGGATTCACGCAAGGGTCTTGGAGTCTGTCTGGTGGCAGGCAATGACCCCCCAATGCAGATTGGAGGAATCCTGCCTGTAGGCAACCCTCTCCATGGAGATGCGAAGGAAGAGTGGAACAAGTCTGCAAGTAAGGTCAAGAACGAGTTGGATGAGTGGCCTGCCGATGGACAAGAACTTTTCGCCAAGGAAAAAGTGGATTCCAACCTTCACAAGCTAGGAGATACCCGCCAGGGAAATATCTCTGTGGAGATATGGAAGAGGGCTTTCACGGATGCTTTGAAACGCCTTTGTCCTCCTCACGGAGAGGGTCACGAATGTGGCTGCCTCCCAGTGCTAAAGAGAATGATAATTGAAGAGTGTGTGGAGAGGCTGGACGTTGCTATGTTCAATGGGATTGTGCGCGATCCACAGGATGATTCTCCTACAGAACCCCTTGCAGATCCAATCACCAACATTTTGGTCCTTCCTATTCCCACTGGGGGCCTTACCTTCGGCGCTGGCTCTCAACTGAAGAATGTGGTAGTGAATTGGTCAACATGGATCTCGGCCCTCGTCAGTTTCAAAGACCCAAGCATTGCCGAATCCATCAATGGAGATGGCAATGCATCACAGCCTGAGAATGCAGTGGATGAAGAGCCAGTTCGTTTTAGTCTGCTCAAAGCCACAGGTGATCTTTTGATGCTGCCTAAGGAAATTCTCTTGGACAAAGATATGAGGAAAGAGGTTTGTCCAGGCCTGAGCTTACCCCTGATGCGTCGAGTCTTGTGTAATTTTGTGCCTGATGAGTTCTCTCCAGATTCTGTGTCACCTGCCCTTTTGGCCGGCATTGATACTGAGTTGTCAATGGAAACCAAAAAACAAGGTGAGGCAGACACACACCATGTCATAGCATGTGTGCCTCCAGTGACCTACACCCGACCTTCCTCACATTTAGTCAGGCTGTGGATTGGGGATTCCCCTGGAGCTTCTCGGTCAGGCTTGAGTACCTCGTCACTTTTGCGGAAGGGATATACCAGTGACGACGAATTGGAGGAATATCAAAATCCCCTTGGGTTGTTGCAATATAGTCTGGGTAAACCCTATTACAGCAGTGAGTTGCCCATTAATGGGAAAAAAAAAAAGAGGGAAGAGTCCGGGGTTGCCAGGCGCTACCAGCTGCTTAAGGAGGTGTGGGCAACCCAATGATCTCCTTTATCAATTTTGACCTGTTGATAGTGTGTCCATGTCTGTCATGTGTTGGATCTCTGTAGGAATTTTTGGCCCAGGGGGAGAGGTAAGGTAGTTGAGAAAGGCTGCAGACTTTGGTATGAAATGTGGCTTGGGTATGTACCTTTGGGCATTGTATAGCTGACAATTTATATGTACAATCCAGACAATGTTTGATAATCACAGCCTTTTCACTTAAAAAAGTGGTGTACCAAACTCTCATTTGCTTTATTACAGACATGAAGTAACGTAAATCTCAATTCCTTGCACTAGAGAATGGCAGAGGGCCAGGGGTTCTTGAAAAACAGTTGCACTTTTGTGCATGATCAAGCTTGGAAATTTTCGACAGCAGAGGATCTTTGTAGCATGTCATGAACTTTCCATTGAAGGCGATTCATGGCCCCTGAAACCTTCCTTCCATTGTTATTGATTTGAACTTCCTTAGAAGTATCAACCAGCGCTGCCTTCCACTTGGAGATGAGGTGAAACAAATGGGATTGGGAGAACCCCACCAAAAGCTGCTCAAACACAGCAAGTATCGCCTGGTTTACATCGACTTGGTACAAGGATTGCACTGGTGGTTCACCAGCTAGAGTTTGTTGGCATTTCCACGGACTGTTGTATGACCTGTCACACACACATCAAGTTGATGACACAACATTTGAGAAAACGGATGATGCTAACTGACCTGAAGAGAGCTTAATTATTCAGGTCCGATTATACATGCTACAGCTACATGACATAGACATGACCAGAACCACCCATACTACTTGTGTTAGGGCCAAGCACAAGAGACACTTTGACAAAGCACAATCCATGGCCATACAGGAATGTGACTGAACTTTGATTGATTGCCATAGAAAGTGTCTTCAAATCAAGCTGGAGTAACAGCAATACTAGGCAGTGATTACAGGCAAACATGGACTCCCATTTCCACAAGATGTAAGGAAATTCCTCACCAGCGCCAGGCTGGATCAGTTTCCTCAGGAGTAGGGACATCTGAGAGAAGAAGTTGCACCAGGTCTTCGACAAGCTGAATTAAGGCCTTGTCTCCTACACAGGTCATGCACATGCAGCCATGGGAATAAGTCAAAAGCAACATAGATCTCACATAATGGATTTTGCTTACTCACTAAGAAACAGAAACATTTTCCCTGCTTCCCTCTCCTTCCAGTGGTGCCATGGCATAATGGGCTGGTAGCCTTTTCTTTAGGCTATTTATGGTCTACAGCCACTCAGAAGCTGGCAAGCGCAATCCGTTATGTTTTGGAGCAGGTGTGAGGCCATGGTTCTCCGTGGCTAACTTTTCCTCTCTCAATATTTCAAACGCGTCTGTCCCCACTCCTAACACATAACTGGAAAAACCAGAGAAAAAGCCAACAAAGATCCAACTGGCGGACATGCCCTTAACTTTCATTGAAATTTTGAGATTTGATCCATTGGTCAAATAGTCACAAATGAGTAGCACAATCTCAGCTTACCAACTCAACAAAGCTCTTCCATCTAAATACAGGAGCAGCTGTATGGTTCCAGCCTTTGAGCCTTTTTGGAGGCAATGAACTAACACAGTTTACCCTTGCGAGCACATTGTGAACCTCTACTACTAGTCATTATACTTCATGCTTACAATAGTGTAGATCAAAAGCGTGCTACAAGCAGTACATGGGCTGGGGCCAAATGCTACAAGACTAACCTTCTTTTCCGCTGTTTATCGAGGACAAGCTTCCACGAAAGGGCCACAGTGCCTCCAATGAAGTTACGATTGAAACCGATGAGCCACCAGAAGACTGGATTCCCACATGCCTGTGCAGCTGCACTAGAAGGCCTGCCAGCTTATCATTAACAGAACTTGCTGGCAGTGTCACAGTTGTGCTGCCTATGAGGACAGACCAACACGTGGCAGGACTTCGTGCACCAACTTTTGCCACCACTTTGCCCTTCACTGACTTTCCAAGGATGAGAGAAGCTCCTAGCCAGCGCAAAAGTTTCTCAGGAATGCTCTCAGGGAAGATCTGACCTCCTTCAGCATACCCTACCTTCTGCTGCTGACCATGTCCTAGGTACGGACTACGATTGAACATAGTCGGCATATGCATTGCAACTGCTACTGCCCAGGTAGCCACACGGAATAGCAACATCTTGTCCTGAAATGGTACAAAATATCATAGTTATTAGTGAATGCAGAAAGAGTAAGAGGGTTTGGAGGGGGCCACACATTAGTGACACAAACCCTATTTTTGTTGATGGGGATGCCAAATCAGATGTACTAAATAGACGTAAGCATGATCAGCAGATGAGAGAAGACCACTCAACATATATATCCAACGAAGGAAAGACAGCCTTACATCTCCAGGATCAAACACGACACGACAGCAGTAAGGTAAAAGAAGTGTTCACAGACTGACATAGCAATAAATTTATCAACTGTTTCACAACCACATACAGGTGGACAAACCTCATGCGTTGCAGCTGCAGGCGGTGAACTCTGAAGAAGCAACTGCAGGGCGAGTGCTTGGGTCTCTTGGGTGGTTGACACGCCAAAGCCGATGTCTGGGCCTTCAGTCTCCACCCATTGGATCACCTCCCATATGCCATTTAAAGAGAGACTAAAATGTGTCTGATGCTTTTTCCTCCTCTGTGAGAGGTGGAGGACAGTTGTCATGATGCGAAGGGTGGGCCTTCGAAAGACCGCACGCTGTTTGCAGTTTGCACAACCATGGGTCAGGAAGTGATGCAACCCAAGGGCAACTGTGGAAAGCTCTTCCATGCCCTCAGCAAGGCCGCGTTGCTCCACTACCTTCCACCTCAATACACGCTCAATCACCTGTTATTCATGGTAAGTTCTTGGCAAAAAGTCAATTCTTCCTTGCTTGCCAAAGAGATGAAATGAAATGAAATGGTGCTTTATAACGTCCGCGGAAAGCTCATAGAGCTTATGGGACAAAATCGAAGAAAACACGAGAGGGGAAACAAAACCAGAGCTAAAGATAAAAACTATTGCTCGAGTGATTGTCTAAGGGTGAGTGCCTCATGCAGGTAAGCTGCCAAGCATTTCTGATCTTCATAGTGGAAGACTTCAGTGAGGGATTGGGTTCCACGGAATAGACAGTGGAATCTCCCACAGATCTCATAGTATAGAGGGCAATAGAAGAAGAAGTGTTCTTCAATTTCAATTTCCTGGTTGCGCCCTATGCAAGATGGACATAGGCGGTCCTCCCGCTGCAGGTTTTCCCATCTGCCAGTCTGTATCCGTAGGTTGTGGGAGCCCACCCTGAACCGCCCCAATGCCCTCAGGAGAGAAGGAGATCCGAAAGGTAATTGGGCCGCAAGATTCTATCATCTCGGAGAACCAAGAATGTTTCTCGATAGAAATGAGCGCAGCAGTAATGAGACCAGAACTGAGCCTCCCACCACCCGGGTTACAGCAACTCTCGTCATCACACAGAGACATTTACAAAATTCCTGCATTAAATTGCTGCAGTACTTATAATTACTCCAAGAATTGCATGGACCTTAACTTTGATGGGTTAGGACAGCTTAACTGTGGTAAAGTCTTGTGATGAATTCATAACCAACGGCCATGGGGGAAGTTTGCTATTCTCAAAAACAGCTAAATACCTCTAGCACCATAGCCGCCATGTCACAAGCTTCGCTTCCATCTTTCACCCCAGTATCAGCTTCTCCAGCATTAACAGCTGCAAAAGAAAGCCATGGCAGGAAGCCTGCACGCTCAACCAGAGCCTGAGCACACCACCCTATCCTTGCCGCTTTCCTCAGGACCTGTCAGAAAAGAGTAAGAGATTTAGAAACAGCAGTTTTTGGAAGCCATAGTAATTTTACATTCTGTATAGCATGAAGAACAGACATCCATGAACCCATGCAAGCCACTGCATTCTACTCAAGCAGTAGAGTTCTCCATGATGTTCATTGGCAATTCAGGACAAGCCATGATGTTCGTAGTTTTTGCTTGCACCTCTACCTCCACGTACAGAAAGCTGGCACCTACGGCACTTTCTATTTGCTCTTTCAGCGTTATCCAGTCTCCAGCTTAGTATCAAAATCTGAGAAAGGACGCACCTGCAGCACCCATTTGCGTGTGATGGTATCAGCTAGAGGTGAGCCATAGAAGCTCATTAGGATCTCCAGCAAGAACTGACGTCGGTAGACCTGAAAATCGTGAGATGATGCCAAACCAAAGGCAAGCAGGCGGAGCATCCACAGCCGCTCACTTCGGTAGCCAGGTGACCCACTCCCAAACATTGAGTGGAAAAGAGGAACATACTGGCAACCCAACACCCATCAAAAAGTCATTGAGCTTAACCAGGTGGTTGCATAGGAACTGTAAGGAAGGGAAGCAACCAGGCGTATATAGAGACAACTCAAGGACACTTGTGAACAGTAGTATACAGCGAATTCACACAGGAGCTTCAGTACACTCAAGCTCATGTGAAGTAGAAGCAAGCAAGAAATGAAATGGTACCGTCCGCAGGAAGCTCAAAGAGCTTATGGGAATAGAGGGCAGTGAGAGAAGAAATGTTCTTCACTTTCAATTTCCCACCGCAAGCAGATTTTTCCACCTGCCATTCTCTATCCACAGTGTGTGGGAGCCCACCCTGAACATTTCCGAATGCCCTTAGAAGAGAGGGAGATAGAGCTGCAGACATGTAATTAGGCTGCACAATCCTATCGTCACAGAGAACCAAGAATGGCTCCCGATCGAATTGCAGTTTTGTTGATAGAGTATTGAGAGAAAGAAAGAAGCTTCATAACATCCATAGAGGGCCACAAGGGCCCATGGACAAGATAGAATATACCAAGAACTAAAACATACATCAAGGAGAGAGAAGTTGGGGGAAACAGAGCATAGAGTAGGGTGGGAGACAGAGGGAGGCAACGAGAGAAAGGCACCTCAAGGTCCATGCCAGGCCCACGAAGAAGGTACCGAGTGATGGTCAGATAGAGTGCATTTTCAGGATGCATTAAAATGCATGATGCCTCTGCAGCAAACAGTGTCAGAACAAACGGAAGCCGCTGCCAGGCCTCTGTAATTGCATTTTTAACATACGTCAACAGCAGTCGAATCTGCGGCCTTCCCTTGAAACTTGGGCCCTCCTGCAAGAGTACATCTATCAGGAAGCTAATCAGAATGTCAGCACACGAGCAACAGTCAGGCAAACTCTCCGATGGAAAATACTTGAAATGGTATTCAGAGCTTGGCCAATATTAAAGCAACCTGGGGTGTTTTGCCACTCAGAGGTCCTGCAAGCAAAGGGAGCAATAGCATGGCCCCACAGCCCTCCATATGATAGAGCCCCACTAACTGAATAGATCATGAGGCACCCTAAGCCAATTCAACAAAGCTATCAGCTATGCTTACCTCCAAGACAGTCAGGAACTTGGCCAAAATTTCATAGCCCAACTTCCGCATGATTTCGTTGGCAGAGCTGATGGAAGCCAGGGCTACAGCAAGCAACCCTTGGTGCACAAATACATCAGCATCAATGCACCCTATTGAGAGTCCATGCAGTGCAAATGGCAGGATGTAGGCTGGGTCATAGGCAGCTGCCATCAAACCTTGCTCATCAGCATCACCAGTTTTTTGATGAAAACCCTGTAGAGAGATGACAAAGTGTTATACTGGAGGAGGGAGAGCAAGGGATTTATCACAACCGGGACAGGGCCAAAGTGCCCAAGAGAGACAAGAATATAAAAAGACTGTAGAACCACAGACACCAAAGATCTACTCGAAACAGAAAGAACGAAGAACGAAACTTACAACAGTCAAGGGAGCGCTGCCAAGGAAAAGAAAAAACAGAATGGGGCTCCCAACAACCTAGCCACGACAATCATGTGGAGAGCCTCATGTAACAATGTCACACAACATCTTTGTAATGGAAAAATTCAGTCAAGGAGTAGCTGTCCCTAGAAGAGCAAAACAGAAACCACGGATTCCATAGAGGCAAGGACAGAAGATAAGGGAAGGAGAACGGATGACCAAATAGTCACAAACCTGGAATGCACCTTGGTGCTGGCAACCCTTTCACGAAGCCCCCATTAGAGTCTAGACTTTATACTCACGCGTCGGGTCTTTTTGTCTAGTTGAAGTATGAATGAAGATGAGTTCCTTGATGAGGAATTGAGATATTCAACGTTGTGTAAAGAAAAAGTATGAAGTATGCAAGTATATAAGTTTGGTGCTCAAGGACCAGAGCTCCATTGTCGACTCCTAACAGTTGAGCATTCATGAGCTGTGGCATAACCCAAAACTTCCCACCCTACAGCCACCAGTATGAAGCTCCATTACTGCGCTGCAAGACACTTAAAAAATAGCCCTGTACTACACTGCTGCTGCAGCCAAAAGGCTCACCCCTGAAGTGCTTCTGGTCTCTCGCATCCCATGTATGTTCACTCTGAAAACAATCATTTTGACTACAAACCAAGCTTACCTTCATTAATGGCCTGTCAACCTCTTCAAGTCCTTCCCATGGCTGTCTATTTGCCGGAAAGTACAACACAGACAACCCACACCTCTGTGGGTCTATTGCTATGTCCTCCCTAAATGTTCGCCTTCGAGCCTCTGCCTTCATCTCATCTGCCACCATATCCTCATCACTTGTCAGCTTGATTTCTTCGGCTCTTGCTCTCCTCCTCTTAAGTGCAGCCTCCCCCCACAGATAATCCCTGCCCGCCAAACCAACACATCCTGCACAGGTATTCTTCATTAGAGCAACAAGTTCAGTCAACGCCACAGACCAAAAGAGTTATTACGGCCAGCTTCTTGCAACTTAATATCCTTGAGAAAGTGACAGCTTCACTTGCTCCCATGACCTGAACTATGTCATTGCTCAAGGCTTAAAGCTACAAGTGACTAGCTGGTGAGAAGATGCCCCTTCCATCTACAGAAGCATGTTAGAATCACGAAAGCACTGCTGAATGCTTAGCAAGCTATGTATTATTACACCAACTCACAGCAACAACATCCTATCTTCATCCCATGTTGGTTGAGTACATAGAACACTACCTGCCCCACTGTATGCCTCCAGTTCATGCATCAGCTCAAAAATTTCAAGATCCACCTTGTTCATTGTGGCACCATATGCTGCCAATAGCAAGGAGATAAGCTCTTCCAATGTTGCTCTCTCTTCTGCTGTCATTGCTATGCTACCCGGGCGCATCTTTAGCCAAAAGAGCAACCGCACAAGCTTTACAAGCTGCAACCGCCTCTGCTCAATTCGATCCTGTTCATCATCTCCAGCCTCTTCCACTGACTTGGTAACAACCTCATCTTCCATATCCTTTTTTGGAGATAATTGTCCATTGGCTCCATCCAGATGAGAGACAAGAGGAGACCCAACCAACGAGAGAAGAGAGGAAAGCGAAGTCAACATGGTATCCTTCCCAGCATGACCCCCGTGAAGTCTTTGAACTGATCCAGAAGAAAGTATAGAAGGCACAAACTGTGAGTGAGCCATCACTAGGTCTAGCACACTTGTAGCAACCTCACTCACAGCAGCAATGGATGCCAGCCCATGGGCACCATGAAACAGACCCACAGAGAGGGCTTGCAGTGCCAGCATTGTTGATGCATCCCCAAACCTGTATTTAAGGGCTGTCATTGCAAACATTCGGAGTAGAGAATAGCTTGGGAATCGAGGTCATCAACTTCAAGCACTGTCGCTATGTCAGTCAAACAAGCCAGCAGATACTCTTCCAGAAACTTTATAACATTTGGTCTCCAGTGATTACTGTGAATCGTCGAGATATAACAGGAGTCAGATGCTTGGTATGCAATTGGGTCCCTTGGGTTTGTTTGAAGAGCACTCCCAAAGTAGCAACCAGACTAGCAGCAAAACTCATGTTGGCCCCTGACTGTTTCTTCCCCCCTTTCATCTCCATTCCAGGAAACTCACTTGTCCCCTTGGATCCTTCTGTTTGCACCTCTACTAGCTTATCATCCAACTGAGGAGAATGGCAGCTCATGAAGAGTTGCTTGATTATGGAAACCTGACTAAACAGCTTAAAAATTTGCAAGCGCAGGTCATGTTCAGAAACATGCTGGAAATGTGCATCTAGCGAGGCAAGGGCCGTGCCGTCCTTGGGCAGCAGATGGCGAATAAGCTTGTCCTGCTTCTTTAGACTGATAGCATGCCACGAGAGACAATGGTGCAATAGTTTCATGATTCTCCCACTTGCTGAACGCAAGAAATCGCCCCAAAGGTCATTGCTGATGCCGCAATCTGACAGTCTCAAGAACTCCAGTTTGGTTGAGTCAGTCGATCCAATTCCACTATAAGTGTCTATGAACGTGTTCCAATGCTTGAAGTGCTTTGACAGTCGACCCAAGTAAACAAGTGCCACATGTCTTGCCACATGATTGGTGAGTCTTAATGGAGTTTTGGACAAGTAAACTTCGGCAGGAGGTATTAGAAGCAATAGAACCTCATCTGAAAAAGGAGCCTCATTCATCTTGTATCTCAGGTGATTATCACTTGATAGCTTAACAGCCAATTCCACATGCGACCCACTCATACCATCAGCCACCCTATCTTTAGTTCCAGCCACGATCAAATTGCCAAACTCAGCCATGTGAACTGAACTTGCCTGCACTAGAAGCATTGCTATTTCTACTGTTACTTGGCTAGGTTTCACCACACAATATCTGAGAACTTCAACAGGAGTGATACTGACAAGCTGTGAATACTTGCCTACCATGTTGGGAGCTAGCAGGGCAGAGAGCAAGCACAGGTCTCCTGCTTCCGAAGGCTGTTGCAATGCTAATTCAATGACAGTTTTGAAGATGTCAACCAATGATTGCTGTTCCACTGCACCAAGATCACTGCCACTCCACTTTGACCATGTCCAATGTCCTGTTTTTGCCTTCTGTCCTTCATAGAAGAGTTTTGCAAAATAAAGCCCAAACGATGGGTGAGCAAATACTGGTGGAGAGATTTGTCGCGAAACATGCTTGAGAGGAACAGCCTTTTTTGAAAACAAAGACTGCAAAAGCTCAATGAGGACTTCAGAGTCTGCATAAGGGACTAGCTCTGAGACAGCAAAGAGGGCAGATAATAAACTGTCACCCCTCGGATCCTGTCCATTTGCACTTCCAAGAAGCTCCATTCGAAATGCAGTGATTGCTCGCGCAATATAAGGTTGACAAGCAGTAGCAGTCGTTTCTTTGAGATTGTTCAACTGCTGTGCCACTGCAATGGATTTGACATCTCCATCCAAAGACGAAGAGATGTGTAGGACTCTTCTTAGAGTGGTAACTAAGTGGTAATCCAATGGCTGCACAGTTACTTGAGCCACCTCCAGCATTGTTCCAATATCAGTGCCTTCATCAAATGCATTCCTTTCCCTCTTTCTTCCACTATCTTCCAAATGTCTCTCTTCTACACCAAGACCAAAGGAGGAGCGGGCCTGTGTTCTTTGACACATAAAAAAGTCACTGAAGACAGGATGGGCCAGCAACTCGCTTATCATCACATTGTACACCTTAAGTTTCTCAAGTGCCATGCCTTGTCTGTTATCTTCTCCACTGCCCACTTGCCAACCTTCAGGAGGAAATGCAATCCGCTGCAAAAGTGCAAAACATGTTTCCAGCTGTCCAGTCACATCCAAACCCCTACGAGATAAAGGAGCTAGTCGATAAATCCAAGTAAGAATGATACGCCCAGTGAATGACCAATGCGAAATCGGCACTTGAGTGCATGCAGCCTCAAGAACAGCAATCATAGGCTTGGAAGCTAACAGCTTCCATTCATTGCTGTGCGCAGCTGCTGGAAGCACCACTGAAAATGGAAGACCTCTCAGAAATGCGGCCAACGGAAACAAATCTCCCCCTGGGGATGGTGGAAAAGAGTTTTGAGACGACTCCCTTTGCTTCAGCAAAACAGAATCAGGTAAACACTCTGTTGTCAACCCTTTTCCTGCTAAATCCTCATTTCGAGGGCCCCATGCAGCCAACTCTACTGCCCTAGCAAACTCCTCTGGCACTGCATCCGCCACCATGGACAGCAGGCCACAGTGAACTGCACAGAGAACGTGCAGTAATGAAAAGTTTCCCTTGAAAACCTTTAAGCACACCCGTGTAACCCTAGAAAAGTTCTGCGCAATTTCATGGGGCGTGCAACATACCAGGGCAGACGTAAAGGCCAACCTTTCTCCTGCCAGAGCATCACCTTCACTATTCTCACAAGCTTCAAGCACTGCAGCTATTTGCCCAGCATAGGCCCAATTTTGGGCATCTGACTTACATATCTCCCAATATGACAAATCTTTGACGGGTTTCAGTATGCTGTGGGCGTGCAATAAGAGAACCTGAAGTGGACCCCACTCACAATGAAATGACTGAGAGTCTGCCAAACTGGTGGGCAAACCCGAATCAGCTGACAACAGGGCATCAATGATGACTGCCAGAGCTCGTGCATTGGCCTGCATATTGACACTCCCCAGTTAGCATCAGCTTGGGCTCTTACCAATTGCAAGGTGTGGGAAAGGACTGAACCTTACATAGAACACCCTGTGGTAAAAGTGGGATCAACAAATCTCTCTGACAAGGTCTTTGACACTGGATAGCAACTCTACGTACTGCACGAAATTCCTGAAAACAAACAAAGTTCTGCATGTGCATAATACCCACCTCATCGCCCACCCACATAGAAAATATGAACCATATGCATCTATCAACATGTCTTTACCACTGTAACACTTTAATCCTCTCTAACTTTATTATAGCAGGCGACCACCTCAAGCTTTTGGCACAGCACTGGTACCTCAAATTCCTAGCTACCTTTGAACGGACACCTTACTTTGTACATTGGGAAAGCACTGTAATGATCTCCGTGTGGGCCTAATATCTACTGCTAGATCGGACAAGTACTTGCAGTCAAAGTTGTAGAAATACCTGTGTCTGCAGTAAAAGGTTGAGTACACCCGCAACATAAACTGAAATCTCTGCTCTTTGAGACAGCTTCAGGCCCTTCGAATCTGCGTGTAGCGCTTGGAGGGTGTGCTCCAAAACACAGACTACAAAAGGCCCAAACTCTGGAGCCATAACACCTGGAAGAGAATGCTCCACAGGTTGAAAATATCATCTATGTGCACAACACAAAGGGAAGCAGCCACATCTCTATGACCAACTTGAGGTGGCAGACCTCAATTCCAGCGTTATGGCCTGCAGTTTGGGCAATTTGCAATTGGCCTTCATTTCACATGTGAATAGCTAACTTACAAACTACGTTGCATCTCAAAGAAGAAGCCTGCAGGCCTGTCCACAAGATAGCAGACAGATGGAAATAAAAAGAACCCCGGATCAGCTTGACTGAAAGAACAAAAAAAGCTGAAAGCTTTCCTCTCCCTTGAAGTTTGAATGGGAAGTGCCTTAGAAGAAGCAATTTGGCTGATGGAGTATGATTCCATAACCACAACTCCCTGGTGCATGCATGCGTGGGGATGCTCACCACCCCTGAAAGAATGATGCCCCTTCTTGACTAATGATTCTACCCCTTCAATTTTGCAATGGCAAAGATAAACATGCGCCATGAGCTTATCACACCTACTGATTAACTCACCCTGCCCAGAGGAGCCCTCCTCCAGAGTGTCCGCAGCAAGAAGGGAGTGCAATTGGTCCAAGTACTTGTACAGATTCCTCCCCACAGCCACTACTGCCTCAGAAATAAATTCCACAATCCATTTTAGGGACCCGTAAGGGTGCCGTTCACAGGGCTGTCATTGTTATCAGTTACACCCACCCACCAGCGGATGAGATCCAGCCAGACCATGACTTCACGAAAGTTACTTTCAAAGGCCCCTGTGCTGACCATTATTCGAGATGTAAGCAAGTTGGCCTGGTCTCTCACTTCCCCAAAATTGGAACCGACCATCATCTTTAGAAGGGGAGTCACATGCTTGTATATTTGGCCGGACCCTGCTATGTCTGCATAGCCAAAAGCAGAGTGTGCTGACGTGGGGCCACAGTCAGGAGCCCCTGTGGACGCTAACAGCAGAGACAAGAAGGCCTTTTGCTGTGCAAAAGACAGTTGTGTTGAATTGGGTGGTAGCATTCTGAAAGGGTCGAAGCCTTTGTCAGCAAAAGCCAACGGCAGCACCCTCTACAACAAACACAAAAACAGCATAAAGATTCAGCATCAGAACATTGCCAACCAAGATCCAAGAAACTGGGACTCGCTATTGCAGGAAGGCAGCAGACAGTGTGGCTAAAGGTGGCATTTTGTGCTGTATGGTGCTGTGGGGTAATTGTCGGGCAGCAGGC
This sequence comes from Takakia lepidozioides, assembly GCA_030704615.1. Taxonomy (NCBI): domain Eukaryota; kingdom Viridiplantae; phylum Streptophyta; class Takakiopsida; order Takakiales; family Takakiaceae; genus Takakia; species Takakia lepidozioides. The sequence continues at coordinate 63,171,423 of CM060734.1, forward strand.
ACAGGAAAGACTAACATGAAAAGCTTGGGAGGTGCGGGTTATCATCTGCTGACTACCATCAAACGTATAAAGCTGCATAGTCCATTTCATCTCCCTCTCATTCTATGCCTAGGAAGAGCTTCTACACTTCTGTATCTATGTCTGGCTATTTCAGGGTCCTGATGTGATCTTCAGGCATCTGAGAAAATCTGCATGTATGTGTGTAACCATCCCTCTATCTGTGCTTCGAGTGTTCCGGACCTGATATGCAGCAAGCACTTCAAGAAGTTTTGCATGCAGGAAACACCCAGTGTCTCCTCCCCACTGATTGTTCTGACTTAAAACCATTTCTGCTCCCCACACTTGTGCAAGTATCTGTCCTTCTTCCCTATTATCCAGATCATCCTCCTCTTCAGATTCACCCCCATCCCTACCACTATTGCCTTTCACTTTCCTCCTCCTTTTGCCAGCCCTGTACCCCTTGGCACTGCAAGTTCTTTTCTGACTATCAAAAGAGTCTTTGTTTCCCCTCGAGGTGTCCGTAAAGACGAGTGAATGATCAATAAGGTATTTCGATCGGGTAAAGAGGCTCGCATTACATCCTGGATATTCTCAGCCAGTTGCAACCAGTCCTGCCTATACAATTCCGTCTCTTCTTTACTATGAACTTTATTCATGCAGCTGTTTCCCCCTTGCACGCCTGTCAGATTTCCTCTCCAAGAGTCCTGCCCACTCTGCACAGATTTAGAACTTCTCACTGTTTTACCCTGTGCAAGTCCAAACTCACAGCCATGCATGCAGATCCCTTCCACTTCTAAGCCACCCACAGGGTTCTGCATAGAAAGAGCCTCTGCTGCATAAATAGCAGCATCAAGAAATCGCTCTACCGACAACAGTGCCTCAAGTAACACTCGCAAGGAAGCATGCTTGACCAGCAAATTTGCATGCTGTAGGCCCCTGTTGAGGGCCACCCTGGGGAGAGCACGGGGCAGTAGACGCCGCAAACTGCTTCGAACCAGGGGTCCGTCAAGCGTGGGGGTAGGGAGACCCTGTAAGGCCATGGAAGAGAATGAAGGTGGCGTGCTCGCAATACATATCAAGTCAGCAATGAGAGACATGGCGGAAAACCTGCACAGAAATGTTGGCGCCATCAATAATTGCGCAAGCCAGTCTGCAACTGTGCAAAGTTATGGTTGGATGCTTCTGTGGTGAAAATGACAGGCAGAGTTTTTGCTTCCTGTTATATGCAGAAAAATGTCTACATGGCCCTGCTGAGACAAACACACACAATGTGGTGTATGTTCAACCAACATACATCATTAGCTTATCATCTATAGCATCAGCATTGGCTCCTTCTATCTGTAAGCCAGAGTAACAATCTAGGGAAAAGAAAAACTTGGCTCTGACTTCAAAAAAAGTCCTCACCACGAAGGAGAAGATCGAGGCTCCAACGAAAATGGGACAGAATCCAAGTATGCAGCAGCCAGCTTTGGTCTTGCTTTCGCAATGGCCAACAGAAGCTCTCTATGTCGGCCCACTTCAGTTGCCCGCAGTCGCAGCATTAATCGGAGCAACCGACCCTGCCCTCCACCAAAGGCCCCAGATTTTGCCCCAGGTAGCCCCCAAGCCACAGTGCTTTCAGGACACAAGCCATGGGAGGGATCTGTACAAAGGGACAACAGCATTTGGTAAGCTAGGTCCGCTGAATCACCAAATAGATCATTGCCAGCAATTCGCGCCAGCTGTTCCAGAGCCACATCGCCAAAGACAGCACTCTGGAGCCCTGCTGGCACAAGGGCAGCCTTCCCCATCACCTTCTCCCGTATGACTTGAAGCACATGGATGATTGTGGTTTCGTCATCTTTGGCCAAACCATGCAATACGCCCGCATAGAGGGGACGCTTCTGAAGTATCCATCGTAGCAACCCCGGATCACCAACAACCAGAAATGACAGTGCAAACTCGATGAAGAAAAACCTAATAGAAGTAAAATGTTAACAAACCTTTAAGACATTTCTGAAGCTTCAGGGGAGGCTCAACAGCTATAAGTCGAAGTCCAGCTGGAATAGTCCCATCCATAGAGATAGAACTGTCACATTCCTAGACACTCCTCTCATGTGGCTGGATCTAGCTACAAGAAAAGGGAATGCCTTTACTGACAACACTAACAAATATTGCTTATAAGGAACAGTGGAGGGACCCAAGGCCACATAGCAAGTGACACCAGCTGAAAGTTGCCTTCTTAATATCCATTACCAGCCAGTAGGAATGATCATGCCGTGCCTTCCACCCCGAACACATGAAGACAGATTTAAGAGACCATACCTAGAAGGCCGAGCTAGGAGCCCTTGTCGACCTTCAGCTCCATCTCTCTGAACTGGGGCTCGCCAAGGGTGCTCAGCAAGCTTTTTCAAAGCTTTAAGAGTGAAATCGAAGGACGTAGCAACCTCAATAGCTATAAGTCTTCCCCGCAACACTATGCATGACATGAGTAGTAGTGCAGCCTTTTGCCTACTACTCTTGGATGAAGAGAGATGAGAGTAAATATCCTTCATCTTCGTCCGTGTGATAGCCCGCGCAAGCTTGTCCAGCCTCCCCTAAAACCCTCAACACCAATTTAGGAACATACTTTAGAAACTGCTGTGAAACACACCATCGTAACTTATTCATATGAACGATACTACCTTTTACGACTAGAAATTCCAATGAATGAAGTGGTTGCCTGATGTGGACTTTATAAAGCTCCTTTCCAGACGACATGTCAAATCACTACTCCTTGATACCCAATCTTCTCCGGCATCTACCCACCTAGCCCTTAAGTACTACAAGTCTCTCATCAGATGTAAGAAACCAGCATACACTCAAACTTCAGTCAAACCTTCATTGCAAAGATCAAGCCCTCTCCCTGTGCCTCTTGGTCCCTTCTTACAAAACCTCATACCCTGATCTCCATCACAGACATCCACATTTGGCATGAATGTGCTTCTTCACCTCGTCCAATGCCAGTAAAGCAGTCAAGAAATTGCAAAATGGCAGTGCAGTGGACCTGTAGGGGGTACAGCGTGAATTTATCAAGCATGAAACAGCAGCTTTGGCTCCATTTATTGCACATCTCTTCAACGAACCAGTGCAGCGTGCTTTCCAACAGAGTGGACAAAAAGCGTCATTTCAAGAATGACGACAAGCTCGAACCAATTATTGCACAATTATGATTTCTTCATTGCCGGCTAAACTGTTTGGGGCAGTTGTAGCCATGGAACTTGATTGGGCTGAAAACTCAGCTTCAAGCTACTGGGCCGGCAGGCCCCCGGCGCAAGCGATCCCCGCTTGACGCAATTTCACTCTTCAAACTATGTTAGAACGAGCAACCTACGATATATGCATGCTTTGTGGACTTCCATAAGACCTTAGATTCAGTCCCTCGAGCCCTTCATCTGGACAGATTACACAGATAGGGGTCCCTCGACATCATCTGGGCCACTTTATCTATGTATGAGACTGTTGTTGGCATTGTCAAGGTTGCAGGGGAGTTCTAAGCAGAGGTGCACAGCAATTTTGGGGTCAAACACGGCTGCCCTCTACCATATTTGGAATCTAAAGAGACACTTTGGAAGGATACATTGCGGAGAATAACGGAGTGGAGGTGCCTTTGGATGGGGGACCAACACAATCAGTACTTCTCTACACCAATGATGTTGTATATTGGCACAATCTCCTATCTTCCTACAATGACACCTTTGCATCCTAGAGACTTCTCCAAAGACTACAGGTTGCAGGTCAACCTCAACAAAACCAAAATCATGGTTTTAAATGGCCAAGCTGATCAGAGATCCACTTCAACCAGCAAGAGATTGAGGTCGTGAAATCATACCCATACCTGGGTCTGGTTATCAACTCACCCAAATTTCTGTCTGCATCAACTGCTATGAACAGATTGAGGAAGGGAAAGGCTGCCTCCATACATCGTCAGCCTAAATACAGACAAATACACCTGCATCACCCCCAACCAAAACATGGCTATTTAACTTGATCATCACCCTGGCCAGCCACTTAACGGCTATGACTTCTGGGCCCCTGCTGTCCCAGTTTCCTGATGAGAGAAAAACCTGGAACCTCCGCAACTGTCTTTCCTCCAAGGAATGATGGGGCTAGAATTACAGCACCATCACGGATTGTGTGTGTAGCATTTGCGTGTGTTCCACTTCAAACCAAAGGCCATCTTCCGGCTTACAATCTTCCTCCCAAATGGCTGACAGCCGGGACCCTCACAACCTCTATCAGACTTAAACACACTGATTTCAAGACCCAGTATGATCAGCCCTCCAACTTTTTTGAGCGCCACAGCCTTCATTGCTTTCAAAATCCAGAGAGGGTGGAAATTTTGTTCAAGCAGGACCCCAATAGAAGCATCAGACATGAACTTATGGAACCTCACATCAGGCGAACATGGAAACCAGCCAGTTAAGACAAAACTGCAGTTCTATCGGGAGACATTATTGCTCATCCGTGATGATAGAATCTTTGAGGCCCAATGGCTAACCACACTCTGCAGATAGAATGTACTCATTAGACGTTGTTTGCCGTTGCCTTGTGGCCATTGACCCCGCGCCCAATTTGAGCGGAAGGAACAGAAACTACCTTTGTCAGGGGCTGACGCCAGTAGTATGACTTACCTCGGAACAGATGATCCGAGTTTTCCAGATATCCTCTAGAAATCCCCTTACACAAAGCATCAATCTGCTGTGTGTGATTTGCCCAATAACTAGGCCCCAAAAGGGCCTGGGCTTTTGGCTCAGCCTCGAGATTTTCAAAGTTGGTAAACAGAGGTACAGGATCAAATCCCTTGATGGTTTTGAAGAGGGCGTCTCTCTGGTGAAAGTACCCACGACAATGAATCTGAAAGTGACTATTGTCTTCAGGTTCAAAGGTAGGCTTCCCGCCCTGAGTTTAAATTCAGTCTATTTACTTTATCAGGAGGAAGAAACCTTGGTGGATTTGAACTATTTCGAGAGAAATGGTACCCCATGTCATTTCATTTCATTTCTTTCACATCTGTTATGGCTTTCATCCGACCTTCTTACCAGCTTTCTGCCTAACTTCATTACTCTGCGGATAGAGACTATTCACTGTCCTCTCTACTGTGAGATCCGTTGGAGATTCTATTGTCTATTCCAAGATACCCAATCTCTCACAGACGTCTTCCATCAGGAGGATCAGAAATGCTTAGCTGTATATCTGCACGAGACGTTGACCCTTAGGACAAACCATTGAGCAATAGTTGTTGTTGAGCTGCTTGTGGGGGGCCCTTCTCTCTATCTTGTTTCATGCTTTCTCGTCCCTTAAGCTCTTTAAGATTTGCATTATAAAGTATCAATATTTATTTCTTGCTACCTACACTCTTAATGAGAAATCTGTGGCTGCGATGGCGCTTGAAAGAAGAGCATCCATGCGCAGTTCATCCGATCTCACCTGGACAACAACCATGGCCTTGCGCTTCTTGTGTGCTGACGCATCCAACACAGCTTTCCCTTTTTCTCCTAGTGGTGTCCCACGTCCTCTTCCCACCTGATGCCGGAAAATTTCAGAGAGCAAAAGCATCAAAGGGACTGCTGTGGAAGCCACTGCCCCTGCCTCCCACACCGATACTAGTTCTGCACACCGTGGTGACGCCAGCACATACTGGAGCAGAACCTTTCCCCCCCGGGAACCTGTCAAAACCTTGGTCATTTCTCGAAGTGCTTGCATCAATTGAACACTGTCTTTCGAAGCTAACCCTGCTGCCAGTCTGCGTGTCTCATCATCCACCTGCTCACTGGCTATGAATCCGTCCATTCCTTCCTCCACCTCAACGTCCTCTTGCTCTGCCGCAACAGAAGAATCGTTTTCGGTATGCAGAGTCATTCCTTCCAATTGCTATCCAACTTAAATGTATGTGAAGATACACTAATCCAACGATGCAACAAATCATAAAACATAACCCACCCAGTGGCCAGGCTTATGCTAGTCGGCTCATTAGAATCAAGAAGCCACAAATGAGGCACATACAATGGCCACACTTTCGTGTGTGAAAGCTTCACAGCAGGGTCCAAGCAATGGGTTTGCAACCGTCAGTGGTGTATCGCCCCAATGGTACTTATCTCGGCCAAGATACCTTGGTATACTGTGTAAGGATGATTTCAATGCCTCAGATAAGTGGGTACGTGTACGTTTCTGTGGTTGCGTTGCAACCCTATATTTACTCAGCATCCTCTGGGTCTGCATTGCTAACTTTGAGGATCGACCCCAACCCCCCTCAGGGTATAACCTCTTGCCCCATCTTGGATCATTCCACCAATAAAGAAAACGAAAGGCATTAAGTCTCAAGATAGGAAATACTGCAGACCTGTGCATCGGGTCGGACCGCTGAGGGAGGACTGCAACTCTGTTGGATGATTCATTACATGTTTGAAGAGAGATGTTCCTTCCGAGGAAAGAACGGGTGATTGCAATTAACAATTCATAAATACCTTCAGCTTCTTCTTGTAAAGACTCTTTCCAATTATTCATCTCCACCTCGCCGTCTTCTTCATCGAGCATAGAATCATCTTGAAGCTCCACCTCCTCATCAGTTCCAAAGGCAAGTTCGGCCTCGTCCCTGTCACCCTCATCGTACTGATGTGCACCCATCAGATCCCACTATGGAGTATGCTCCCAATTTAGCCCATCCAAGAATGACCACCCTATACGAGAAATCCGCAGCCAGCTGCAATTTGCTTCATGGTACTCCTACTCCTAGGAGAGAGAGAGAGCGAGAGAGAGAGGGGGTTCAGGGTTTAAGGTTTAGAGTTTAGAGGTTCAGGGTTTAGCAGTTGTTGGGCAGTGGAAGACCAAAATGGTCACTACATGCAATGAACACTTTATATTAGTTACCTCTATAGTAATTAGTTTTATTATTATTATTACAGAGTTTTTATAATATTATTACAGAGTCTCTACACAAGACCACGTGAAAACCTTGAAAATCAAATCGAATTTTAACTATTGTAAATTTTTATATTTTGAATTTTTTATTAGGCAACAATATGATTAGGTCACAAAGATGACATGGCACATGATGTTATGTCAATGCATCCTTAATAAAGGGTTTGACTTCTATCAAAACGAACGTAACGCCCTTTGGTGTTTCACCCTTTGTATTTTGACGACACCTCTCGGGGGAGCTGGCAGGATGTGGCCTTCCACCACGTGCATGTAGCTCAAGAACACATTCCGTTTCAGGGAACGTTAGGGGTTTTTGGGGGCATATTACATCATTTTTTGGACTAATAATATTCATTAAATTCCGCTTATTTTCCTATGTCCACGTCAGACTGCACATAATGGTCCATAATGCGCCGGTGAGTGCCGATTATGCTTCGTAATGCACTGTTCTTTAAACTAAGAGTCAGCAAAGAATATGTCATAGAAATTGAAGTTTTCAAGAGTATTCCTAGGAATGTACTCATGAGACTCTGCTTTCCATAGCCTGGCAGCCATGACCGCCTCAATCATTCCTGAAGTCAAGGGCTTACGCACGTTGAAGAAGGGGCACACTAGAGCTCAGAGAAAGAATGAAGAGTAAATGACTGATCTTAAGTGCAGAAACCATGGCCAGAGGTCACTGTTGATGTCATGTAGATAAAATGCCTCTGTATGGACAATCAGCATCTCCAACTGCGAGGCTTTGCATTCCCCTGGACTGATTGTGTACAATGAAGAGATCAGTGTCATGAATAATCTGGTGACATATGCAGATACCATAGAGCTCAAGATATAAAAAGATCAAATTGCTTCATAATAGCAAAACTTGAAGTAAATTGTTGTGCAATATACAAAATTTCAATCAAAAGAATGCTGATCAGTATCTCTCCCAACAAAGTTCAAGGGTCTCAAAGAATGTCACTTGTACCTACTTATCATGTTTGTTCTTCCAAAACTCAGCTACACTATCTTTGTCAGATAATATGATAGTGCAATTAGTAAACTGATGGCCATGGATACTAGTAGTATCCATGGTTTTTCTCTTCATATACTCGGCTATGTTGTCATCGCAGTGCTTAACAAGCTCGGCGTTATCCTCTGCATCTGAATCAAGCTCCTTCACTTTCAAAGAAGAACTATCTGAACATTGATATTAGGAGATGGAGAAACATGTACGATCGAATCAGGTCCAACAACAGAACTTGAAGTTTCAGGAACTAGACTGATAGAAGAAACTTGTTCACCTCAATTTGTTCTCTCAAGATTAGACGGAGAAACATATACGATCGAATCAGGTCCAACAATAGAACTTGAAGTTCTAGGAACTACACTCACAGAAGAAACCTGTTCAGCTCGACTTGTTCTCTCAGTCCCATACTACAAAGCAGCTTGCCAAGATATATCTCCTCCGGTACCTGGTATGCAGGATACAATATTTTGTAATGCACCATCATAAATGCTTGTCATTCGTAGTATCATCGCCAACCTCACCATCATCACCAAAACCCAAGATCATCGTGATCAACAACTGCTCTATCACTGAATATTGCAGGATTGAAGTCTGGAAACTCTTGATAATCTGGAATGTTGAAACTATCCTCCAAGTGGCCATCGTCAGTCTGCTCTACCTGAGAAGGAACTAAGCCAATGTCAAAGCTATCATGGATAGCAAGAGGATCTGCAACAACTTGAGCAAAAACCGGAGGCGCGACAGATGGAACAGGCGGAAAGTTTGTAATATTAGAGAGAACTTCTCTGCTCCGCTTCTTAGTAGAAGGATTTCTCCTCGTCTCGTAAACATCTCGACTTGAAGAAGGACAATGATCTCCTGGAATAAGCCGGCCAAAATGATAATACTTTTGAGCATCTCGAGAGAAAAAAGTACATACCACATTGGTTGGTACATCTCTTATTGCAAACAGCATGCAACTCATAGAGCTGCTCCCACATCGACTAATCATATCCAATAAATACGGCCAAAATCCCTAACACGATCCAAAATCCCTAACGTGCTGGAATGGTTGAGCAGCGGCGATAACGCTGTGTACGCCACGTGTCTTGCCCTACCGGGCTCGCCCCGCGTCTTACACAGCGTTATCGCCGCTGCTCAACCATTCCAGGGTACGGAAGGTCTATCTTCCGGAACTGAGTGCCTATGGAGCGCCATGTGTACTATCTTCCCGTGCAGTACCACCTTCCGCTACAACCTTCCGATACATAGCACAGGCAGAGCGACACATGGGCCAATCGGGCGCCATGTCAGGGAATGCCCGGGCCCGCGGGCATTCACAAGCGTTCGGGCCGGCCCTCGGGCTGCCGCCCTCGTGCGGGCTGGGACCTCACGCCCGTGAATGCCCTCGGGCCTGGGTGTCGTGCACCTAAGCATCGTGCCACAACATACATCGCTGTCCACCACACAATCTAAGCACACAATCCTAGAAAGCTATACCACAATAGATAATGAAAGTGAACATAATGGAAACCCTCCACTCATGAATCCATTCAATCACATAAAGTAAGTCAAGCCAAGGGCACCCTTGCTAAGGGAATCCACCCTACAAAGCCCTCACCACACTCCCTCTCAATACCTAGAGCTATGGAGGTGAGAGAAGTTGTCGTGCGCATACATATCGCTACACAACTACATCGTTGTCCAAAACCACACAACACATGTGCACACCACACACTAGTATACCACTAGTCCACCACTAGTCCAACCACTAGGCTACAACTAGTCAGTCACTAGGCTGCCACTATGCTGCCCACTATGGCAGTCACTAGTTCACACAATGATAAAGAAGAAGAATACAAGCACAAGCTCATGCGAGCTCACAAAGCTGAAGCATAAACTCATGCATATATAACCTCATCACTCAAATACAAGTCAAGCCAAGTGCACCCCACGCCATGGGGAATCCACACTACGGCGCCATAGCTAGGCGCGGTGAGGCTCAACTCGAGAAAGATGAGTCTCCCGCGCTTGCCGTGAAGATAACCACTCTAGGGCCTAAATCTGCCTTGACCCCTAGATTGACACTTGGGCCAATCCCAAATGTCAATATGTAAAAGCTAGCTATTTCCTAGCTAGTTTCACACTAGTGGTAAAATAACTTGACAGCTGTCGTGCACATACATATCGCTACACAACTACATCGCTGTCCAAAACCACACAACACATGTGCACACCACACACTAGTATACCACTAGTCCACCACTAATCCAACCACTAATCCAACCACTAGGCTACAACAAGTCAGTCACTAGGCTGCCCACTATGGCAGTCGCTAGTCCACACAATCGCCCCCCTAGCTGGTGCTTAGGTCCCTCTAAGTCCAGGTAGCCACAAGATGTAATAGTGACCATAGCCTCACTAAGTCCTCCACCACTATCCCTACTACACTCAAACTCGGTAGATCAAGAGGCCGGGTGCAAGAGTTGCCCCATCGTTAGTCGTCGTCTTGCAACCTGTGAACTTGAGCTTGGGATCTCATGTATTGATTCCTATGAGCTTGGCCTCCCATGTCTTGTTAGCTGCCTCTAGTCATGTCCACTGCCACTATCCCAAGCAGTGTGGACACAACCAATCTCCGTCAGGAACCTTCTCAAGAGGTGGTGTCAAGCATCCCATATGCCAACCCCTTGAGCATCGATCACACACCAGCATGGTGGCTGCCCCTTTGGCAGACCCACAGAGCATGCACCTCAAACCTGCAGGTACCACTGCCAAGTTTGGGTCAACTCTGCCATCATCATTGGGAAGGTGACATGGCGCACAATTACGCACATGGTCCTTCCAAGTCATGTCATCCCGACCCTCCAAGATCAGGACCCCTGAGGGCAACACCTCTCAAACCCTCAAAATAACACGCCCTGCAGTAACATCCAGAGTCGTAGGAGCAGTCTGCTGCAAATAAACATAGTCACCAGGGCTAAACCTCCGAACCACAGGACGATATCCTCCACCACGTATAGTGGCATACCTCAACGTATCACGGTGCTGTGCAATGGCAAGGTTCTCAAAAGCCATGGGCATGACTTTCTTGAACAACTCTGCACACTGATCACATGCACGTACCCACACGTCCGGATTGTCAAGGTTAAGGACTTGAGCAGTGTCCCTACGAATGGCTGCAGACAAATCCGGCTCTCGGCCAAAGAGAAGGAAATATGGTGAGAAGGAGGCAAGTGATGCTTGTTTGCTGAACCTGTAGCCCATGGCTAACCAAGGAACCTGAAGATCCCAATCTCCTAGGTGTCCCTTCTGCAAACCATACTTACGCAAACCCCTCTTCACCGTCTGAACAACTCTCTCTGTTAAGCCATCGGCCTCAGGATGATCCCGAGAAGTGGTGCGGTGGTCTATCAAGGCTTTATCACACAAAGCTTGAAACTCCCCCAAGAACTCTCTCTCTTGGTCCGTGAGTACCTCAGCTGGAGCACCAAATCGGCTAAGCACACGATCCAAGAATGCATACGCAGCCCCCTCACTAGCCTTGTCAGGCAATGGAACCAACTCAATCCACTTGGAGAAGTGCTCCACCATCACCAACACATATTTGTGGTGGCGCATAATCAGTGGCAACAGTCCTGCGAAGTCAAGACTCCACCTGTAGCCCAATCCTATGATTGGTAAAGGATGCAACTGTGGTGTAGGGGTGTTGAATGAAGCATGCACCCTATCACACACCATGCACCTAGCCACGAACGGTTGCACCTTTGTATGCATACCACGCCACCAATACTGCCCTTGCAGTAAACTGTGAGTGCGTCGCACTCCAAAATGCCCCAACTCCTCATGGGCATGCCGCACTAACCGTGCATGCTGTGTAGGGTGAGGCACAATCCTCACCCGACCATCCTCCCACACTCGAAGTAGGTGTATCCCCTCCCACTTGAACCTCTTGGCTCGTTGCAGGATCTGATCCCTCTCCCTGGCAGTCACAGTGGCTGCCGTGTCTCCCGTGCGGAGGTAGTCCAACACAGCCGAATCCTCATGTATATCTCTGGCACCACCTGGCTCATCACTAGCCTCAGGGTCCTCAGACACTCCGTCTACAGTCATCCTTGTTGTAGGTCCAACCTGACCTCCCGATGCCAAGATATACAAAAATGTAGATGCGTGCCATCCCGACACCATCTCCTCGTCCGTCTCACCATGCCACCGAGCTCCAGTGTCATCCTGCTGGCTCATGCATGGATTGCGACTCAATCCATTTGCATCCCGATTGACCAAACTTGGTCGATGCACAACCTGAAAGTCATACTCCTGGAGTATGAGTGCCCACTGTGCAAGCTTCCCCGTAAGCTTGTCTGACTCCATCAACCACTTGAGTGGCTGGTGATCCGTGACAAGGGTGAAAAGATTGCCGTATAGATAGCACCTGAAGTGTGCCACGGCCCACACTGCAGCTAAGCACTCTCCCTCATATGAGCTATACTTAGCCTCTGCAGCGTTGTTCGAGCGGCTAGCATAAGCCACTACGAACTCTCTTCCCTCATCATCCACCTGTGTGAGCACCACTCCAAGCCCCATCATGCTCCAATCTGTATGCAGCTGAAAGGGACACCCCCTGATAGGTCGTCTCAGGATAGGCGCCGAGGTCTATGTTGCAACCTCTTGAGTAGTACTCCCTACCTGCTCAGTCAGTGACAAGGCCTCATCCTACCCCATCATCTCATCCTGAAGGACTTCCTCCACCCGAGAAAAATCCCCAACCTCATATTTCATCGCCACATTGGCTGCCAACTCCCTCTGAACCTCGAGCACCTCCCACGTGTGCCATGGATGCCTGCACCCCGTGGTCCTCATATGCTCGCCCTTACTCACTGCCTGTACTGTCTTGGTAGGCAGAGAGACCATCGAGGGAAGTGTACTCCGCACTCTGCGTTGCTCAGCCATAGCCAAGCTGATAATCCAGGTCAAGCAATTGAGATCCATTGCTTGCCCCAACACCTGACGACGTGATGCCTCAGAAAGAGACGACACTGCCGTGGTACCAGTGGTAAAACCCATTGCCCGCTCATGCTCATCAGCATTAGGCTCCACTAACTGCTGCAACTGAGCATCCCACAAGAGGCCAGGTCCACTATCCCGGAAAGCATGCGATCCTGGGAAGCTGAGCAGTGTAGGTACTGTTGCTCGTGGTTGACCCACCTTGTTGACCACTGCCAAAGGCGAACGGTCATCGTGTCTCACACGCTGAGACTGCCTCCATGTGTCCACAATGCTATCCACTGTGAGATGTGCTGGCCGCTGCACCCCATCAAATGCACACTTGAGCAGTGCGGGTGGCATCAAGTTAGTCCACCATAGCCGTGGACGATGAGCCCGTGACCCCACTGTAGCTGCATCTAGCAACACTGCTGACCCAAGCCACGACCGGACTTGATGCACACTGGCCATCACCCTGGCCCAAGAATCGCCCATCAGTGGCACATTCTCCAAGATGTATGCTGGAGATACAGCTTGATGAAGCTGCAAGTGGCGCAAAACCCGCACCATCTCCCAAAACAGACCCGACCTCGAGTCTCGCAATCCATTGCCATGCCCGGCTGATGAATGCCATTGGCAGGGCCAACCTGCCACTACCAAATCAATGGAGCCAACCCACTCCAAATCCTACGCCCCCAGCAACGAAATGTCTGCTGGCAAGGCTTGCTGATATCTACGAATTGCAGACACCGACAACAACTCAGGGTACCGCTGCACCAACTGAGCAACATGGCTAAGTGAAACGCGTCGTGCAGTCTCATCCCTCTCCACATACAGGTAACGCCGAACTCGTACACCTGCCTGTAACACAGCAGCCAATCCAGTGCTGATCCCGCCAAACAAGTCCAGAACACAAATGCCTTCATCCGGATACTGCCACACAATAGGTGTGGTGTCCAATGGAGACAGCTGAGGTGGTCTTGGTGCAATCCCTGCACTCTCCTCCTCTCCTGACGGTACAAAAGCCTCCACCCAGGCTTGTTGCACCCGTCGATCAGCATCCCGCTGCAAATCCTTGCTCATGCCCCACAATGGAGTCTGAGCAACCATGGTAGGCAACTCCGCCATACCATACATGTCATCCTACTCTCCCAGAGGTGGCACATCCTCTGAATGAGCGTTGCCCTCAAGCAACTCTCTAGGCCAACTCACTGCCGCTGTGAATGCTGCTAGTGTCGGCATCTTGCCTCGTTGGGCAACCGTAACTCCTCCTATGAACATCACAGGGAGCTGCACACACCGGCCCTCCCCTGACTGCCATGCATGCCTATAGGAAGCTGACTCCTCCCAAAAATCCAGGGTGAAGCCCATGGGGTACAACACTGCCCCACCAACCAGGACATCGTATGAGACCGTGTCTGTCACAATGGCCTTGGCTCGCATCACTGAGCCATCTGTAGGGTGATCCGGCCGTAGTCTGATAGCCAACTCACGCCGTGTCATGCCCCGAGCCTGCTCCGATCCTCCTAGAGACGTCTGTATCTGGAAAAGACAAGGCTCCATATCCGCCTCCGTGAGGCCCAAGCTTGTAATAGCAGCTTGTAATAGCACCTCGTGGCTCAGGAACTCGTGCTGCTCCTCGACTCACGGCTGCAGTAGACTCCACCTGCACTAGTGGTAGTGCTGCTCCACACATGAATCCCATGCCTCCCATATCTCCTCCCTCAGGAGCAGGAGGTGGACCATCCGGCCTTAGAGCCGGTACCACCTGAGCTGTAGCCATGGCAGCGAGCCTCTGCTCTAGCTGCTGAAGCCGGTTGGCCATGCCTTGGTCAACACCCTGACCTCCGCGTCCTTGGCCATGTTGAGCTTGCCCTTGGCCTGCACCTCGTGGCTGGCCACCTCGTCCTCTCTGGGCTGCTCCACCTTGCCCCCGGCCACCATTGTTCCCTTGGAACTGGCCTGGGCGCAACTCGGGATGTAAACCATAACACTGGGCCTCTCCATGCCCGTGCTTGCCACAATGCCCACACTGCAACTGTGCAGGCTGTGCATGTGCCGGCCCTTTGCCTCCCTCTGGGCAATCCTTCTTGATATGGGGTCCTCCACATGTCCAGCACACCACATCCGCCCGTTGTTGGCCAGCAAATGAAGGGAGAGACCCCTGCATCTGAGGTCCTCTCTCCCCTTCCCTGAGCTTCACCTGAGCCCCCTTGTTGCCTTGAGCACGTTGAGGTAGTGGTTGGCTAGGAGTACCACTACCACGTGGTGTCTCCTTAGCAAATCCCACCATGACCACTCGTTCCTCCACCATGTTGAGCTCTATCCGCTCTTCCAGCAAAAACACATTTGCTAAGGTGGGTTGGGCCGCTTGTAGGAGAGTTGCATCCCGCACCCTTCTTCTCAGCTCCTTGTCCAATATCCCATACCAGAATTGGACTGCCTGAGCTTCCGTAACCCCTTGCGTTACATTTATCAAGCGCCTCATGCGAGTGAAAGCCTCCCTCAGCTCTCGGTCGGGATCCGTTGGAACTCTTGCAAGCTCCGCAACTTCTCTGTCCTCACCCCTTGGTAATTCCCTCTCAACTCTTCGAAGAACTCCACAACAGGGTTGAAGGCAGACACGGGTACTAGTGCTGGTGCGGTAGTGGCTTGGGTGGACGTCGTAGCTACTGTACCACTAGTACCACTAGTCCCACTACTACTTGCTGAAGCTGCCGGTGCAGCGGCAGGTGTAGCCACGGCCCTCGTGGCTCTAGTGCCCTTAGTGATGGAGACATAGTCGGGTGACCAATATATCCTCCACTCCTCAATCTCAACCTCATGCCCCCGCCTGAACTCATGGTAATCATCCATAGGCGGCCCCTCAAGGTGCTGAAACATCCCTTCCATGCCATGAAAGGCGTAAATAGTTGTGGATTGCGCATTTGCTGCAAATCACACCAACTATCAAACTCTTGGATAAAATCATCCAACTCAATGGTGCCCACCGCCCCAGAGTACCTTCGTGGCCCCTTGGTAGCTCCATACATCTCCTCCATTGTGTCCCACAACAATGGCAAAGAAACAACTTGCACCGCTGGTATGAGTCCTCCTGATTCACAATCCGAATCAGAACCTTCCATAGAAGACACAGGAGGTGAAGGTGGCCTAAACCGCACACCTCGTCTCGTGTACCCACTAGTATCGCTAGTGCTCGAACCGGCACTGTCCCCAGCAACTAGTGGCACCTCCGTGTTGACACTCAACCGGTCATGAACAAGTCCCTAATCCCCTCTCCACAAGGTAACCGGGTAGAGAACCTGTTGCGGCTTATGGTTTGGAATACTAAGTTCCTAACATAGCCTACACCTTGTACCTGCATCCACCGCAAGCACTCCTATGGTTGGCTGGTCATCACCTCCAACCTCACCACAAGAGAAACAATGATGGTTTGGCTGGTCATTACCCCAGCCTCACCATTGACAGCATGCTCTAGGACTGGCCGGTGATCAAATCCGGACCAATCACCTATAAAAACAAGCGCCCACACAAAAACTAGCATGGCGCACAGTCAAGCATGCATATATTGAGGGGATCCAAACACAAGAAATCAGAACGACAACTCCCCCACACCAAAAAAAACTCCACGGTGTTGCTCTTGCAAGGACACCCCAGCCCAAACCCGGACTGACTCTTGCCTCCACCTACGGAAAGGTCTTGGCTTAATGAGAGGGTGGAAACTACGAGGAAGAGAAGCTAAAGCAATGCCTAACCCCAACATGCCCTCATCCCAACACTCTTCTTCTCCTCTCTTCCCTCACTTGCATGACCATGGGAATATCATGAAGATACTTCTCAAACCGCCCTCCACGAGCTTCAAAATTCGGCCTTCAAGACCACATGCCAGTCCTTACGCAGTCCACCAGTGCCTCCACGAGTTAGCACAGGCTGTCCACAGGTCAACACGGGCCACCACAGACCAGCACAGGCCCACACAGCTCACTGGTCACAGCCGTCATAGCCCCACACAGGCCACAGCCTGTCATAGCCCTACAAAGGTCACAGGGTCACAGCCTCAAAGGCCACAGCCTATCACAGCCCCACAGGCCACATGTCAGAGCCTGTCACAACCCATCACAACCCCAAAGGCCACAGGCACAGCCTGTCACAGCCCCTCACAGCCCCACAGGCAACACGGCACAGCCTGTCACAGCCCGCCACAGCCCATCACACGCCCATCACAGCTCGCCATAGCCTGTCACAGCCCACAGCACACCACAGCCACACAGGCCACAGGCCCTGTCACAGCCCCTCACAGCCCCACAGGCCACTGGTGACAGTTTAGCCATTTCTCCAAGGGGTTTAGCCACGCCAAACTAGGGTTTGTGTCTCTTGGACTCTAGGCTTCTTTGCACCGAGCTATGGCGGCTGTGAAGAAATCAGCAAGGTATTCTTGCTCTTTCGACTCCCACACACCACCAATAGTAGCCCTAAGCCATGAGGAAGATGGTTGCCACAAACCAAGCCTTCTTTCTCACTTAGACTCCCCAAACACGCCACTAAACTCAATGGCAAATAACCAAGCCTTGCTTGCCCTCCAAGCTTGAAGATGGAAGCTTCAATGAGCTAAATACATGCTCCACACATGCAACCTCTTCACACAAGAGGAATCAGCCCCCTATCTTAGCTCCTTGGCTCCTTGATGCTCTCTAAGACAAGACTAAGCACTCCACAGCCTTTGCCAAGCTCCTGAAACCCTAAGGCTTACATTTCCAGCCACAAGACACTCCTCTTGTGGTGCAAGAGCTTTTCTTCCAAGCTCTGAAACCCTAGGTGCACATTCCATGGCCTTGCCGCACCTCTTAGCTCCTGTTCCAGCCCCGCTTTTGCCATGGCAAGAGCCCTCATACCGCTGGAGTTTTAGATTGAAACCCCCAACTCAACATAGCCACAAATGCATTGGCTTGCATACAAGAGAAATCAGCCATCTCTCTTCACTCATACCTCCTTATGAGCTTGAAGTTGGAGCTCCCGATAACTGTGATTTACATCTAACACCCTCGCAGCTCCACATTGCTGCAACTCCTTAACTCGGCCTGCAGCTGAAGAAGACGACCACCAGTTCGCCCACTCGAGACCAGCATCTCCCCCACTTCACACTAGAAGCCCAAACTTGGTTGCCATAGCGTTGAGCTATGCAACGCCGCTCTTCAACATAGGCTACCCGCCTCTCTATCCATTGCAAACCTGCAACCTGTTCGCCTTTGTACTCTATCCACTTTGGATAGGCTCATGCACGGATCCCTGCACTCTAGGCTGAACCGCTTCTCATGAAAACTCAAGTGCTACAAAACAACTCGAACCTGGCACTCACAGACTCGAGCTGATCTTTCTCGAGTGATAAAGAAGAAGGATACAAGCACAAGCTCATGCGAGCTCACAAAGCTGAGGCATAAACTCATGCATATATAACCTCATCACTCAAATACAAGTCAAGCCAAGTGCACCCCACGCCATGGGGAATCCACACTATGGCGCCATAGCTAGGCGCGGTGAGGCTCAACTCGAGAAAGATGAGCCTCCCGCGCTTGCCGTGAAGATAACCACTCTAGGGCCTAAATCTGCCTTGACCCCTGGATTGACACTTGGGCCAATCCCAAATGTCAATATGTAAAAGCTAGCTATTTCCTAGCTAGTTTCACACTAGTGGTAAAATGTCGCGCACCTCACTTCGGTAAGCTCCCCCCTCAAGTCATAGTTACTCGCTTCATACGCGCGCCTAACTCCCAACCTGGCCGCCAGGCCAACTTGGAGCTTCGGCTGCTCACCGGGGCATAACAGTCCCCCTTTGATCCCCCAAAGAACCCTCCAACGATTTCAAACCAGAGGAATTCCCTTTGGTAGTTGGTAGTCCGGAACAGCTCCCCACTCTTTGGTCGCTTTCCGGCTCGCTCGCTTACTCACTAGCTTTTGGTCACCAACGGGCTTGCACCGTTCTTGGGGTTACTACTCCCTATATATACTTCTGTAGCTGTCCGCGGGGGTTTCACAAACAACCATGTCATTTTATGGCGAACCACCACGAACACCCTCGACTCCCGGTGATGAGTCGCGGTGAGTCTTGGCCCCCTATGGACCGTGATGAGTCCCAAGACTCCCCACGACTCCCACCACGAGGTCTCCGCCCCAGGGTGAGTCCTATGCCACCCCCACTAAGTCCCGCTAAGCTACCACCACCCCTTGTGGAGCCACCCCCACCGCAACCCGGTGTGCGGGGCTCCACCTAGTGAGCGCCTCTGCCTCCTTGAGTGCCTTGGGCACTCAAGGGTGCTTCAGCCCCCCATACCTATCGCTACCACTGCCCCCACCACAGGGGCAGCCCCTCTTGTGTCCCGACCCCCTGCCCTCAAGGCAAAGGGCCGCGACACACACCCCTACCAACAGGGAGTCAATGTCCTCATCGGCTTGTCCATTTTGTGGAAACGAACATCCAAGTTGTGGCGTCCCACATCAAGGAGTTTGTTTCTGTACCATGGCGTCCCATGGCAAAGAACCAAACCCCACACTTGACTCTACTCTCCACTAGCTAGTTCGGCCGACTTCCTCCAAGTCGCGGCCAAGGGTGGAGCCTCTCAAGCTCCTCCCAGTGCACTCTTCTTGGCCTACTTCAAGGCCAAGGAACGATCCTCCCCGAGGATCGAATTGCCTTATTGCAACAACATTGCTTGCGGCCGCTCATGATGCCGCTTTTGGCATCACCTTGAGCAAAGGTTCACCTCGAACCCTCTTTGGCTAGGAATATAACCTTGAATCAACCGTGCACCCCAATCACTACAATTGGGTCCGCCTTGGAATGCTGGCCTGAGGTGCGGGAACACGCCGAAGCCGCACTACGACTTCGTCCCAAGGCTACACGATTATAGTACGTGAACGAAAGCACGTAGCTTCCGTGTTAGCCCGCACTACAAGGCAACCCCCTCGGTAGCGCAGTTATAGTACGCGCACGCGCCAGGTGCGCACTAGCACGTGAACTCCTAAAAAAGGCGCAAGCTTCCTTGCCCCTTGGATGGGAGTCACCCGATTTTGGCACTGCGCAAACACACGATTAACCCAATTTACCTCTCCCACTTTTGTAAGCTAGCATGCATTCTACATACTAGCCAACCACACCATGCATCACCATTCCGAACAAAATAGGAAGCACAACATTTGGAACCCGTTTCTTTTATAACAAATTTTTGAACAATACAAGTTTTTGCAATCGGATTCCTAAGCTAGCTAAGCCGGGCTAAGCATGCATTTCATCCCCCACGCTCCAAGGTTGATGTCCCCATCAACGGTTCTTCCGCTTTTGAGGTCGCCCTTCGAAAACTGCAACCGCCTCGGATGCGTTTCCCATTTCTGAGGCACGCACCCAAGATGCCTCTACATGATGATAGCCCTTCCATTTGACGAGATACTCCGTTTCTCGGTTCTTGAACCTCCTTGACTTAAGTACTGCCTCCACCTCGTACTCAGGTTCATTTTCATGATCCAACAGCACAGGTGGCGAACGCAACACTTGATGTCGCGGCCCTTTGCCTTGAGGGCAGGGGGTCGGGACACATGAGGGGCTGCCCCTGTGGTGGGGGCAGTGGCAGCGATAGGTACGGGGGGCTGAAGCACCCTTGAGTGTCTAAGGCACTCAAGGAGGCGGAGGTGCTCACTAGGTGGAGCCCCGCACACCGGGATGCGGTGGGGGTGGCTTCACAAAGGGGTGGTGGTAGCTTAGCGGGACTTAGTGGGGGTGGCATAGGACTCACCTTGGGGCGGAGACCTCGTGGTGCGAGTCGTGGGGAGTCTTGGGACTCATCACGGTCCATGGGGGCCGTGGTGGGTGGGCCAAGACTCACCGCGACTCAATCCCCCACAAGCGGCGAAAAGGCAAAAAATTGTACAAAGTTTCATTGGTGAACGCAACACACGTGGGCCAGATATTGTCGATGGAATTACTGATCGCGATGGGAATAGGCCAATCCAGTCGAGGGTTTTCGTGGTGGTTCGCCATAAAATGGCATGGTTGTTTGTGAAACCCCCGCGGATAGCTACAAAAGCATATATAGGGAGTAGTAACCCCGAGAACGGTGCAAGCCCGTTGGTGACCAAAAACTAGTGAGTAAGCGAGCGAGCCGGAAAGCGACCAAAGAGTGGGGAGCTGTTCCGGACTGCCAACTACCGAAGGGAATTCCCACTGGGCCCAAATCGGTGGAGGGTTCTTTGGGAGATCAAAGGGGGACTGCTATGCCCCGGTGAGCAGCCGAAGCTCCAAGTTGGCCCGGCGGCCAGGTTGGGAGTTAGGCGCACGCATCAAAGCGAGTAACTATAACTTGAAGGGGAGCTTACCGAAGTGAGGTGCGTGACACTTGGTATCAGAGCTTAGAGTTCAGTACGTGATCGTCCTTGGGATTGGCCTCATCATGGGGTCGGGCAAGCCAAAGCGAAAGCGGAACGGCCCAAAAGATGATGATCCTGGTGAGCCCGATGGGGGCAACGTGTCACCGAGGCGGCCGTTTGAGGAAGCGATGAAGGTTTCCGAAAACGAGGCCGCTCAAGAGCGAGAGGAATCCGAGGAGTCGGAGCCCGAGGAATCCCTGAGAGCTCCGACCGACCAATAGATGTCTGCCATGCCAGCACCTTCGAGGGCGTCCGAAATTGGAAGGCACTCAACACCTAGCTCCTGGAGCTAGAGCAGTACTTCCGGGCGGCCAGTTGAGCGACGAGGATCGGGTGGAAGTGGCTCCCACCTATTTGAGGGGCTATGCTCAACAATGGTGGCAGAAACGCCTTCACGACCGAGGTCCAAGCTCGGAAACCTTGAACTGGAGTGGGTTCAAGGAATTGATGAAGAGACAGTTTGTGCCCCTCAACGCGTCCTGACTTGCCCGGGACAAGATGAGGAATTTGAAGCAAACAGATGACATTCGGGGATATGTCCAGGCTTTCAATGTGCTTTTGCTCGAAGTTGCGGACATGGTAGAACCAGAAATGGTCTTCAACTTTGTGGTGAGATTGGCCCCATGGGCCAGGCGGAAGTTGGAGGAGAAGCCACCTAAGACTTTGAACGAGGCAATTGAGAGGGCTGAATGTTTCTCGGATGTCCCTAGGGGTGAAAGACAAGGCCGTACGGAGCTGAACCACAAGAAGACCCGGCGGGAAGGTGACCCCTTCCGACCGGAAAAGAAGTGGGATAGGCCACGCGGCGACAATGGCACGTGGAAATCGAAGGGAGGGCCTTCACACGTCAAGGCGGTACCCGGTGCTTCGAAAGGAAAACCGGGTGGAGCGGCTTATGGCGGACAGAAGATCACCTTTGATGGAGTGTGTTTCAATTGCGGGGAGCCCGGGCACATGGCCAAGAAGTGCACAAAACCTCGACAATTGAACATGACTCGGGCAACCACGGAGCTGTCGGAAGATACCATCAGTCGCTTGGTGGAAGCGGTGGTCGCCAGGACTTGCAAGGTAGGCAACTATTCTTGTGAGTTGTATCAGGAAACTGGCGCCCTACGTAAAGGGAGTCAGTTATTGTTTGTGGATGGGATAATATCCGGAACTAATGTGTCGTTGTTGGTGGACACAGGAGCGTCGCACTCCTTCATGACACCGGCGGCGGTGCAAAAGTTGGGACTCCCGACAAGTGACGTGGGGGCCTCTATTGAGGTGCGTTCTGCCAAAGGAGAACCACGACTGGCGACAAGGTTGGCATTTGATGTTCCTCTTCAACTGGAGAGTTGGGAGGGACGTGAGAACTTCACCATCTGCGAGATCGATGGAGTGGATCTCATTTTGGGGATGACCTTTTTGAGCAAATCCGGAGCGGTCATAGATGGCCGCAAGAGAGTAGTCACACTACCATGTGGGAATGGTGGCGAGGTCTTACGAGTGTCAGAAACGCCCAAACCTGTGGGAGGGCGAATAAGCCTTCTGTCAGCAAGGGAGTGGGCCGTGGAGGAGGCACACGAGCCCCAGTTTTTGCTCTACATTAGAGAAGTGAAGGGGGAAGGCAATGGGGAGCCGAGCCCAGATTGGATCAAGGGGATTTTGGAGAAATACCAGGATGTGATGCCGGAGGATTTACCAAGCGGTTTGCCACCGCGAAGAGGAGTTGACCACAAGATTGAGGTGATACCGGGATCGGAACCGCCTGCCAAGGCGCCCTACCGGTTGAGCCACAGAGAGTTGGTCGAGCTGAAGACTCAGCTCAAAGATCTAATGTCAAAGGGGTACATCCGGCCGAGTAAGTCACCTTACGGAGCCCCGGTGCTATTTGCAGATAAAAAGGATGGGACGCTGCAGATGTGTGTCAATTACAGGGCTCTGAATAAGGTGACTATAAAAAACCGGTACCCTTTGCCAAGGATCAACGACCTCTTTGATCGGTTGGCAGGAGCGAAGTACTTCAGCCGGATCGACTTGCGCTCCGGCTATCATCAAATTCGGGTGGCGGAAGGAGATGAGGAGAAGACCGCGTGCAGGACAAGGTATGGTTCATATGAGTTCTTGGTGATGCTTTTTGGGCTCACCAATGCACCAGCGACATTTAGCACGCTGATGAATAGCCTTTTTCAGGAGTGGTTGGATGACTTTGTGATCGTGTACATCGACGACATCTTGGTGTACTAAAACAAAGGAGGAGCACCTGGAGCACCTGAAAAGGGTGTTCCAAAAATTGCGGGAAGGGAAGCTATACGCCAAAGCTTCAAAGTGCGAATTCGGGGTCACAAAAGTGGAGTTCTTGGGGCATGTGATTACACAGGATGGGATCAAAATGGATGACAGAAAAGTGAGGGCGATCTTGGACTGGGAGCCTCCGACTTCGGTCCCGGGAGTGCGATCCTTCCTAGGACTCGCCTCCTATTACTGGAAGTATGTGAGAAATTTCGCCAAGATCGCAGTGCCGTTGTCGGACCTTCTGTGTAAATCCAAAGTCTGGGTATGGAACACCTTTTGTGGCCAAGCTTTTGCTGAATTGAAGTAGCGGATGGCAGAAGCTCCAGTCTTGAAAATCCCGGAGTTCGATCGTCCATTCGAGATTCATACGGATGCGTCGGACTTCACGATTGGGGGTGTACTTATGCAAGGCCTTCGAAAGATTGGCATGTCACTTGTCAAATCAATACGAATCTCCTTACCCTTCAAACTCCCCAAATCCTTCAATCCGAAGGCAAAACAATTTCTATAAGCCCTTAGAAATCGCCGAATCCTCCGTCTCTCTCCTCCGATGACTGTAGGTCCAACATCTGGTTCCCAATTGTCTTCAGTGACTGCAACCTTGGGTACACCAGGCTTGGAGGTAGGAGACGCATCCTTTGGTTGCTAGATAGCAACCTCGTGGGCCTTGTCCATCCATCCTGACTGTGGCGTAGCCTCCACTTGCTCCGCCATAGCCACCTTAAGAACATCCTCTGGGGAAGAAACATCTTCAACCTCTTCAAAAACCTTAGCCACCTTGGCCTCCAACTGATCCTCAGTGTATGGCTCTCCCCAGTCCTCATACTGCTGCTTGGGAGATCCATCACCCCTCCTCTAGCGCTGAGTTCCTCGAGGAGCGGTAAAATCTTGGACTTGCTTAGAGTTGGAGAAAATCCAGAATCCGGCGAATGGTACGTGCCAAGTATTCGGCTCTTCGTTCTTGACTCAAATGATTTATAGGTCCCTGCAACCATTGATAGTGTCCAACACCTTGAACTTGGGACCACGCAGTGATTTGAGCATTCTGATTTTCGAAAATGCCTTCAAACATGATTTCGTTGCTCTCTGGGTCCGAAGCCTCAACCTCCAACAGAATTATCAAACTTCGAGTAGGCTCCACTTGCCGTCGTACGAGGTCCAAACAATGAAGTACGCGTCGCATTGGTGGCCCATTGTCTCGAGAGCGTCGGCGTGATGTTGAAGGTCGTGAGAGTTAGAATGGCTGATCTGGTAGCTGGGTAAGCGACAACTCCAATATATCTGGTTCTTGTGACTCCATGCTGCGAATACAAGATGCAAGAGTGCTGGAAGTGTAGCTATATATACTTATGTGTGGTGCTCGTCCATCCTTGGCGTGTATCAGGTACATTGAATGTGGAGTGTTCTCCTTGAAGCTAGCTTGGCTGACATCATCGTTGTGACGTCTCATTGACGTATAGCTCGGGGCTTAGCTGGATATCGTTGATGAAACACTTGGACTTTATCCGAGGCATTGACGAGGTTGGATGAAGGTTCCTACGTTCGTTCGTTGCTGTCGTAGCCTTTCCAATGTACGAAATACTCAAATCGTTTATACTTGATGCGAGACTCTAGGACTTCGTCGACTTCATACTCAATTTCCTGATTGACTTCGATTGGTGGAGGTGGTATGGAAACTCTCCCTGGAATATTCGATGGATGATACAACTTCAATAGTGAAATATGAAAGACTGGATGGATGCGCATACTTCGTGGGAGTTCAAGCCAAAAACTGACCGGATTTATTTGTCGAATAATTTTGAATGGTCCCAGGCGTTGATAATCCAACTTCTTTGATGGTCGCAAGGTTTGTATGTCTCATCAAAGAAGCCACACACGATCTCCGACCTTGAACTGGGGTTGGAGTTGGCGACTTTGATCTGCATACTCCTTGTATTATTTTTGAGCTTTTGCGAGGTGGGATGTAAGCTCTTTATGAATCGTAGCAAGATGAGTAGCAAGGTTTTTTGCAGCAGGGCTTCCAACAGTTTTCATGTGGAAAAGGTTTGCTCGAGGATGATGACCATAATTGGAGAAAAATGGAGTTTGCTTGGTCGAAGAATATATAGTGTTGTTGTAGGCAAACTCAACCAATGACAGAAGGTCCGTCCAATTATCTTGGTGATAATTTATCGTACAGCGAAGATACTGTTCCAAAATCTGGTTTACACGTGCGGTTTGACCATCAGTCTGTGGATGATTAGCCGTAGAGAGGTTGATCTTAGTATCCAATATGTGAAATAATCCCCTCTAAATATTTGATATGAACTGTGGTCCTCGATCAGATACGATGTCCTTCGGGAGTCCATGAATGCGGTAGATATTATTAAGGAAGAGTCTTGCAGTTTCCTCGCCGGTAACCGTCTTATTACATGGAATGAAATGTGCCATCTTCGTAAAACGATCTACAATAACAAGGATTGAATCGATGGTCTTGGAAATTGGAAGGTCCGTAATAAAGTCCATAGACACGGACGACCATGGACCCTTGGGAATGGGTAATGGTTGAAGAAGGCCATAAGGTCGATGTCGTGGTCCCTTCGCTCTAGCACACGTGTCGCAAGATTTTATAAATTCTTTCACGAGTTTCCACATCTGCGGCCACCAATAGTCCCTGGATATCAACTCCAATGTTTTGTTGAAGCCGAAATGTCCAGCAGCCGGAAGATCATGACATGTTTGAAGAATTCGAAGTCGTATAGGTCCTGGAGGTACATAGAGAAATCCCTTGAAGTAAAGTAAACCAGCTTTGAATTCGAAGTCGTTTGTAACATGTGGGTTGTCTCGAGGTTGATTTAGTTGACCTCTTAGTGTCGTAGCAAAATGGTCGCTCTTTAGTGCTTCTTGAATCTCCTTTATGATCTCTGCATCGTCATAGGTGGACACGGACATCATATTCAATTGGAGATTTGTTGGTTTCAGGATGATGGATTTTTGTTGGTCAAAAGCTGCATCCCCTTCTTTTGGCGCAAGATACGATCATCGAGAAAGAGCATCTGGTTTTCCTTGAAGATGTCTGGGACAGTAGGTAATAACAAAATCAAACCTTGCTAGTGATATACTCCATCTCGCTTGACGTCGATTCAAAACACGAACACTCATAAAATATTCGAGGTTTTTGTGATCGGTATAGACAGTGACGTGATGTTTAGCTCCCTCCAATAGATGTCATCACTCCTCAAAAGCAATGATAATCGCTAGAAGTTTTTTGTCATGGATTTCATAATTGATCTCCGCAGCGGAAAATTTGCAAGAATGAAAACCAACAAGATGGAGTCGGCCATCTGTATCGTATTGAGAGAATACCGCGCCAAGTGCAAAGTCCGATGCATCTGCTTCTAAGAAGAATGGTTTAGATGGGTCTGCATGTACTAGTATGGGAGCCGTTGTAAATGTCTGCTTCAGCTTTTCAAATGCCTGGTCAGCCTTCTCGTCCCATACAAATTTGTCCTTCCCTATGAGTCGTGTCAATGGTGCAACAATTTTGGAGTAGTCATTGATGAAGATTCTATAGAAATTTGCAAAGCCCAGAAAACATTGTACATCTCAGACCAAAGTTGGTTTAATCCACTCGATGATGGTTTGTATTTTTTTCTGATCCATAAAGACGTCTTTGTCGAAAATAATGTAGCCCAGAAATTCGACCTCAGATTGATGGAAAAGACATTTATCCAACTTGGCATATAGTCTTTTTTCTCTTAATTTATCAATGACAAGGCGTACATGGCAGCCATGTTCTTCTTCATTATGTGAAAATATCAAAATGTCGTCCAAACAGATGACTACAAAGTCATCTAAAAATTCTCGAAAGATGTCATTCATCATATGTTGGAAAATTGCTGGAGCATTTGTAAGACCGAAAGGCATAACACTGCATTCAAAATGTCCATACCTTGTTCGAAAAGTTGTTTTCCATTCGTCTCCTTCTTTTATCCGTACAAGGTTATAAGCTCCTCTCAAGTCGATTTTGGTGAAAATCTTTGCTCGTCCCAGCTGGTCGAGAAGCCCAGAAATCAGCAGCAACGGATAACGATTCTTGATTGTGACTTTGTTGAGACCACGATAGTCGACACACATGCGTAATGATCCGTCCTTCTTTTTCACAAATAAGATAGACGCCCCTACGGGTGATTTTGAATGTCGAATGAAGTGCTTCGACAAATTTTCATCAATGTATTCACGTAATGCAGCCAACTCCGTCTGGGATAAGTTATAGATTGGGCCGAATGGTGGTTGGGCTCCTTCTTGTAACTCAATTGCACAGTCATAAGGTCGATGTTCTGGCAATATGTCTGCATTTTTCTTCTCGAAGACATCTTTGAAATCTTGATATTGAGCGGGTAATGTTGAAGTACATTTGTCTGTTGTGGTCTTGATCGAAGTCGCATAAAGTGCAAATGTCGCCTCATTTTTGGTAGCTCTCATGAAAACTCTAGCTCCAAGGAATAGGGGTTGAATACCTTTGATATTTCTACATTTTTGTCTTGCAGAAATTTTTCGCGATCGTCAGTCGATGTCGGGATTGTGAAGTACGAACCAGGGAAGTCCAAGGATCACAGGATTTGTTGGAGACTAGATGACATTGAAAACAATATGTGATGCTTGATCTTTAAGCTTCACTTCAAGTGGTCGAGTTTCATGGTCCACATTTCCTGATGCTAATGGTCGTCCATCGATAACTTCAACGGGGGCCGAAAGTTTATTCTTTATGAATGTTAAATTGTTTTGCTTCGCAAAGTTTTTGTCCATAAAACAAGCTGAAGCTCCTGAGTCCAAAAGTGCTTCTACAGTGATATCTCGATTTTGCACTCTAATTTTTACCGGAACTGTGAAACAAGGTGCAGGGTCTGGAGGTAGAAAGAGACATTTTTTCGGTAAGGAATTTGTGGTGTCCAGCCGCATGGTCCCTACTGTGACTGGACATCTTCATTTTCCCACCTTCTCGTATCGATCACTTGAGCTTTGAATCTTTTCTTGTTGGGGCAGTTTAATGCTATGTGATCTTCTTCTCCGCAATAGAGGCATAATCCATTCGAGCGCCGTCTTTGTTTTTCTTGTGGCGTCAATGGCTTGAATCGGACAGCATCAATCTGCATAGGATCACTACTGGATGTCTGATGGATCGTTGTGTTTGGTGTCGTAGTAGCAGTGACATGATGCGTTGTAGACCATCCAGATCGCTTCTCTTGACGTCTTTCGAACAAACGATTATCGCATGCAATGACTTGGGTGATGAATTCACTCAGTGTACTCTCGTTTGGCATTGTTAGCACCAAATATTTTACATCATCTTTTAGTTCACATCAAAACTGGCTAAGCTCTTCTCATTCCAGTCGAGGTCGCACGCAAGTTGTCAAAATTCGACAGCATAAACGGAAGCAGGACGTGCTCCTTGTCGAAGATTTTGCATATTTGTTTCTGCAACTCTCTCTCTATCATTTTCTCCAAACGTTGCAGTGAACTCGGACATGAATGCTTCAAAATTATATAGTAAATGCGAATTTTTTTCTAATAGTGGTGCAAACCAAGATAGGGCAGTGCCTGACAGAAGGGTGCCCACGAATCCCACTTGAATACCTTCATCGGGATATGGTTGTGGATGTAGTCGTAGGAACAGTCGTACTTGTTGAACAAAACCGCGAAATCTTGATCTCGTCCCATCAAATTTCTCGGGCATGCTAATCTTTGGTTCTCTCGTAATCTGTTGAAGAGGAACCATTGCAGTAGGAGCTGTTGCAATATGGACTCGTATGGTTGAAGATCCATTGTTCGACTCCTTTAACTCTAAAATTTGTTGTTACAAATTGTGTAAAGCGTTGTCAAGATCTTGAGACTGATCAGCTTGCAATTGGGTGATAGATATACAAAGTTCTTACATCTGGAGCTGAAGACTCTGCAATGTGGTGACCATTTCCGCAAATGTGTCTTCCATCTTAACAAACTAAAAAACAAACTTTAGTCTCGCCAAACTGTCAAGGACGAAAACACGACAAAACACAAACAAGAGATCAGACTAGAGGTACAAGACTAGACAAGAAGTCAAGGTCGGCATGGCCGAATGCATAGTAGGTGAACATGAATCAAGATGATCTTTATAACAATGGACCAGAGTGGAACTCGACTTGGATACTGGAATGCTGGAAACTAGACTGGAATACCAAACTGGACTGGATACTGGAAGCTGGACTGGAATTGTCTTTCTATTACTGACCTTTTCATTGGTCCCTCACCATTGTTTGTGTCTTTGTAGGAGCGGTGCTTGGATTCCGACACGAACATGCCGAACACGAATATGGCAGAATCAGTCCACTCCTCCTGGCGAGCGTCTTCTGCCGTACATTTGGTGGACGTAGTGATGGCCACAACGGAGGACATCGACAGAGCAATCATGCAGCAAGCCACGTACTACAAGTTCCTGAGCGGGAAACAATGGGGCTTTGGGCCGGACAGGGAGGAATTGTTGGTACGAACAGCTTCGAGGTCGAAGAATCCACTAAAATGGGCGACAACATTGCAAGAGAAGATCAAAGGGACGCCTCTGCACCACAGAGGTGAATACCTAGAGGGGGACGTCCGTACTCGCCCTGTGAGGTGGAGGATTGAAGAGGAACCCGGGTGCGAAGAGGATTCCTGGAGATCCGACAGGAACATTCGGACAGCACCTCGAGGTCCCGTCATGTTGCCGCACAATGTGTCTTCCAGCAGTGGAAGCCCAAGAAATTCCAGATCGCCATCGCCTTCAAGCGGGGATTCCGTGCGAGAAATTCCCACCGCTCACTTGCCTCAGATTCCGCCCGCTATTATGCAGTATAGCCAAGCCTTGTGGAGACTGTGTCTGCATCACAGTGGAGAATTGCTCGCACAAAGCCATCGTTTCGAGGCAGGTGTTCCGCAATTCGAGTGGATACACGGCAACGTTGTTTAGAGATGATAAGGAGGAATCCAGATGGGGCTGTCCCTGCTCCTACTTTTACATGAAGATTTGTCCATGCAAAGTTTGCGGAGGCGTCAACCACCCAGTTCTGGTTCTGCAAGCACGACATTATGACTTGCGTGTATGGAAAGCCCAAGTATGGCATACAAACAATGCCAGAGGCTCCCCCGGTGTGGCCGGTGGAACCAGGCTGCGATCTGAGTCAGGTTGAGGCCGACGCCCTTACCGCCGCAGGATTTTGGATGGTGCAGCGCACTGACATCCCCAGACAACCATTTCCACTTCCACAGCCTCCACCACCGACCCCTATGAGAGCAAGAACAATGGGACACGACAGCTCTAAGCATCCTACACACCGTTGGGGGAAACCGAAGAGGTGGCGACCTCCCTCAAAAGTGAACGAGACAAGGATGTGGAATGCACTTTGGATGAACTGTACAATCTAGAGCTCGATAGAAGTGCCCCCACCAGGCTTCGGGCATGTGTATCAGATGGCCACGATAGGCTCAGCTGTTCGCAATGATACACCATTACCATTTCAGAATTACCCACCTGCAATTGCACCGACTTCCAGATCATGGCGAACAAAGGGGCATCATACTGCCCTTGCAAGCATATGTACTACGTGTACCTAAAGAGACTCCGGTGTAATTCCACAACTCAGCACTTCATACATGCACCAGGGTTGAGCCCCCAAGAGGTGCACACTCTTCTGAATATGGATCCAGGGGACCAGTGAGCTTGGCTTGCGGTCCCAACACAATGGTACGCCCATCCTTTTTGGATAGTAGAACTGTACTGCTGCAAGTAGCTCTGACTCTGGCCACAGAAAGGTCCGACTTATGTCTTGCCTACCAGTAACATGTTTTGCTCGAACTAAGATAATACTATGTCGTTCACTTGTGTTTCCACGTGCATGTATTTTTGTGTGTTGGAGGGTTCTTGTTTTTCTGCTTTCCCAAACTTTGCTTTCCTCATTCGACCCCCGGCAAGGAAATGCGGCGCCGCATTTCCAAGTAACGTCGTAGGTACTGGTAGATGCGGCCTTCGCCAACACCAAACCGCCCAGAAATTTCGCACGTGCGAACCCTAATGCGGCACCGCATTTCGCAAACCTTTCTCGCCGAATACCCGAAGATAACAGAATTGTGAAGTACTGCAGACTCTATTGGTGCAGACTCTATTGGTTCAATCGCGGCAAAATGGTCAGCTTCATTCCAATGTTAAGGCATGTAAAACCGCGGAATACTCTATACAGGTCAGTATGCGACGTCCTTTTGCCGTGGTATACTGGATTTCTCGTTGCACGGTCACTCATTTCCATGAGCGGATCTAAAAAACCATGAGCGGACTTATTACTGACGACATATCTTCTTATTACTGACGACATATCTTCGCCGCATTACAGGATCTGGAACTTCCAAAAATGGCAAGGTCAAATAAAAAACTATTATTTTAATACTTGTTTAATCTGCCGCATTTCCAAATTTGGAGGAGTCCGCTCATGAAATCCGCGTGTCTTAGACTTCGGCTCACCGCTCATGCGGCTCATGCGGCTCATGGCTCATGGTTTCTGCTCATGAAATAGTAAACATCATTGTTTTCTTATGGTGAGGCTGGGTTGATGACCAGCAGACCATATGAGTGCTTGCAGTGGATGCAGGTGCAGATACAGGTCTACGTTAGAAACCTATTATTCCTGCTTGAACCAGTAGCCGCAACAGGTTCTCTACCCGGTTACCTTGTAGAAAGTGGGGATTAGAGATAGGTTGATAACCGGTTTGAGTGTGAGTTTTCATCATGGAGGTGCCACCAGGGCGGAGGATTTGGATCGGCATGATCCCATTGACTTGGTGATAGGAGGGTGGCCTTGCCAAGGACATTCACCCGCAGGTCATGGTAATGGTTTGCAAGATGCATGATCACATCTGTTTTGGGAGATGCTGCGAGTGTTGCGCGACTTGCAGGTGAGGCAAGTGCAACCTCCAGCTTACATCCTGGAGAACGTTCCTCTCATGGGAGATTCTCGGGCCAGGGTTATGGTCAGTGTACATCAGATCCGGTCATGGATTGGACCAGCTGTATTGTTGGATGCAGCAGCAGTGGGTTCACGGGCACATAGGCCTAGGTTGTGGTGGACCAATCTTGCACCACTAGAGTTGCTCAAAAGAGCGTATGATTCCATTCAACGACCACCCAACCTCACGGTTGAGGGCATTTTGGACCAAGGGAGGCAACCACAGATAGTGCGACATGATGATCGTCTACCTTTGGCGGTGGTCAATCGAGTGGGGCAGCCACGTGCAGCCTTGCCTCCACTCATGAGCTTTCCCTCGTCTCATGCTTTTCGAGACAATGGTCCTGGGTTGATTTGGGACAGTGTGCTACAACAATTTGTGGAGCCCAATGCAGATGAGCGAGAGCGGACAATGGGATTTGCCAACAACTGTGCCAGCTCTGTCAGAGGCATCACGACGCCAGATGTTGGGTCAGGCAATGGATCTCAATTGCTTGACATGGGTCATTTGGCTTGTGTATGGCTGAGCAACGGAGATTGCAAGCCCATTGGATATTGCATCATCTCTGCCAACCGGGACGGTGGAGGCAGTGAGTAGGGGCAAGCACAGGATCATGGGATGCAAACACCCATGGCAGATGTGGGATGTACGGACATAGCCCAGAGGAACTTACCAGGAGTAAATACCAGAAGTTACCAAGTTACCATGTTACTGGAAGCTACCATGACTACCGTGATTTACCATGATCTACCATGATCTATCATGATTTACCATTACTTACCAAGTTACCGGAAGTTTACCAAATTACCAAGAGTAACTTGGGAAACTGCTCAGGAAGCTTCCTTTGGAGGAAACTTCTCCATCAAGATACCTCATTTGTTTAAGGAAGCTTCTCCATCAAGAAACCTTTGTTTAATCTTGGAAACTTCTCCAGCAAGCAACCTCCATAGGAGAAGCTTCTTAGGGAAGCTTCTTAGTAGCCAGTATATATAGGAGGCGAGACTGGTCACTCTTCAGCCTCGCCAACACAAGTTCAAGCTACTCTTGTTCCAAGTCCAGTACTCCAGTCCAGCTTCCAGTATCCAGTCCAGTTTCCAGCATTCCAGTATCCTAGTCGAGTTCCAGTATTTTGTACTCTTGTCCATTGTTATAAAGATTATCTTGATTCACGTTCACCTACCATGCATTCGGCCACGCCGACCTTGACTTCTTGTCTAGTCTTGTACCTCTAGTCTGATCTCTTGTTTGTGTTTTGTCGTGTTCTCGTCCTTGACAAAATGTCTCAACTCCTCATGGGCATGGCGTACTAATCGCGCTCGTTGTGTTGGATGAGGCACAATCCTCACTCGTCCACCCTCCCATACCCGGAGTAGATGAGTCCCCTCCCACTTGAACCTCTTGGCTCGTTGTAGGACCCAATCCCTCTCCCTAGCAGTCACACTGGTTGCTGTCTCTCCGGTACGAAGGTATGTCAACACTGCTGTATCTTCATGCACATCCTTAGCACCACCAGACTCCTCACTAGTCTTTGGATCGTCATACACGCTATCTACATGACCAATCGCATGGGATGGACCACCTTGAGCTCCCATTGCTAGAATGCACAAAAAGGCCAATGCATGTCATCCTGGCACCATCTCCTCATCCGTCTCACCATGCCACCGAGCTCCAGTATCATCAAGCTCACTTGTGCATGGATTGCGACTCAATCCATCCGCATCCCGGTTGACTATTCCGGCTCGATGCACCACCTGGAAGTCGTACTCTTGAAGCATAAGTGCCAACCGTGCAAGCTTCCCTGTAAGCTTGTCTGACTCCATCAACCACTTCAATGGTTGGTGATCCGTAACAAGAGTGAAGAGATTGCCATAGAGGTAGTATCTAAAATATGCCACTGCCCATACTGCAGCTAGACACTCCCCTTCATAGGAACTATACTTCGCCTCGGCATCATTGTTCGAGCGGCTAGCATATGCCACTAGGAACTCTCTTCCCTCATCATCCACCTATGTGAGTACTGCTCCAATCCCCAACATACTCCAATCCGTATGTAGCTGGAAAGGTCACCCCGAATAGGCCGCCTCAGAATAGGTGCAGAAGTCAATCGAGCCTTGAGTTCCTCAAAGGCTTCCTCCTGCTCCTCCTCCCACTGCCACTCCTGACTCACCTTGGTCAACTTGGTAAGAGCCTTTGCAATGCTGCTAAATCCCTTGACAAACCGTCGATAGTAGTTTGTCAATCCCATGGAGGGGGATATCGGCCAGGTGTTTGGCGTTTCCACCCTAGGGACTATGTGTATCTGCAGCAGACAGCGCCTATGACCTTGGATGTTACAACAGGACATGTGATTCTAAGGGTCAATGAGGTGTTGCTTTCAGGAGTGTTGATGTTTGGAGTGCACATGTGTTGTGTGGTTTTGGACAGTTGTGTAGCGATATATCACCAAATATTTCTCAATGCGAAACTCGTCTACCGCTATAAGGTTACTACTGAAGTTTTCGCCTCACTGAATTTGTGCAGACGTACCGTATATATGCACCGGTCCTCTATACCCACTTATGGGAAGTCTTGTGTGTGTGGAAGCATGGATTCTAGGGTTTGAGAATCCTTTGTATGCATTATGGAGTCGATGGTGTGCGCCATGGCTTGTGGAGAGTGACTAAAGGCTTGTTAGAGCTAATTTCACTATCAAGCTAGGGTTAAGCAAGTTCAAAGTGTCATGGATGTTGTGGAAAAGAAGCCAAGGAGCTACATAGGCTTGGGCTTGAAGACAACAAGGGCAAGTACTTGGAGAGCACTAAGAAGCTCAAGAGGTTTTGAAAGGGAGCATATGAAGAAATCTTCCAATCATGGTGGTATGGAGCCAAGCTTAGGGCGCCATTGGAAGGGCTTGGAGAACATATGGTGGGAAATCCTTGAAGGGAAATCATCATTCAATGTATGCATAGCTTCACCCTAACTATGTAATGTGACAAGAGGGGGAGACAATACTTGGTTATTCATGCTCTTGGTAGTGCGAGCTTTGTGGTGGATAGTTGACCAAACAAGTGGTGTATATGTGTAGCATGCTCTCCTGAGTTTGTAAGTTCAAGTTTGAGAAGGGGAGCTCTTGAACTAGCAAGAGGTGAAGGCCTTGAGATCCATTTGTGTGTGAAGTGGAGAGGTGTTGATTCATGTTATGATGAAGGAGAGCAACACATAGGCCAAGAGGTCATGGAACATGCATTCAAATGAGCAAGGGGAACACATGGATGATGGATTGGTGCAAGACCCCAAATGAGGCATATGGCGTGAGAGTGGGATCCAAGGCGGATTGCTTGGGAGCATTATTGTAAGTGACAAGCATTGCTCCTACACATTGAGATAATTTGTGTTGATTTGGAGCAATTGTCAAGTGATGAGGAACCACTCTTGGTTGCACATTGGGGTGGAAGAGAGCAAGAAGATGCCTCATATGACCACCTAGAGACCATATTTTTGCTTGAGTAGAAGCATAGAAGTCAAAGACTTGCATTCTAGCTCTTCATTACAAACCCTAGTAATGTATGCTCAGACTATACCTCTGTTAGTATACCAAACAAGAGCTTGTCCCTTTGACTATACCTCTGTTGAGGTATCACCATATGTGAACCCTAATGTGAGACTATACCTCTGTTAGTATACCAAACATGAGCTTGTCCATTTTACTATACCTCTACTGAGGTATCACCATATGTGAACCCTAATCAGCTCAGACTATACCTTTGTTAGTATACCAAATAGGAGCTTGTCCCTTTGACTATACCTCTGTTGAGGTATCACCATATATGAACCCTAATGTGAGACTATACCTCTGTTAGTATACCAAACAGGAGCTTGTCCATTTTACTATACCTCTATTGAGGTATCACCATATGTGAACCCTAATCAGCTCAGACTATACCTCTGTTAGTATACCAAACAGGAGCTTGTCCCTTTTACTATACCTCTGTTGAGGTATTACCATATGTGGACCCTAATCAGCTCAGACTATACCTTTGTTAGTATACCAAACAGAACCCTCATTTTCAGACTATACCTCTGTAAGGGTATCATCAACATAAGGGACCTTAGCAACCTCAAACTATACCTCTGTTAAGGTATCAACATTGACAGGACTTAATAAAATTTAAGGGCTTTTGGAGGATTTGTGGGCCCTTGGAGGAGTGTTTAGAGGATCATTGGGGTCCTTGGAGGAGTATTGGAGGACCCTTCGAGGAGCTTTGGTGGACAATGTTGAAGAGCTCTTGAAGGATTGATTGAGGGATATTTGAAGGATACTTGCCACGGCCATACAAGTGAGTGGATAGAGAGAGGAGGGAGAGTGGTGGGATGAGAACATTCTAGGGTTAGGAATTGCTTTAGTTTCTCTTCTCCATAGTCTTTCACCATCTCTGTAAGGCCAAAACCTCTCCGTAGGTGGAGGCATGAGTCAGTCCGGATTTGGGCTGGGGTGTCTTGCAGAAGCGACATTGTGGAGTGCTTTTGGTGTGGGGGAGTTACTGTTTTGATTTTCTTGTATTTGGATCCCCTCCACACCTGCATGCTTGACTGTGCGCCATGTCAGTTTTGTGTGGGCGCTTGTTTTCATAGGAGGTTGGTCCGGATTTGATCACCGGTTAATCCTAGAGCGTGCTGTGGGTGGTGAGGCTGGGGTGATGACCAGTCAGACCATCATTGTTCTCTTATGGTAAGGCTGGGTTGATGACCAGTAGACCATAGGCGGTGGATGCAGGTGCAAGTACAGATCTACGTTAGAAACCTATTATTCCTGCTTGAACCAGTAGCTGCAACAGGTTCTCTACCCGATTACCTTGTGGAAAGGGGGATTAGAGACAGGTTTACAACAGGTGTGGTTGTGAGTTTTCATCACGGAGGTGCCACCAGTTCCTGAGGAGAATGCCGGTACGAGCACCAGCGATACTAGTGGGTATACAAGACGAGGTGTGCGGTTTAGACCACCTTCACCTTCAGTGTCTTCTGAGGAAGGTTCAGACTCGGAGTCAGGAGGATTCTCGCCGAGGGTGCAAGCCATTTCCATGCCATTGTTGTGGGATACGATGGAGGAAATGTACGGAGCTACTAAGGGGCCACGACGGTACTCTGGAGCTGTGGGCACCATCGAGCTTGATGATTTCATATAAGACTTTGATAGTTGGTATGATTTGCAGCAGATGCGTAATCCACAACTGTTTACGCCTTTTATAGCGTGGAAGGGGCTGTTTCAGCACCTTGAGGGGTCGCCTATGGATGACTATCATGAGTTTAGGCGGGGAAATGAGGTGGAGATTGAGGAGTGGTGACAATATTGGTCACTTGACTATGTCTCCATCACTAGAGGCACAAGGGCAGCGGCGATACCAGCAACTACACCAACATCCCCAACTGCAAGCACTCGTAGTGAGACAAGTAAAGATGGAGCTGGGAAATTCACTCAAGCTCCTGCTGCAGCACCAACACCCGTGCCTGCCTTTAACCCAGTTGTGGAGTTCTTCGAGGAGTTGGGGAGAAACTACCAGGGGATAAGGACGGAGAAGTTGCGGAGCTTGCAAGAGTTCCAGCGCAAGCCTACTGAGAGTTTGAGGGAGGCTTACACACGCATGAGGCGATTGATAAATGTAACCCAAGGAGTTACGGAAGCTCAAGCAGTCCAATTTTGGTATGGGATATTGGACAAAGAGCTGAGGAGAAGGGTGCGGGATGCAACTCTCCTACAAGTGGACCAACCCACCTTAGCAAACGTGTTTTTGCTCGCAGGCTGAGTGAGTGGTCATGGTGGGGTTTGGTAAGGAGACACAACAAAGCGGGGCTCCTAGCCAACAACAACCAATACCCCAACGTGCTCAAGGCAACAAGGGGGCTCAGGCGAAGCCCAGGAAAGGACAGAGAGGATCTCAATTGCAGAGGTCATTTCCTTCATTCTCAGGCCAACAACAGTCGGGTGTGACATATTGGGATTGTGGAGGATCCCATGTTAAGAGAGATTGCCCGGAGAGAGGCAAAGGGCCGGCACAGGCACAACCTACACAACTACAGTGTGGGCATTGTGGCAAGTATGGGCATGAGGAGGCCCATTGTTATGACTTGCCTCCTGAGCTACGGCCAGGCCAGTTCCAAGGAAACAATGGTGGCCGAGGACAAGGCAATATAGTCCAGAGAGGTAGAGGAGGCAGAGGTCGCAACCAAAACCAGGGAGCACAAGGTCAAGGTCAAGGTCATGACCAAGGCATGGTGGATAGGCTTGCCCAACTAGAGCAACGTCTTGCTACCATGGCCACTACGCATGTTGTGCCAGCTCCAAGGCCTGAGGTTCAAGCCCCACCTGCACAACCTCCTATGCCTAGGGAAGACCACATTGGTATGGGCTTCATGTGTGGAGCCGCACTTGCAGGACCATTGCATGTGGACTCTGCAGCTGCTGTCACTCGAGCAGCAACGCGTGCTCCTGAGCCAAGAGGAGCAGATGTGGATTTTGATCCACAAAGAGGGGAAGCAAGTCGACAGACAAGGCTTCCACAGTTTTTTCACATTGGCTGAGACAGTGCCAACTACGCCATCGATGGTACCCGCTCCCCCAAGTGTGTCAGAGGTAGAGCCACGAGTGCCAGTGGGGAGAATTGGTGTGGCTCGGGAAATGCCAGTGGATGGTGCTGCAAAGCAAGGTGCAGCCAGTACATTGTTGAGGGCGGCTACGGCTATTTGCCAAGCTCCATTGTTTTCTGCAATGACCATTGCAATGCCAGGGATTCGTCCAGCTGCTCTATTCAGACTAGGTGCTAGACTCTGTGAGAGTGGTGATGCATCGACACTATCTGTGGAGATAGCAGATAAGGTGCAGTCTATGGATGCTTTGGATTGGAGGGTGAAGTCAGCCACAGCTGTGCCATGGCAAGCGGCAGCTGCAAGGTTACAGGAGTTGCCAGCTAGACCAGCCATTGAGCGTAGTATGGTGACTCCTGGGGTAGTCCTGGTGGACAATCAGGATGGTGTAATTCAGTTGGGTGGCCCAGCCGGGATGATGTATAGGCCACTACGGGTCTTGTTGGACTCAGGAGCACAGCCATTGATGTTGGGAAGAGCAGCAATTGCAGGCTTGGGCCTTATAGAGGCGGATTTGGAGCCTTGTCATTTCAAAATTCAAACATCTTTGGGCGGTTTAGAGAAGGCACGAGGGATTACACGCCATGAGCTCTTCATTCGATTACAGCCGGATCATCCTACGGACGGCTCAGTCATGAGAGCTAAAGCCATTGTTACGGACGCGATGTCTTATGATGTGCTTGCTGGTGGGGCAGTGTTATACCCCATGGGATTGACTCTGGACTTTTGGGAGGA
Source organism: Takakia lepidozioides (assembly GCA_030704615.1). NCBI lineage: Eukaryota > Viridiplantae > Streptophyta > Takakiopsida > Takakiales > Takakiaceae > Takakia > Takakia lepidozioides. The sequence goes on from CM060734.1 coordinate 63,211,369, forward strand.
AACGACATCCTACAGGCCGGAATGGCAGTTAGGAGATGGCCGACGTGCACTGCTTCCAGTGCGGTTTATTGGGAATGTAGCGGTGGATCATAGGAACATGATGCCCACATTGGCTGCATTCTCAGGGGTGGTGGCTTGGGGTGGTGAGCTCTTGGAGGGCAATAGCCATGCAGATGATAGGCCATCACCTGATGAGGAAAAACAATTGGCATACAAGGCTGATTTGCTTCCTCATGTGCCTGTGCATATTCCACTGTGGGGTACGGTTGGGAATTTGCATCAAGTAGCAGGCGAGTGTGTGCACCAAGCATGGCAGGAGGCCTTTCCATTGGTGAGTGAGGGGAGTTCAGTGACATCACCTGGACCTCCTGAGTTAGCTCCTTTGGACACAGTGCCCATTACCTGGCAACCACCTGACTCAGGGATTTGTTTGCTAGACTTGTTTGGAGGCATGAGCACTGGGCTTGCAGGAGTATTGCAAGCAGGGATTAAAGTACGCAAGTACTTGTATGTGGAGAAGGATGAGATAGCTTAGCGTATTGCTATGTGCCACATCGCCTTGCTCACACACTAGTATCCCAAGTTGTTGCATCTCTCAGCAATTCAAGGGTATCAAAAGGCCTTGCCAGCAGACATTACCTTGCTGGGGGCGGATGATTTGGACCGGCATGGTGCCATTGACTTGGTGATAGCTGGATGGCCTTGCCAATGACACTCTCCCGCAGGTCATGGGAATGGCTTGCATGATGCACGATCGCATTTGTTTTGGGAGATGTTGCGAGTGTTGCGTGACTTGCAGGTGAGGCAAGTGCAACCTCCAGCTTACATCCTGGAGAATGTTCCTCTCATGGGGGATTCTTGCGCCAGGGTTATGGCTAGTGTGCATCAGATCCGGTCATGGATTGGACCAGCTGTATTGTTGGATGCAGCAGCAGTGGGTTCACGGGTACATAGGCCTAGGTTGTGGTGGACCAATCTTGCACCACCAGAGTTGCTCAAGAGAGCCTATGATTCCATTCAATGGCCACCCAACCTCACGGTTGAGGGCATTTTGGACCAAGGGAGGCAACCACAAAGAGTGCGACATGATGACCGCCCACCTCTATTAGTGATAAATTGAGTAGGGCAGCCACGTGCAACCTTGCTTACGTTCATGAGCTTTTCCTCGTTTCATGCTTTTAGAGACAATGGTCCTGGGTTGATTTGGGACAGTGTGCTACAACAATTGGTGGAGCCCAATGTGGATGAGCGAGAGCGGGCAATGGGATTTGCCACGGGTACTACAACTGTGCCAGCTCTGTCAGAGGCATCACGACGCCAGGTGTTGGGTCAGGCAATGGATCTCAATTGCTTGACATGGGTCATTGGCTTGTGCATGGCTGAGCAACGGAGATTGCAAGCATTAGCGGCTACTTCTGCACTTCCATTGGATATTGCACCATCTCTGCCAACCGGGAGGGTGGAGGCAGTGAGTGGGGGCGAGCACAGGATCATGGGGTGCAAACACCCATGGCAGATGTGGGATGAGATGCGCAAAGAGAGAGTCATTGGATCTCTCAAGCAGCAGTATGAGGAGTGGGGAGAGCCATGGACTTAGGATCAGTTGGAGGCCAAGATGGCCAAGGTTTTTGAAGAGGTTGCGAATGTTTCTTGGTCAGATGATGTTCTCAAGGTGGCTACGGCGGAGCAAGTGGAGGCTACGCCACAGTCAGATTGGGTGGACAAGGCCCAAGAGGTTGCTATCTAGCAACCAAAGGATTCGTCTCCTACCTCCGCGCCTGGTGTACCCAAGGTTGCAGTCACTGAGGACAATTGGGAACCAGATGTTGGACCTACAGTCACCGGAGGAGAGAAACGGAGGATCCAGCGATTTCTAAGGGCTTATAGAAATTGCTTTGCCTTCAGTTTGAAGGATTTGGGGAGTTTGAAGGGTCAGGAGATTCATATTGATTTAGCAAGTGACACGCCAATTTTTCGAAGGCCCAACAGGTATAGTGATATAGAGAGGTCTTTGATCCAGTCACGGACTATGGAGTTGTTCAAAGTTGGATTGGTGGAGTTGTCAGGCGGGGAGTATGCCTCGGCAACGGTGATGCCAGCTAAGAAGGATATCTATGGCAATTGGACAGAAAGGAGGATGTGTGGGGACTACCATCCTGTGAACCGTCAGATTAAGTCCGATAGATATGCCATGCCAACTCCAGAGGAGATCTTTGATGCCATTGGGCATGCAAAGGTGTTTAGCACATTGGACTTGCGATCCGGTTACCACCAGTTGCCAATCAAAGAGGCTGACAAGCAAAATATGGCATTCTGGGGGATTGACCAACATGGGAAGGATTGCTTGTACCAATGGCGGTTCCTACCGTTTGGGTTGAAGAATGCTCCTGCAAAGTTTCAGAGGGTTATGGATAAGATTCTTGCAGGGCTAGACTTCGCTCGGTGCTACATTGATGATATCATCATCTTTAGTGCCACGGTTGAGGAGCATGAGAGACATCTTCAGGTGGTGTTTGAGCGCTTGAGAGCGTATGGATTGAAACTACACCCTGGAAAGTGCAAGTTCTTCCACGATCAGATTGAGTATTTGGGCCACGTGATATACCCTGGAGGATTGGATGTTCAACAGACAAAGGTGGAGGTCATTGCACGCATTCCACGCCCCATAGATGTAAGCAAAGTTCGTGCTTTAATGAGGTTGACAAACTATTATCGACGGTTTGTCAAGGGATTTAGCAGCATTGCAAAGGCTCTTACTAAGTTGATCAAGGTGGGTCAGGAGTGGCAGTGGGAGGAGGAGCAGGAAGAAGCCTTTGAGGAACTCAAGGCTCGATTGACTTCTGTGCCTATTCTGAGGCTGCTTATTCGGGGGCGGTCTTTCCAGCTACATACGGATTGGAGTATGCTGGGGATTGGAGCAGTGCTCACACAAGTGGATGATGAAGGAAGAGAGTTCATCGTGGCATATGCTAGCCGCTCGAACAATGATGCTGAGGCGAAGAATAGTTCTTATGAAGGGAGGTGTCTGGCTGCAGTATAGACAGTGACACATTTTAGATGCTACCTCTATGACAATCTCTTCACCCTTGTCACGGATCACCAACCATTGAAGTGGTTGAAGGAGTCAGACAAGCTTACAGGGAAGCTTGCACGGTGGGCACTTATGCTTCAAGAGTAGGACTTCTAGGTGGTGCATCGAGTCGGTATAGTCAATCGGGATGTAGATGGATTGAGTCGTAATCCATGCACGAACGAGTATGATGATACTGGCGCTCGGTGGCATGATGAGACGGATGAGGAGATGGTGCTAGGATGATATGCATCTGCCTTTTTGTGCATCCTAGCAATGGGAGCTCAAGCTAGTCCATCCCATGCAATAGGTCATGTAGATAGTGTGCATGACAATCCAGAGACTAGTGAGGAGTTTGGTGGTGCTAAGGATGTGCATGAAGATGCAGCAGTGTTGGCATACCTTCGTACCGGAGAGACGACAGCCAGTGTGACTGTTAAAGAGAGAGATCGGGTCCTACAACGAGCCAAGAGATTCAAGTGGGAGGGGACTCACCTACTCCGAGTATGGGAGGATGGACGAGTGAGGATTATGCCTCATCCAACACAACGAGCGCGATTGATACGCCATGCCCATGAGGAGTTGGGATATTTTGGGGTGCGGCGCACTCATAGTTTGCTGCAAGGACAATATTGGTGGCGGGGCATGCACACGGATGTGCAACAATTACTGGCAAGATGCATGGTGTGTGATAGAGTGCGGGCTTCTTTCAATGCAGCTACTCCACAATTGCATCATTTACTCATTATGGGTTTGGGCTATCGTTGGAGTCTTGACTTCGCAGGCCCATTGCCATTAACTATTCACCATAACAAATATGTGCTGGTGATGGTGGAACATTTCTCCAAATGGATTGAATTGGTGGCATTTCCTGACAAGACAAGTGAGGGGGTTGCGTATGCATTCTTAGATCTAGTGCTTAGCCAATTTGGTGCTCCAGCCAAGGTACTCACGGACCAGGGGAGAGAATTCTTGGGAGAGTTTCAGGCTTTGTGTGAGTAAACCTTGATAGATCACCGCACTACTTCTCGGGATCATCCCGAGGCTGATGGCTTGGCCGAGAGGGTTGTGCAAACAGTCAAGCGAGGCTTGCGCAAGTATTGTTTGCAGAAGGGACACTTGGGAGATTGGGACCTTCAGCTACCTTGGTTGGCTATGAACTACAAGTTTTGCAAACAAGCATCACTTGCCTCGTTCTCGCCTTATTTTCTTCTTTTTGGCCGAGAGTCAGATTTGCCTGCATCTATTCGCAGGGGAGACTACAGTAGTCCTCAACCTTGATGATCCGGATGTGTGGACACAAGCATGTGCCCAACGGGCAGAGTTGTTCAAGAGAGTCATGCCTATGGCTTTTGAGAACCTTGCTATTGCCCAACACCGAGACACATTGAGGTACGTCACTATACGTGGAGGGGGATATCGGCTAGATGTTCTTCCATCCTGGGGACTATGTGTATTTGCAGCAGACAGCGCCTACGACCTTGGATGTCACAGTAGGTCGTGTGATTCTAAGGGTCCGGGAGGTGTTGCCTTCAGGAGTGTTGATTCTGGAGGGTCGAGATGGCATGGTATGGAAGGACCATGTGCACAATTGTGCGCCATGTCACCTTTCACATGTGGATGGGAGGATAGATCCCAACCTTGCAGTGGTACCTGCAGGGTTGCGTTGCATGCTATGTGTGCATGCTGGTGGTGCCGCGACCATGTTGGTGTGTGACAAATGCTCAAGGGGGTGGCACATGGGATACTTGACACCGCCACTTGAGGAGGTTCCTAGTGGAGAATGGTTGTGTCCACGATGCCTTGGATAGAGGTAGTGGGGCATGACAGTGGTGAGGTTGACAAGTGATCCAAGGTCTAGCTAACGGGAGTTCAATGCCATGGACACCCAATTGAAGCCATGGATTGTAGGAAGGCGAGTAACGATGGGGCTATTTTTTCACCCGGCCTCTTGATCTATTGCCTTCAGATACTGGGACTTGGGCGATTGATGACCAAACGATGATCTTATTGGGATGGATACTTGTCAGCTATCCGGTGTTAGAGGGACCTAATCACCAGCTAGGGGGGCGATTGTGGTATAGCTTGTGTAGTGGACACCGATGTATGTTGTGGCACGATGCTTAGGTGCACGACACCTCAATTGATCTCTACCTCATGCTATGCCTCACAGTGTGCACTGGTCCCTTGGGATTTGCAGCCCCGAGGGCCTTACGGGTCATAGAGAGGGACGGAAATGCTTTCCTGTAATTTGACCACCATACCGCTTGTGAATATGACAACATCAAAAAAACAAGATGGGATTGATCCATTGCTGGTGTGACCAATGCTTAGAAGCATCCATGAATTTATGATGTCAGAAAATCCAAAAAGAAAATTTAAAAAAAGAAAACAATTTAAAGTTACAAAACTGTAGTCTCTAGTCTCTACAGAGTCCGATTGGCGATAAGCAAACATTACAAAATATTCCAACTAAGTTATCCTCTCATCATGCCACCTCCCCGCCCTCACATCAAAATAATTCTTGTTCATGGGCTTTGCTTGGTTGGTTGGTTGGTTGGAAGGTTTGGAAGAGTGTGGGGCCACTCAAGTTTGAATCGACGCTGCCACCCAAGTTTCAGTTTGAATCGGAGGGGCACTAACTTAACTGAGAGTTGTGCAAGCAGCGATGCGGCAGTGAGGGAGGGGGCGTCAGCAGTTTGTGTGGACATGTCAGTTGCTAACTGTTTCTGCACTCTCTCATCCCAGGCTCCATGCCCACTTGTCAACTCTTTCCGGAAGGCTTGGTGAGCAGGGGCGGCTTCAGAAGCGAGTGGAGGGTTGCATGCGCAGGAAGGGCATGGCACCCACCGCCTTCTCAATCAATCGTACCTCACAATCATGCGCGAAACTTTATCCATCATAAGATAATTAGGTTTTGAGTAATGCAGTGGTTTGTTAGTGGCTTTGAGGTGGATGAAATGTGATTAAGAGGTGGAGAGGGGGTGGGATGGTGGGGGGGGGGTGGTTGGGAGAGGATTCCGTCAGGGAGTGTTGGCATCCTCGCACGTCTGCCCACCCGCTCCTCTTGCAGCCGTGGAGTTCGGCATCCCCGCCAGGCGCCCTGAGATGTCTTGGAGGTGAGGGCGTGGGAGATTCCTATCTGTATTGGGTCGAGGTTGGATTGAGGTTTGCATTGCTGTATCGATGATCTCCTGTCACCACGTTGTGGAATTGCATGTTGTGGCGGGGGATTCCCTCTAATTGGGTTTTCTTTCTGACATGGGAGTAAAAGCCAACATCTGGTCGCTTTATGATAGGATGGGGTATGGAGGTGATGAGTGTTGGAGATGCTGCATTGGCTTGACGTTTCTATAAGCTCTGTGTCCTTGCTTGTATCCATCGCCCTCTGTCTGCGTGTCTCGTAAATTTCGTAGATTTGGTGGGTTCGGTGAGAATGGTCCACATGGGATCTTGGAGGCTCTAGGACAAGGCATTTGGCTCGGGGCGAGTCATTTGCACTCAAGCGTATGTTATGCGAGTTTTGAGACTTGTCTAAGATGGGCTTCTGGCGGCCTTGGATGACGATGGGGGAGTTGGAGGTGGAAGTTGATAGCACCATTGCGCCCATGAAGATTCTCTTCAAGATTGATTTTCTCAGTAAGGAGCTCCGAGCCGTGAATCTGATGAATGTGTGAGCACCTTATGCCTGTCTCCGGCTCTTGCCTGCTTCTCCCTCTTGCATTTCCTCACACCACCAGCCATGGTTATTGAGCCATCACTTCCAGTACCTTCGCCACTGGACATCACGATTTCACCGGCAGTTTCCTCAGGAGCGGAGATCAATGGAAACTATGCGGTCACGAACTCAACTCCAGTTGCGTCGTCCAAAGTGGTTAAGAACAGCCCATGGAAATCTTTGAAGAAACCTTCCAGGAAATCTCCGAATTTTCCGCCCAGGAGCTCCCCAGGACGACCACCTTTGGAGGAAGGCGCGGCGGCTGAAAAATCAAAAAAGAGCTTGCCTTTGGATGGAGTCTTACCAGAAAAGCAAGAATTGGACTCGCCGGAACAAACAAATTGCGACCAGAATTCCCCCCATGCTCAACAAACCGAGCAAGGGCATATTGTTACCTCTGAAGGCATGCCTGAGAAAGTGAAGGACCAGGAAGTGAAGGGACCAGAAGCACTGCTTGAAAAAGACCTTCAATTCTCAGCTGAAGAAGACTCCCAGGAGAAATGCTCACCCGAGAAAGCCTCAAAGAGAAAGGGGTCCTCCCCAATTCCGCTCACCCAAGGCCTTGAGAAACTCCATTGTAGGAAAAGCCGGTTCGGACTCACACAAAGCATACCAGCCAGTGGGAGTTTCAGTGAGGGAGGGAGTGATGAAGAATCTCTGGACTCAGGTCCAAAATTAATATCTGTATCCACACTTGAGGCATACCTGAAAAATGAAACAGGATCCAAAAGTCCTCATCTGGGTTCATATCTACTCAAGCTTGCAAAATCATATGCTTTGGGAGAGAATTTTGCCAAGGCAATAGAGTACGGTAACCAGGCAGTCAAATTCTACGAGAAACAATCTAATGGAAAGCCTTGTTTGGATCTTGTGGTAAGCCTTCATATAGTAGCAGCCTTGAACTGCCGACTGGAGAAGTTTGAAGAGGCTATTCCGCTGCTTGAGCGTTCAGTTGCTATCCCGGACTTGAGCGAAGGTGAGGAACATGCCCTTGCTAAATTTGCCGGGCACATGCAGCTTGGTGACACGTTGAATCTACTTGGAAGGCAGGAAGCTGCATTGCAGTCCTACCATGCTGCCCTGCAAGTCCAAAAGGAAACTCTTGGAGAACTGGATCCACGGGTCGGGGAGACCTGCCACTACATTGCTGAAGCCCACTTGCAGGTAAAAATTTGCACCTGCATTTGCTCTTCACTCTTATGTCTCTTCTCTACATGTTTTCTCCCTCTTGGTTTTTTCTTTCACTCTTTGACTGCTGTAGTTGTGTGTGTGGGAAGGACAGTTCAATTGCTGCATTTCTGTCTCTTGTAAATTGTGTAGTCAACTGCTAATACAATTCATACGAGTGTTTGAAAAGATTACCATTGCGTTAATTCTGTTTGAAAATATGAGTAGTGCAGGCAATGGAGTTCCAAGAAGCTGAGGTTCTGTGTGAGCACGCCTTAGCCATTCATAAAGAACACAGTGAGGCAGGTTCTTTGGAGGAAGCTGCTGACGGCCGGCTCCTGGCTCTAATCTACAGTGCAAAAGGTGACCACGAAAATGCATTGGAGAATTTGGTCCATGCTAATGCAACCCTTCTAGCAAATGATATGCAGGTGAGGTTTGCGTACTAACTCTGAGATTTTTTGTCAGTGAGACCTTGGTCAAGTGTGATCACAACCACTAGTATATCATAATAGTGAGAGCAACGTCTATCAGCTAAAGTGATAGTGGACAGTGGAAAAATTCACCCATTTTTGATACAGAATTGCCTTGGCACCACCAAAACAATTGCAGTTTGCACCTAAATTTTGTATAGAAATCTCGCAGACTAATCGATCAGATGTATTACCATGATATGAAATATGTTACACAGGTGCAATATGGGCAGGTTCTGTTTCATGGACCCACCAGTGGCTAACTTTTATGTTTTGTTTTCAGAAGACATCCACTGAACACCTGAAAGAGTACTAACCCCGTCTTATAGAATGCTTTGAAACTCTGGGAGGAGGGACATTCTGGCTTTCCGTTAAGATTTTATGTAAATGGAAAGCTGTGCTTCTGAATTGTTCTGTCAATTCTGCTGGTAAGCATACGTTTTTATGCTCAGAGGAGGACCTGCTCTGGTCTATGTTAGAAATGCTCGGTTTTGGAATCTCTGAACCTTCCAGTGGAAATCAGAAGAGTGAAATGTTACTCTGCTGGTGGAGGATTGGACTCGCAGATTCATTTCCACATGGGTCACTCAACTGTATATTGGACTCTTCTGCCTAGTGTAGTGAGAATAGAACTGATGGTTAAGCAAAGCTCTTTGAGCTCACGATTTCCTAATTCTTGCAGACCTTAGTCCAATCCCCACTTCAGGTTTCACATCAGAGATCTGCCTTAGCATCCAATCTCATGAATTGGGTGGACTACTGCAAATTTTTGCAGATTGATGTGGCAGCCATCAACTCAAGCATTGGTGACGCCCTTTTGGCACTGGGTCGTGATGGAGAAGCAGTTCTTTCCTACCAGAAGGCTCTCACAGTTTTCAAGGCCTTGAAAGGAGACAACCACACTTTGGTAGCTTCCACTTATATCAGCTTAGCTGAACTCTATCTGAGAACCAACAAGCTTCGTGAAGCAAAAACCTACTGCGAGAGCGCACTTTGTATTTACGGCAAGCAGGGTGCTGGCCATGCCCCTGCCCCTTCCCCTGAAGATGTCGCCAATGGACTGACAGATATTGCTGCTATTTTCGAACAATTGAATGAAAAAGAGACGGCGCTCCTCCTCCTTCAGCGGGCTCTCAAAATTCAAGATAATATCCCAGGTCAGAAACTTCCATTCTCCTAACTTCCCCCTGACTTCTTCTCTTCATGTTATGTTTGAAGAGACCTAGGATGGAGGTTTCCCTGTAGGAGTATACTAGTTATTTAGAAGAGGTGCATCTCTCATAGATGCCTTTCGATGCATCTGCCACAGGTCAGCAACTTGCAGTCACCAAAATTTGAAAGCTCACGAGGTTCATGTAGGTCTTGGAAGTTTTAAGTTTTCCCCATCGACACAGTAGTCCAATTTCCTTTTAACAATGATATTGATAATCTGTATCCTATGTGGTTGTGGCCCTAAATTTTACAGGCCAGCAATTTGCAGTGGGTGGCATTGAAGCCCAGATGGGGATTCTCTACAATATGATGGAAAAATTCATGCCTGCATTGGATGCTTTCAAGAGTGCCAGTATCAAGTTGAAGGGTGGAGGGGTGAAGAAAACTGCTCTGTTAGGCATACTCTTAAATCAAATGGGCATAACGTGTGTTGAGCTAGGTGAGATCAAGCAAGCATCACAGTTGTTTGAGGAGTCAAAGAGTGTGTTAGAGGACACTTGTGGACCTCACCATCCTGATACGCTGGATGTCTGCACTAATCTGGCCAGCACCTACGATGCACTTGGAAGGTACTCCCTTTCTTGCTGCTCTCCCTCTCTCTTTTCTGCTTGGCAGCTCAAAGATTTATGTGCATCAGGTAGAGAGCTACAATGTGATGTCAATATCAGCGCCGATGTGAATGTTTGATGCTAATATGATTCTAGTGTGATGTCAGATGTGACCCTTCAATCAACACTCCATTCTGAACGACTGGATTGTTCTGGGCTGTACATGACAAATATGTGCATTTGGGGTTTAGTTTTCTATACCCTGGTGGATTAAAATCCACATTGGGCTCCTGGAGAGCTAGTATGTGTGTCTCTCCATGTGTGTCTCAGCAAAATTGGCGGAAATGGTCGATCGGTAATCTCCATCAATTTTCAATGTGAAGTGTCCTTTGCCATCCTTGAATGGCGAGGCAACTTTGGTCTGAGTTGCCTACATGGGCTCCAGGAATGCTAGTATCCTGGAGAGACTAGGTGTTCTGTCATACCCATGTTTGATCTCCCCAACAAAAAACTTGCGACTGAACTCCTACTATATCCCTCATAATGCTGGTTCAAGAGAAAGGGAGCTGCCCTTTCTCTCTCTCTCTCTTGAGCATTGACCAGGTAGCCCAGCGGTTGGGTGTTTGTGCCTTGCCTGTGCATAACCTGGGTGATCCTGGGTTCAATCCTTCAACATGCACCTTCAATTGTACATTGGCCCCTTGATGGGCTGTGTGTTGAGCAGTAGGCTCTGTGAATTCACTGGATGTTAAATAAGCTTTATCTTCATCTCTCCCCAGTTAATGTAAAAGTTTCTAACTTTCTTCTGTTGAGGTAACTTATTGGGCATGCAGATTAGAGGATGCCATTAAGCTGCTGGAAGAGATTGTGCAAGTGAAGGAGGAGAAGCTTGGCACAGTGCACCCCGACATTCATGATGACCGCAAGCGGCTGCAGGAGTTGCTCAAGGATGTGGGCCGATCCCGCACACACAAGTCCCGCAAGCTTGAAGAGTTACTTTTGAATGCTAGAAAGGAGAATTCGAAATCCAAGTGACCAAATCTATGTGAGCCAGAGAGATTGTTATTTCATTCTTATCCAAATTTGTTAATGTTCCAGACCTGTACATCACAGCATTTGCAATAGTTAATACAATATTGATGGGCTGCTTCATCATCATTGAAATCTAAAAGCTGTTCCACTCTTGGTTGAGGCACATCAATGTGCAACTTCCACCACATCAATATGCAACTTCCACCATACATTGACGGTACAAACACGTCCAGTCATGTGGGTTGTGTGCAATCTGGAGGCACTGTTTTAACCATACCATTATAGGATCTCACACTGATGTCACACACGCCCAGCATAAAGAAGGATAAGAATAGAGTAGTGTGAGCTGAAGCGCATAAACGAGTAGACAAACTAGCAAGCCTCTTATAGCCTACATCTTCGGAGTGGCAACTTGGGCAAGTGCTCATGACTGGCTGGCAACCACATGCCCAATTTTTTTCTAAAAAGGAAACCTGATCAACAGCCCTGCACCACTCCCATATCATAAAGACAGGCGGCCACACAAGCGCCATTTGGCATCAATCTGTGAGAGCTGCTTTTCAAACACCCAGATGTCCTCCACAGTGAGCTGACATTACAACCACGTTGCAGTTAGCCTTGGGCAGACAGAATGCCCCACCTGGTATTAGGAGGTTTTAAACTTTGCTTGTTCTCAAACCCTCCCCTCAAGACTGTTTCCTAACATTTTTGTAGTACAGTGTGACAGGTCTCTTTAAAGTTGAAACACATGACTATCACATGGTGCTTCATACATTTACATAGACGCAAAATCAATCTGACATCAGATATGCATAACACAATGAATAGGTGGAATGATGGATTGATACCCACTTAAAAGTACAATGGAACCAAACATGAAGCAGTCGTTAGTAGGATGGGTGAGCAATGATATTGTATGGTACCAAATGCAGAGAGAGGGAGCCAAAACTGACCTCCTTCTCAGGATCCCCAGTGACTAGCTTGCCTTGCTTATCATATGCTGCAAACTTCTGCAAAGTGGAGAGTGGCATTGCCAAGCCAAAATAAAATGCATCAGTATGCTCTCCAGAAACATATCACATCTAGTACTTGCTTCTTGAAAAATGTAAGAACCTTGAATTAAGATAACAATAACAATACTAAAGAACCTGTACTGGTTGAAGAGCAGTACCTGATTACTGATGATTTGAAGGGTAAGTTGCGCAAATGCATTGTCCAGGTTCTTCTGGTCAACCCCTATCTACAAAACCCCACTTACACAGGTGATTTTCAACCCGATTAAAGGTAGTAAAGGGACACAACTAGAGCAAATATGAAGTAGTAACGCACCAAACGGCCTTGCAGAGTGCGCATTTTCTTGATGGGGCCTGCTAGCTGCCAGTGGACGCGCGCCCATCTTGCCTCCCTGTGTTTCAGCTCCTTCTTCATCACCTGCCCCCAATAGATGTGAGAGAAAAGGCTGTAGTTGCCCAAATTAGTAATCTGATCAGGTTGGATCGATATTCTAGTGGCACAAAGCAGTTTGGCAGACTACACACAATGAAAGGATACAAGAACATGTCACATCAAGAAAAGATGTCACATTTAAGAAAGAAAGTCACACAGTTGTTATTGACGATGAGAGCTGAACAACCAAGACTCACAGGCAAGAGGTTGTCTATGACAAGCATTTGAAGAAATCCAATAACAACGCATTACAGCCTGCAAAGAGGCAGATTGAAGTGCTTTGCAACAATCCACCCCTACAGTACTAAGAAAACATATCACATCAAGAAAAGATCACACCATCATCATTCACCATGAGCGCTGGTGGGAGAGAGCATCTACTCACAGACAAAACGTTGTCAGTGACAAGCATTCGAAGTGATGAACGGTCCGCCTGCGCTATTGCGCTGTTGATCTGAATCCATCCAGAGATAAGGAAGTCATTTATTAAATAGCATAAGCCCAAACTAGAAATCAAGTTCAAACTACTAAACTACAAGTCATTTGCATCTCTGACAGTTCATGACAATTTTGTTTCCAATATTCTACATCCCACACCACAGTAGCCAGTCAAATCCACATGGTAGTAGAAAGGGGGTGTAGAGTGCTTACCTCCTTATAGAGGTCAGAGGCCTCACGGTAAAATTTTGCCTGACTGTAGCCTTTTGTCTTCTGTCGCAGCTTTGCTATGGCAAAGCCCGTCTTTAACTGCTCCAAAAAACAATAAGCACTCCTAATCATGCCCTCATGTATACAAACAGTACAATATTGCTTTGCTGCCAACCTAACCTGGCTAGACCAAGGCATACCCAACAAAATGAGAAATAATAAAACTCAAGATATGCACTTGATAGCAGAATTCTTAGTCTCTACCTTGCAACTGTATGTTGAACGGTTATTGCTAGTAGCTAATGAATGTGATAGTAGTGTAGCTATATGCCTCACCCCTCCTGCTCCTCTCCCTCTCTCCCTCTCTACCAATTGGTGGCAAGAATAGCAAGATGACGTATACCATGGCCATGACATTCTCCTTTCTGATATGCCACCCTTCCTTTGTAAACCAACTGCAATTTACACCAGAAAGCAGACCATTACTAATGTGTCTTCTGGGACAGCTGCAACATGCATCTGTGAATGCAAATCAGGCTTAAGATCAACCGCAAAGTACAAAACACTGGGTGAGAGAAAGGAAAAAAAACCATGAATTTGTCAATAACAGCAATTCAATCAACCGAGCCCCAAAAGACCAAGGTTTTAGGCTCTACGTATGAGGTAGCAGATTGGCCCTCTTGCAAACACGACTGTTAAGCTCTAGACAGCAAGAGAGAGAGGAACAAGCACTCATAGGCCCTTGTCTTGCTGTACACTGGCGCCCATAGGGACTCACCTCCAGCTGGAAGGAGCAGAAGGGGGGCAGAAAGCCTCAGTATTCACAACTAAGAATGCTTGGTGTCGCCCATCAGGGACATTCACACATCTAGACAGGACAAGAGTTGAGTGGGGGACACAGCTATCATGGAAGAGACAAGATACTCATAAGACTTGTTTGCAGTAGCCTTGGTGCCATAGACCATGCGCCCAGTTTGGGCCAAACATATCATGGAGGAGAGAGAGCGATAGAGAGAGACCGTTTCAAGAAAGGAAGGGGCGGTGGAGGGGACTTGTAGGGATCTCCAATGACCCCAGGACTCCCCATATAGACCCTTAATTTCATCTGTGCACCACAAGTTAAATCCATCTTCAGAGGGAGAAGACCACAATCGGTGAGTGATGGTGTGAAACATATGAAAAGTTAGCAGGTTCCCGTAAAATTATGAAGTTGTTAATTTCACCTGTGGACGTAAGTTGATAGGAAGAAAAAGTACTTGAGAATCAACCACTGCTAATAAAATGACAATGGAAAGAACTGGATAACAGCCAATTATAGTCACAAGAGAAGACAATCTCCAAATGTTCAACTCAAACTAATAAGAACATGACTTAAGCTAAGCAAAAGAAAGACCAAGTACTCACAGGTCGTTGCATTTGTGGAGGTAATGAAACAGCCTTGGCAAATCCTCTCTGTCCCCTTGCCACTGAGAGTGGGACAGTCACCTAAGCAGACCCCGCAGAGGTCAATGTCTATTAGGCATCTTTGTTCTTCTGTTGACAACTTTTTTGCAGAAAACTAGGGGGCAGAGGCTGTAAATTTTTTTCCAGGTTATTTACAAGCAAGTACTGTTATAAATTTGGGCCCTGGCATGTATTTTGACTGCTTTACCTTTGAGAGGTAGCGATCACTGTGTTGGATTACCAGCTTTTGGTTAGGGTATGAGTGGGTTCAAACCAGTGTTGGGCGGATCTAAACCTTTTTTTAATATCCACCAGTTCCGGGTGTTACCAACATGACAAACAGCGGATCCCGGTATGCATCCGGTTATTAAGTTTTGGGCTGAGATCCGCCAGGTATTGACGGGTATTGGCCGGATATCCGCTGGGTATTACACTGGGTATAAGAAAAAAAATTGTATTTTCATATCCGCCGGTTATGCATCTAACCTGGATACTAAAAAACACCGGTTCCGAGTCCGGATACATTGATATCCGGGTTGATATCCTGCTGTTGATATCCTGATGACTCTATATGCGGCCAACACTGGTTCAAACCACTTATTCTGATTTTGTGGTTTTGGGGGACAGACACACACAGCGATGGCATTCACATGAGGGCAGATTCCTTCTTGCTACAGACTTTGCCACGGCCGTTTATGGGATCTCAAAGCATCAGGGTGGAATTGCAAAAGCACTCTCACACAGCCAACAAGCTGTTCCAGGCAATGGAGGGGAACTGTGACCACTGCAATAAAAAATGCACTTAGAGTAGGGAAGTGTACCGGAGACTGCAATTGGCAAATTCCTTGAGCCCGCAATCCTGTAGCTGCCATTTGAAGACCTGTGATTGTTGCAATTAAAAGTCAGACTAATAACAGTGCAGAAAACGGGAAGCCTTAATGAAAATGAAAACGTTAGTTCATCTTCAGAAGACTATTACAATTGGGTAACCCCTTTTGCCTTGAACTCATCAACCATGCATAGGAAACAACGAAAATTTATTGCTGACCATTCGAACCGGTAGAACAAGAAATAGCCCCAGCTTGGAGGTCAAGTGTACCCTCCCCAAAGACATACATTACGCAGTGAACTATGTATTCTGTCTCCAAATTCATAGGCTAGGCATATGCGCCAAGAGAGAGAGAGAGAGAGAGCTGCGTACGCGTGTGTTGGTCATGTGCTAAATCAGTGCAAAAGTACCAACGGTAGTTGAAGCATTCAATCACCTGAAGTACATGATGATGCCCTGGAGATTTCTTGGAAGGACGAGTACCTCCGAGTGGCTGTCGTTGCAATTGGGCTTAGCACAATTTTCAGTCTTTGTATCCCTCTGATACACCCTGTCTGCCTGTCTTTGGTGCTGCTGAACGCTGTCTCCGAAGGAATGCCAAATTCAAATCTATGGTAGCGAAAGCCTGTTGAAATGCATCTGTCGTGACCGGAATCCCTCACCGTCTCTGCTACTTTTCCAGAGAATCGACCCAAGGTGATCTCATTTCGTGATGCTAATGGAATGATTTCTTGGAGCGCGGAGGAACCAGAAATACGTGAGTGAATAGATGCACAATGAGAAGTGAAAGTCGAGATAGCAGCTGAAATACGGTGCGGGGCAGACTGGAAATTGCAGCGTAAGGGGCCCATACCACCCGTCAAAGGAGTGACATTAACACTCGAAATCCGAGAGCACTAACGTGGTAATCTCTGCTCTGCCATTGATGTTTGCACACGCCTCACACACAGCCAGACACTTGACAAGTAGAGAGCCTGCATCCCTCGCACTAAACCCTAAACCCTGACAACGTTTTTGAGATGCAATTGAAGTGGGCAAAACTCAGGAACCCTAATTGTGTAGGTGACAGTGGAAACACATAAGACTTGATCCAGTAGCGTGGACGGAATATGAACTTGATCCAGTAGTGTGGCATGCAAGTGTGCGAGCAAACAGTGAAGGGGAACGGACGGGGCTGGTAGGGAGCGTGGACGGAATATGAAGCATCAGGTGCCACCATGATCTCCTGCTACGGATTCGCTGCCTCCGCCTTTTCACCCCCTGCATCTCTTTGCGCACACTTATCGTCTGTCTCATCAATTTCTACACCACCACGTTTCTCACCCGCTTCCTCATTCTTGGCCTTTGGAGCCCTGCCTCTGCCCACGCTAGAGGTTGTTGCTGCAAGGAAAAACCAGGGGGGATCAAGAATACAACAAACCAAGCGGTGGAAGGCCGATGAATCGGCTAAGAAAATAGGATCAGCAGGGATAGATGTATATAGAAACGCTTTAGAATCTACTTGTAATTCTTCACAGGAGACTCTGTTGCTTAGAGAGGACCAAGCAGTTGGACAGGTGGTGGCTGCCCAGGCTAATTTCTTGAGGGTGTATGTCGAGAGGGCCTGGGAGGATGGTGGAGCCCATGGAAAAAGTTGCGCTGGAAAGTCAGGTGGGCAACACACACATGAGATCACCGAGGTTGAGTACATTGCTAGGACATATGATCAATTCCCAGAGAGAGGGGGAGACTCAGGGTTTATCACAGGCTCGAAGAGGAAGGGAGAAAGGAACGGTTTCGAAGGAATTTTGTCAACCGAAAGCTGCGATGTTGGGGCATCAAATACAACAGCCATGCCCAGACTGACTGCAGGACCAAAAGCAGGCACTGAATTGCTATGCGTGGTTCGCGCGCTACTGAAGAAAATCAAAAGACGAGTCCTTGTGGGAGACAAGGTGTTGGTGTCTGGAATCGATTGGACAGACAGGCGAGGAATGGTGGAAGATGTTCTCGGTAGAAAGTCCGAAATTGCCGAGCCACCTGTAGCCAATGTGGAGCATTTACTGGTGCTGTTTGCCCTCGACCGCCCGAAATTGGACCCCATGACACTAAGCCGGTTCCTTGTGGAGGCGGAATCGACAGGCATTCCTTTCACTTTGGTGTTGAACAAGGCTGACCTTGTGCAATCGGAAGTGAGTTCTACTGCTTCACATATGCTCTCTGTCCCTCTCTCCTCCTACCGCCTTCTATCACCGCTGTATGTCTGGCGGAGTAAGCAGAGCCACGTGTGTGACATTAGTGTTCAGGTACATCATGCTTTCTAGTGTAATGTCAATCAAGGCCATGCCTCGAGGGTTTCCCATCCTTGTCTCGTCACAACCATGATGGTTCTTGGAGACCTATCCATGCTTATACCGATAGCTTGGCCTCTCTGGGGTACTCAAATGACCCGAGTCCTTCCTTGGAATCCTAGGAAGTTGACAATAGGAAAAACAAACTACCAACCATTGATAGACATTTCCACTCCATTCATTGGCTCAATGCAGACTGGTTTCAGCTTTATCTTGGCCGATGCTAAGAAGCTGTTTGCAAAATCTGTGTTCAACTTGATGGCCACTGCTTTTCCAGTGCATGTATCACATACTTTGACAAGATTTAGCAGATTTCTTCAGGGGATTTCCTTATTGCCAATCCGAGTTTTCAACTTGTTGGACCTGAATAATTATAGGTGTTTCATTCAAGACCATGTGAACATGATGAGCATGGTATGTATGTAAAAGATATTTTGATCATGACAGTTGTGGTCTTTTTCCAGAATTCTTAGGCTTATGGTGGCTGACTTTAGGGAGTCTAGGGATCTTTCATTTTGTTTAGTCACCTAAACCACTTGATCGGCATTATTCTTCTGTCTTCCACAAAGTAGTGTTTCTTCTGAAGGTCTGATATTTGGATGAGTCATATGACGTGTGTTGCACAGGTTATTGATGACTGGAAAGAGAGGCTAGCGACATGGGGCTATGAACCCTTGATATGCAGTGTGGGCACACTACATGGTATAGGTCCTCTGGTGGGGCTTTTGAAGAGCGGTATATCAGTGGTAGTGGGGCCCAGCGGAGTTGGCAAGTCGAGCTTCATCAATGTGTTGCGTTATGAAGCCGGGGTTGATTTATGGCATGAGAACGAAGCCATGCAACGATTACAACAGTTTACCTCTGAAGAAGATGGTGAAGTCGCCACACCTTGCCAGGTTTGTAGATCTGTGAGTTTTAATGAGTAAAGATCTATGGGGCATATCTGTTTTGTTGAGATAGGCTGGGGGGCTGAGGACAGTGTGGGTTTCACCTTGGTTGCTTGGTAGGAACAGGGAGGCCATGGTAATCTTCAATGTTCTCAAGATCTACACCTCGGTTTTACCTTATTTCCTGTGATTCAGGTACTCGAAGAACTGGAACAGTTTGAAGAGCTGCAAGTAAGTGAGGTTTCAACTAGATCTGGCAGAGGAAGGCATACCACCCGTCATGTGTCCCTGCTTCAGTTGCCAGGTGGAGATGGTCTACTTGCTGATACCCCGGGCTTCAGTCAACCAAGCCTGGCTAGAGTCAACAGTGCTGGCTTAGGGGAACTTTTCCCAGAGGTAAGGCTCTTTCTCTCATGCTTCCTGTGATCAAAATCTTCTGCTGAAGTCACAAAAGCTTAATTCATATTTGTCTCAGTACAAAACCTTATGTTCTACCTGCTTGTATCAACAACCTTGACTACTAGATGGGTAAGAGGGAGATGTTCGAGCTGTTATAACATTGCGTTTAAGTTTAAGTGCCCAAAGGGCACATGCATAGAGAACACAGATAAATGTGATATCATTTTGCTCAAGCCTTCCTGTTGCATTTATTCAAATTGTTGCACAGCCTCCCTACTGCACTCATAGTGGGCATAGCCTGCGATCATGCGCTCCATGAGACCAGATTTTGTTGATTCTTATTAACGCATCTTTCATGCTCCCGCATTTGGCGTATGTTAACAATGGTCTTCCCCATGTTAACATATGGTGCACTTCTTGCCTCAATAAAGTCCAGTGTCATCTGTTTCCTATTTCCTTAAGCTCTACATACCACATGCATGCTGAGTATATGCTGCAATCGACGCATGTGTTGGGAAGAACACAGATCCTCTTTGGACTCATTGGCAGAATGGAATTGGCAGGTAAGGGTAAGGCTCAGGACAAGTGACACTGGGGGGTGTGCATTTGCCAACTGCTTGCATGTAGGAGAGCCCAATTGTGCCGTTGGCAGCAAATGGGACCGGTACCCCCACTACATTGGTCTGTTGGATGAGGTGAGGAAAAGAGAAGAGGTCGAAAAGAGAGTTCTGGGCACCAAGCGAGAGAGTGAAATCAGGTAAGCTTCACTTTCGTAATTGGCACAAATAGGGTCACAGGATTTGAATGCACTCATTGAGCATCTACATCAAACTTGAGAGCATGCCGGTGTCGTCTTTGAAAAGGGGGGAGAGTGAGTGGCAGAGGTCCTCATTAGACTTCGCATGGTGAGCCACAGAGAATTGTGTTGTCCTCTGAGATGGACTATCTAATACAAGGCTGCAGTTATACTTGTTTGCTGCCTTTATGTAATTTGTTGTTCAATGTCGTTACAGTTTTCTAGAAGGGTCCTGTGTCTCTTCGTTTTAATGACCATCCATTGTTGCATTGGAGATGGTTTATCTTTCCTTATCAATCGGTTACCATTAGAATGTGATTCCCAAGTTGCCTTTGAGCTAATATGGATACATTAAAATGTCAAATTGGTTGGTTTCTGTTCTTCTTAAAACTGAGTTTAAGCCATTATTGAACCTGAGTGTACTGTGCTCAACAAGGAACTCTGGCAGACATGTTAGAGTTGTTCCCCTAAAACGTGTGGGAGGTTGATCCTTGCCTAAAAGGAGTTTATATGTTGTGGTGTAGGTACAAGATGGGTGCAGCCGGGGTGAAGCAGGCAGAGCCAAGACTGGTCCCCAAGCGGCACCGGCGGGAGTCACGAAAACAGGTGCGGCAGTCACTGGATGAAGAATTGTGGGAGCAAGAGCAAGAGCAAGCTGAAGTGGAGGAGGTCATCCGTGAACGGTAATTGGCGGTAAGTGTACAATGATGAGCGTACGAAAATTGCAAATTTTTTTGCTTTACAACATCCAGGTGCAAGAATGCATTTGAGTAGTACCTAAAAGAGAAGGAAATGCAGTATCTGCATAAGGGATGGAGCCCACATTTTTGCAGTTGACCACAGCTGATTTTTCCCTACACGACGTCCTGCATCAGCCTGTACAAAGTGAAATATCATTGCAGAAAGGCTGGTTTTCAAATATAAGAGAAGGGATGTAATTGGCAGGAGGTAAAAGTTGGGCATACTATGGACATACAGATGAAGTCTGTACTCACTTTGGAGCAACCTTCGAAAGAGCCCTAGTCTCATCCTTCCCACTTAGTTGTTTCTGTTTCTGACTCATCTTTAACCCCCTTGTTTGTTTTCTTGTGGCATGGTGGATTGCAATTCCTTTCGATTCGGAATCTGCATCTGTCAGTTTGAGTCAGTCTCAGATATAAACCTTATACCACCTGAAGTATACTTATTCCTATGATCTCCCCCTAAAAGAAATAGGAACTGTTCTCCAAACTCTGAAGTACTTATATAGGCACTTCAGCCGTTGGTCTATTCAAATGATCAAGAACAATCCTATGTGGGGAGCTTTCTTCAGCCCACCCCTGCCAGTTAGGTCGTCTCTCTCTCCTCTTTATATTTTTTATTTTTGCAGATTTCTATGATTTGAAGGCAACTATGTCTTGTGGTTGAGTTGTCCCATGTTGACACTGACTCTCAGTTGAGAACTGATGAAGTCAGTACAGGAGTTGTAACAGCTGGTCACTGATATACAGGATGTAATTGATTTGTCTCCTATTAGAATGACTCTCTAAGTAAGGGACACCAGCTTTCTTGTTTCCCCTCTTTGTATGTTCCTTTTCAGCATGACTTTCCTTGATGTTTTGTCCTTGTGCATTGTTTTCCACCTTTGAAAGTTCTTTTACTTGGGATGTGGCTATCTTGTTTTATCTGTGGTTACCTCTCAATTGTGAGTTCAAAGTTTTACTGTCCTTTTTCCATGTCTATGTTACCCAACAACATGGAAGGTCTATTTGTCAATTTATCTACAGTAAAACGAACTCAGTTGTTTAAATTGTTTATACGTGGGTTTAGGACGTTAGGACTTACATCAAGGAAGTCACTTCTTATCACAGTCGACATTTAGCTATAACTACCTAACCATCAGTAACCTCTTGTTTTTGAGCTGTCAAGTAGATCATTTAGAAAGCTATACCGAATAACGAGAGTTATGTACCGGCGTGAAGAATTCCCAAGCTGGCCATGAGATGTGGATCCACTTGAAACAGTACAGAACATGCACCTGATTATTGCTAAGCTTAGTAGAGGCCCCATTCATCACTATCGGTTGTCACTGTGCACAGACAGGCCAGTGAGTATGGTGCATGTTAGCTTTGCAATGATGGTTGACATAGATGAGATGCGTGCAAGCTTCCGTGTATTGGACTTATTAATGCATGCAGGGCAGGTTGTTGTGACAAGAATACTGGTGTAAGTGTCCGTCTTTGAACTTTTAAGTAAAGGATGAGACTCTTCAATTGGGTGGTTATGTCCAACCACAGTTCCTGATTCATTGCTCATTTTTCTGTAAGTGCCTGCGGTTCAGTGTACAAAAATCTGCATTGTTCTTCAATTGGGTGGTTATGTCCAACCAAGGTTCCTCATTCATTGCTCATTTTTTTGGAAGTGTCTCCTGTTTTGTGTACAAAAACCTGCATTGTTACACTCCCACTGCAAGGCACCGTGCGGCCTCATTACGACGAGGCCACACAAAATTCAGAGGCCAAGGCACATGCTCTGCTACCTGACGTCTATGCCCACACTAGTTACCTGTTCTATCAGCTGTGAACTGGGGACCTTTCTATATCTCACTGCTCTTCCTAGCTCCTGCCTGAAGGTGCCTAATCCTGAGGGCACGATGCAAACTGTCAGCCTCAGGACATGGTTCAAACTAAAAAGTCCAGTCAGGTGTCACACAGCACCCAATGGATGGACTCTTTCAGAACAATCTATTAGGACTTCACTTCCAACCCCAAACATCATCACCTTAAAGGCCTCCCGACAACCTACATCCACTGTTGTTGTAAGTTTGGGAAAATGTGCGAGTTATATCATTTACATACTCTTGTTAGCCGGCAGCAAGCTGCAGTCTGAGCCTAGCCACATCTTGGGTCAAGGAGAGACTGTCGAATCAATTGTTGGGTAACTCTGGAAACACATCTGAAACCTGGTGAATGCTAGACTTACCCCAAGCTGCTGGGGTACAGATAAGTCTGGAATTGTAGAGCTGACAATCCCGGGCATGTTAGCAAAGGTAGAGACTGGTGAAGTCTCCTGACTTTTGGTGCATTGAAAAACTCTTCACCAAGTCACCAGTAACAGCTTGTCAGTAGTTCATTTGTCAAACATCCAACTCTCCGATACACTGCTGTCATTGCATTCGGGACCAATCCGACCTGTGGAGATGCATGTTGACATCATGAAACACCATCTACTGAGCATCTAGCTCTGCCCCAAACTGTTCCAACCTTGATGCATCTTCTGCCGGGTCTCGAACTAAAGCATAATTGACAAGTCCATTGTCCTCAAACGCTTCAATCTGCCTTCCTCCAAACCTGGAACAAGACACTCACGCTCTGAGCCCTGTGCTTGTCCTCGCAATCACATGAAGATTTGAACAATACGAAGTGTACAATTCATTTCCCACATAGAAAGAGACACAAAGACGAAAAAGATGGGACGGAAGAACTTGCTTACCATCGTCCATTCATAACCTGAATGCACTTCAAGCCAGCCTTCTTTTCCTTAAATTTCACCATCACCACTCCATCTGGATGATTCTCGTATACCTACAAAGGTAGAACACCTCACTAGGCTTAGTTTTAATTATATCACTGCCCTACACTTCCAACTAAATAACACACAGGTTAATGCACGAAGTAATCATATAAATTAGTTCCACCCCCAAATTGAAACTGCACTTGAATTTGAAGAAATCATGCGTCTTTGCTTGCTTGCATGATTACCCTAAGCCTCTCGATGGGTCCAATTTTGGTGCACTCGTCCATTACATCTGCCTCCAGCTCTGGCAGGAAACTTGGATCTGACTGCAGCAGAACAGATGTAAACACAACTTTACTGATGCACCACATTCACCTAGACCCTGCTCTAAGACGACAATAAACACTACTGACTGCTGCATCCTACTTTCAAATGATTGATTTAACCTTCTCAGATGGAGGGACTTTTGACATCCACTAAGGATTGTAATCATGTAATAGATGGTGCCTACTGCTGCTCTGTCCCTCTCACCAACTGGAAAAAGGAAGCATCAATCCTCAGTATGGAGATGTGAGCTAAGACATTGCCCAGTAAGGGGAAAAATCCCATTAGTACACTGCACAAAGCTATGGTCACAGGGAAGGGCGAAGAGAGATGTACCCCTTGACAGAGCTCTGGAAATGCTATTGCACTGCTGCTCTGTATGCTTTTTATACATGGAGAAAGGAAGCATTGATCCTCAGGATGGACATGTGAGTTAAGAAATAGGCAAGTTAAGGAAAAAAAGCCCCATGATTAGTTCATTGCACAGCGAGGGGAAGATGTACCACTTAACACAGCACTCTAGGAACACTATCTTAAAACAGGTTTATACCTTTTTCTAGAGGAATTCTACCATGTGTTAAATAATATTCTCAGACTTTACAATGAATTATCTTCCAAGACATTCCCCTTAGAAAGTCATCTATGACATAC
The DNA here is from genome assembly GCA_030704615.1 of Takakia lepidozioides. Lineage (NCBI taxonomy): Eukaryota > Viridiplantae > Streptophyta > Takakiopsida > Takakiales > Takakiaceae > Takakia > Takakia lepidozioides. The sequence continues at coordinate 63,235,837 of CM060734.1, forward strand.
ACTTTGAGGACTTCATCGCCCCAGGACAAGAGAAGCATGGACCAGCAGTTGAAGCACAGAGAATCTAGACAGCTCTAGCTACTGCAGAGAGTGTACTAACCAGCAACTCTGCCCGCACAAACATGTGCTTCAAAATCACGGTCATGGGCTCTTCCTTCTTCTTATCATCAAAACCTCCTGAACCTCAACAAAACCCGCACTATTAAAGCTGGCTCATCCCAGTTTGGAATGAGAGGGGCAGCAGAACTGAGATATATCACTTCTTCGCTGTCCACAAAAACAGAGAATAAGGAATGCCGCGACAATTTATAAAGACTTAAAGATCCAAGCAATCTGTGCACACCATGAGAACTGATTTACACACCCCATCCAAGCGCCTTTTGCTCCAAGTGTTTGAGCTTCTTCTTCTTCTGCTTATTTTGCTGCTTCTTCACAAACACCTCCCCTGCTTCCACTCACAAGTGTGAGTCTCCCTCTCTCTCTCTCTCTCACACACATTTCCGCTCAAACTGGGCGCGGGGTCAATGGCCACAAGGCTACGGCAAACAACGTCTTATGAGTACATTCTCTCTCACACACACACACACACACGTCCGGGGTTCTCTCACCAGAGAGACGCTCCTCTTCAAATCTATCAAGGGAATTGTGCCTATACCTCTACTTACCACCTTTGAAAGTCTCGAGGCTGAGCCAAAAGCCCAGGCCCTTTTGGGGCCTAGTTATTAGGCAAACCACACACAGCAGGTCAAGGCATTTTGTAAAGGCATTTATACAAGATATCAGGAAAACCTGGATCAATTGTTTATTCCGCGGTAAGTCTTACTACCAGCGTCAGCCCCTGACAAAGGTAGGTTCTGTCCCTTTGTGTTCCGCTCAAACTGGGCGTGGGGTCAATGGCCACAAGGCAACGTCTTATGAGGACATTTTCTCTCTCTCTCTCTCTCTCTCACAAACACACACACAAATGTATAATCTGGATCACGCATCCAACAGATGGCCAAGAGGTTTAGGGCACAAAGCAAACTTACAAACGGTCATGGGTGCAAAGCCACATAGGAGTATATTGTAGCGAGTAGCTTAATATTTGTAAGTATGTGATGAGTGGGGTATAGTTTAATATACCCTTTTGCTCAAACTTAGCACGTGTCACAGTCATTAGCGGTCGTCCCCCTGGTCTCAAGGAGGTTCCATCAAGAATCTTGAGAGCTAGGTCCACTGAAGGCTCCTGTTGCCAACAAGATGACACCCCATGTGAGCAGGAACGCTTGGATGGAGCTATACCTGTGGTTCAACATGCCCATAAGTTCACATAACCATAAACTCACATGGAGACTTCACCCTACAGGTGAACAAATATAAAGTTCAGGGTACCTTCAAATACGTAACCAAACCGTCTCCTTTCTGTCTGGCTGTTGCTCTGTCCACGTAGAGCTTAACACGTGGCTGTTTAGTCTCAGGATCCTGCAAAGTGCGGTAGATAAGAAAGAATGGTGCACAAACTATCAACCATGCTTGCCCCACCCCCCGCTGCAGCTACAGACAAGCAATATAACCATATCAGCAAGAACCCTACATGATCATGTTTTATCAACACATACAAATAGGCACACTGACGGCCTTACTAAGCTTGCCCCACCTAGTCTTGACTTTGAAAGGAGACTGCCCTGAAATACTCCTCGACTTCAATCTCATCCACACACTCCCACACAGAGAGGGAGATACAGAGAGTGTACTCATGAGACATTGTTTGCTGTAGCCTTGTGGCCACACACCAGGGAGAATCGGAGAGGCATTAGGAGAGTTTAGAAAATGTAAGGAGCAGAGGAGGTCTTTCACCTCCTTAATGAGGCCACATTTAGAAAAGACTTCCACCACCTGCCATTGTATCCATGTAAATGCAAAGTAAGTTCAGACTCCTGTATAGAGGGCAACCAATTAAAGAAAGAAAAAACATGCCACATCCAAAGCAAAAATCAGTTCTTTGCAAAGAGAACAAACGATGGTAAACAAAAAACACACGCATCCTACTTTCATGCCCTGCTCAGGCAGAATGACGAACGATACGGACAGTAAAAGCAGTTTTCACATTCATTGCCTGTATTAACTTGATCACCAAGCATGCCAACCTTGCTCAGCAAATCCCACTCTCCCTCTCCCTTCCTGTATCCCTCCAGATGGCAATATGGATTCCTGAGCCAGAATAAGCTCTCTTACCATGAAGCAACAAGGGAACCAAGTGAAGAGGATGTAAACTACTAATGTTGCAGTACGCGTGCACACACCATTTACAGTTTGTCCACATTTCGATACTGAGCATAGGTCGTAAATTAGTATCTCTGCAGGTTCTTGAAAGGCAGGAGCATGTTTTCGGGGGGCCAGCATGATGCGCCAGAGCTGCAGGGGGATACAACAGGTGGCACAGCTAACAAGAAGCTGCCACACTGCAACCAGAATTAATCTGTCAGAACGCACCTCGTCTACTGTAGCATCTTCCGGAAAGCCATCAACATACACATGAGTGTTGACCTTGAGATCAAACCAGGCCTCGGGTTCCTTTGTAGGCTCCTGCGCCCAAAGACCATTTCTAAGAACATGGAAGCTGCTAGACTGAGCAAATAACCAAAATGCAGGCAGTGTAGAGAAACTCATTAACCAAGAAGCCTGCCGCTGCCAACTGTGTACCCATGCTATCATAACATGGCAGATGCCCACATACACTCATTTCATGCAACCAAACATCCCCTATCCTTGCAATTTAAGACTGCTGTGGTCATCTGGAAAAAACCAGGGAAGTTTTCGTGGATTATGCCATTTGAACCAGATCAAGTACGAAAATCAACCGGGCCTGTATGAATAGTCAAGGGTTGGAGTAAGGGACTGAGTGGTAATAACATGTTAGTTCCTGACAAGCTAAAACCAGAATACCACAGAATCCATATCACCAAACAGCATACTGAAATTCTTTGGACCTAACCAATCTGACCATTGTAGAGAAGTGTAACTTGCCACAGAGTAAACAACGACTGCAGCAGTAGAGACGTAAATCCAACAATCTGAGCCATCACAGATATTACCTTCTTTGCTGGTACCTCAACTTCATCGCTCTTGCGCTTTGCTCCAAGCTGACCTTCAGAATTTTCAGGCAAAGATGCAGGGGTGGCGTCATTGATGTGTGCTGCCATAACTACTGACAGAGTTGGGAAGACTTCTTCCTCCTGTACAAATGTCATCTCCTCAGCTCCATAGGCCAGCAAGCCTGCCACACCCTCCTCCTGCCCCATTTCCAACCCTATCAGCTCCTGCTTACAACATTTCATTTATGATTGAAAGCTGGCTGAGAACTCCCCCTGGTTATCCATTCAGCATTAGGCATCCGCAGCCTTTACACTCACAGGCCGCTACTTAGTAGTAGGTACAAACCTCAGCCAGCAAGAATGCAACAATTCTGCTAAGACACAAAGCAAAGAGAGATCAAACGAGATAATCGACCATGAAGTCAACCACTGTCTCACTACACCATGAACTTGGCCCTTGCCATATTTGCATACAATGGTCCAACACTACCCCTTCACCTAGACCCCTTCACCTAGACTCGCGGATAAGCAGGAGAGAGTTTAGTGAACACGCATTTCATCAAGAGGATATTTGGACGTACACCAATATCGCCGTGATTCAATATGACCTTAGTTGGTGGAGTGATTGTCTGGTGAATTCCGTTAACGAACGAGACCTCAGCCTGCTAACTACTCGTACGGCGTGTTAGGAGTACCTTCCTTCCTACTGTCTCCTCTCAATTGACCTAGTAGCTCTGATGGTTTTCCCTCGTTCCTCACTCTATCGGTGGAACAGATGCGTGGATTGGCACGAGCGTACCTGGGGTACCCAAGCCTTGAAAGTATGGTCCCATTTGTAAACAGTGCCATCGTCATCAATAAACTCTTGTTCCCCTTCCGGAGGGCTCGGGGGCCTTTCTTCCTGATCGTCAACCACAGCGGGTTCAGCTTTCCATGACACGTTCGCTCCCGTGACAGCCTTGCGAGTATCAGAACGCCCACGGCGGCCTTTGCCAGCCTTGAGAGCCTCTGCCTCCTCCTCTGCAAGGCGAATCTCTTCCTGCCATCTCTGATAGTCGTCATCCTCGTCAGCCTTGCTCGGTAGGTCTGTAGTCTCCGTTTCTTGCAGCAATCCGTGGCTCGGTGCTGCTCCCCCCTCAATCACATTCCCATTTCTAGCACGCTCCTCCGATTCTTGACAGTAGCGGAGCTCTGCAGGCTCCGCGCTAGGGTCAGCAGCGCTGCGGCCCGCGGCCATGCCTCCCTCGCACCTCCCACTGCCGAGCTCTCTCTCCCCGCTCCGCACCCTCCTTCTACCCCTAGCTCAACGAATGGTGACGGATAAAGTTCCCAACCCGCATACATCCATCCATGAGCTCCAAGGCAGAGGCGGATTGGGTGGGGGTCTATCTACAAGGCACGTTAACTTATCATCGTCTTCTCCAAACTGCGCTTCTCTCTTGTCTCCTCTTTCCTTGCCTTTCCTTTTCTTTTCTCGTCTTCTTCGCTTCGCTTCCTGGCTGTAGCCGTGTACGATGGCGTTTGTAGCAGGTTACTCGCAGGCTTTGAAAACTGGTTTGGCGGTAGACGCCATCTCCAACAGAGAGGCATCGTCAGCAAAGGCTTCGTCGAGCCTAGCTCCAGTAAATGCAGTTCACTTGACGGAGGGCTTACTTGGGAGAGCCAGCTTCATCACCTCAACAGGAAGTCGTCTTTCTCGCTCTCCTTTTGTAGAGTCGTCACTGACGGGAACCTCCGTCTGTTTTTCTAAACCTGCCAGGCACAGTCTAAAATCTTCCTGTGCGATTGCCAAGGCTTCTGCCGTGGGAGAAGACCCGGACTGGAATGACGATGACTATATTGTGTTAGGCTTGGCTCACTGCTTTCAAAAAGATGACGATGGAAAGCTCAAGGACGCATTGATTGTGGAGCCCGTTACTGCTGGGACCCTTGAGTGTATGGAGAATGGAGGGGTAACATGCTATAAGCACGCAATCGCCTCCACTTTAGGTGTGGCCCTGCAGCAGGATATCTCGTTGCTGCCTGAGGAGTACTCAATGGGTACGTTTTGTGTCGAGTTCGATTTTCGGGCCAAGTGCGCTTCCCGGACTTGGAAGAGGGACCACCCCCGTGAACACCTCATGAATCTGGTGCCCAAGAGTAGGGTGCGATCGGATTTCAACTTCTCCCTTGAAGACAAGCGTGTTTTGAATGTCGAGGTGGTTGTGAATGACTCGGATAACATCAAGCAGGATATGAGCATTGATGTCTATGGGAGACAGAAAGAGGACGAACTGCAGAAAGAAATCTCAACTTTGTATGGTAGTGTGTGAAAGTTTTCTCTTTCACTATGCAGTGCTGGAGCTTTAGATTTTGATGAGTTTAAGAGATGGCATTTGTTTGTCTACTCATTCGGTGCTGATGCCCATTATTAGATCGGAAAGAATCTTAAATTGCTAAGGCAGAGTGATTGTCAGATGACTGACGGGAAGGCAGCGTCTGGTGTCAAAATGATGTACTGGAATGCCACTACAGAGATAGCCGTTCATCTATCCATGAATCCTCTGATGTCTCTCCTCTCCCTCCCATGCACTCTACTCTCTTGGTTGTCTAGAGCCCTTTCTGGCCTTTTTCCACTTTCCACGGAACGCTTCTAAAACCAAGCGATTGTTACTGTTGTTCTCAGCTTAAGTGCCTGGGTGCAGCATCGGTGTCAATCTGGGTTTGCACACAAACATTGTTTCTTGGCGTTGTTGGGGAAGGCTGCTTGCCCAGAAAACTATCATACTTCTCAGCCGAGGCCCCAGGGTTGGGGATTTTCGAAATCAGGAAACTTGTGCATACCTCTCAATATCTTAGTGACCGAGCATAAAGGGCGTGGAGCAAGAGCAAGAAGTTCCTATCATGCATTCCTTGGTGTCAAACGGATTCCCAAGGAGCAACCCTGCATTCTTTTTGTGCCTTCTTTGGTGAGAACAGGCGACAGCGGCCTTGGAAAACTTCTGGTGGGATTGTAGCCTTGCTTGCATACGTGGAATATTCTGAAAAACGACTTGAAGATTTCGGAAAATGTCTTGGCTGCGGACTGGTATATTAAAAATTCAATACTAGTACAACACTGGTATGTACGTATGTACCTCTTGGTACTTATGTAGTTACTTTAAAAATAAAATAAAAAATAAATTAAGGGGGAGCAGGGGCCCTTTTAATCAAATTAAAAGAAACAAAGGTTTACATTAAGGTGGAAAAAATAACCACCAGGGAGGCCGTAGAGGCTCACTGAGGGGGAACTTCCCCGTGACCAAGCATACTAGCTAAGAACAAATGAAGCGGAGTAGTGCATGAGGAGAGATTAAGCAAGTGAGCCTAAAGAGCAAGGCTGATAAGCAGCCAAGGAGAAAGATAACACTGAGTAGAGCTGCCTGGTGGCAAAAGTAGTACCCAAGTCTAGAGCAGGGGAAAAGTTTGAGAAAAGATTCTTTGAGCTACGTGCTAAAAACGCAGCTGAGTCCTAGACTTGGCAACTCGAGGCTTCTTGTGCCTCCAGTTGAAGTCCACATCGTCCCCATCACCAGGGGATATCCCATGAATTGGGAGTGGAGACTTTCCAGCAATACCGCATGTTGGGAAGACTGGTTCCAAGAATGTCATTTTTACCCCAGGACTGTTGAAAGCTAATGATGCCACGTTGTTCTGAAGATCTGGAAACAGCTGCACACAACATATCCCAAGCCTTCCTTCCGACAGTAAGCAGGTCTTGATAAATGCAAAAAAGCACAGACCTGCCCCTGGGGGGTCTCCCTTCAAAAACAAGAGCACATCTAACCTTCCAGAGGTTCCATAAGGTTAAAGCTCTTAGACTTGCCCACACAGGGCAAACAGATGGCTCGTGAGCAGGCCAGAAATTCAAGAGCAGAAGAGAGGAGGGGGCTGGGGATGGAAAAGACTCCCTTACTCTAATTAACTCCTCGGGCCACTTTAGACAAACACAAACACCATGAAACCAGCGGTCAACGTCCTTTTAGCAGCTCTTTCCAGCTACCGAGACTGCCACATGTACCTTTGAGCTTTCCATTGAAAGCCCATCTCTAAAGTATCCGCAGGCCGAATGAGCAAAAGCGTTCCAATGAAGGACCACTACCATATATAGACTTCATCCCAAAGATCACCATTTCTGGCTGCTGCCTGGAACCCCACTGCAGTAAAACTGGTAACTTGGTTGACTGCTATGGATCTTGATCTTTTGTGGACATCAACTCTCTGGAAGCAGAATCCAAGTAACAGCAATTGCAGCTCAATGCTCTGGGGCTCGGGAGCAGATGATGATGGCGAGAAGTGAGAAAGTGGCAATGTACTTTTACAAGGGGGTGCCTTTGAACTTGCAGTATGCTCGGGTATATTGACGTACTAGTGTGGGGTTGTGAGACTCGAGACATCGATTGCTTTGTAATGGTGTGAAGTGATGATGAGCTGTTCACACGTTTCATAATCACCGAATAATGGTGGCAGAGGAAGCTGGAGGAATGTGGGGAGTGCCAAACTTGCCTGATTCAGGACAGCTATAAGCACAATCATGGCGGGGAAGAAAGCCGCCAAGGCCAATGGGAAGAATAAGCGCAGCTGTGGTCCCTTCTCGTTTTGTAGCACTCGGTATTCTCTGATTGCATGGGGTTCATAAAACCACCATCTTGTTATGAAAATAACATATATATATCAGCTCTAGAGGCAGGAAAATGGGCAGCTGCACGCTACCAGCAGAGGCAACTTGATCAAGCTGTAGCCCAAACATCAGACCTGATTACAGACAGGTAAATTTGGGCGTTATGAACTCTGTCAGATGAATCTCTACTAGAAACAACGAGGTGTGTAGAGAGCAAACGCAGGTGAAGGATCACAGATAGGTATGAAAGAGGGAAGACGAAGGCCCCAATTAGTTTCCAGCCCTTCGTGATGGCAGTTATGCAGAGTAGGGTCTGCTCCGGCACACCTTGGGGCATGGTATTCCTTTACAAAACTGCTTGATCTTGTCAAGTTGTGAAGAGAGAGAGAGAGAGACCACAGCATTCCACAGCGCGGCGGGATCGAAGAGAGGGCCTCGGATGGAGAAATCAGCAAGGCAGGACTTCTGAGTGAAAGCAGGCATACGAGGAAATTGTGCCCTTCCTGCTGCCCATGGAAAACACGCTTGGAAACGAGTTATATTTGAAATGAGCTCGGACACATGCAGTACAAGTACGCAATGTTCATAGCGAGGGTGGCTCATGGCAGATGATGGCAGGGGAGAGGTAAGGGCCGGCAACTGTGCAGTGCAGGGAGATGATAACAAAAACAACCCACGAAAGAAGAGTTCTGATCGGAGACAGAGAGGGGAGACAGAGCGAATTGCAATAACTAGGAACACTACATGGGGCTCACACATTCGTATACCTGATCCTTTTAGTCGGTGTTCATGACGAGAAGCAAACATCCCAAAGCAACTTGAGCGTGTACCAGACATGCAGGCCTCCCAGAACGAATAGAAAGTATGAACCCCTGCAAAAAATTGAGGAGGAATGGCTCCCACTTTAGGGTTTGGCGATGTAATAGTGGATGAGGTTCGATGCCCTGTCAGGTCCCCACCATCTTATCTGTTGAAGATGTACCTACTCAAGGGCAGGCTGCAAAAACAGCCACACACATCACTGCAGTGACTGTACATGAAGGCTTTCAGACAAAACTTTCTCTTGGAACTAGTGCTGCTGGGGACAGTAGTCAAACGTCCCGTTGCGCACATACTGGCCTCTAAATGTCCAATCTTCCGAGCTCACCAAGGCATTCCACAGTAGCTGTAAGAGGTCACCGAATGGCTGCACGGGGCTGGTGATCTCACGTTCATGAAACAGCCCACCCATCAAGCCAGTCGACAGGTACTCATAACCGCCCTCTCTTCACCTATCGGAATGCTCCAGAGGATTTGTCTCACCTTCTGTTTACTGTTAATCTGAATCTTCCTTCACAGAGATTTTTCAGATTTTCTGCATCTTGCAGAGCTGGCCGGATAGATCTGTCCAGGGGCAGCATCTGAAGTCCACAACACCCAACACACCGCTACGAAGAGTCAGTGTGCCCCAAGTGCGATAGCAACCGACCTACAGTCCGATCAGTCATGTCCACGAACTCTGCCTTTAAAGATCCTTATTACAGTGTCTACAATCTACAGCCGACCGATCACCAATGCCAACAATTTTATGTCATTCTAGACTCCTCAAAACTCTGTCGCAGGAGTTTTACGTGAGTTCTAGTTTGCAGGAAAACTAGTGGAAATTTTGTCAATCCATTCCAGCTGCAGCAAGCAGACAATACTCCCTTCCACCCTGCGGCCAAATACTAAGCTGGACATGCCCAACATTCACTCTATAGATGACGACTTCACACAGGTCTAAAACTGAGATATAGACACAGCTGGGAAAACCAAATCTTGATGAAGCATCAGCTGCCGCTGAACTCAGAGGAACCTGGCACCAAGTCTTGAGCTCATCCCTACATCTGTGCATATTGTTGCTCCTATTCCCCTCGCCATGTCGACTGCTATAGCGAGGTAGCCTCGTGGAACTTTAGAGGGCAGCATCGCAGCAGCCCCCATTGCTTGCACTGTCTTCTGTCTCTTGGTCGGTAATGGCAATGAGCACACCCACGAGTCAGAGAGACGACTGTTTACAACTGTCTGGCACGCCTGCCTTTTCTGTCTGACAATAATTAAATAAATATTAATCATATTTCGGTCCTCGTGTGATTGGAGTACAACTGTGAATTGTTCTGTTCATCAAAAAACAAACTAAAAACATTTGTTCTTTTTCCCGCTTTTTATCATCATCATTATTATTCCATTATTTAGGAAAAAAAAATTATTATTATTTTAACAACAAGGGACCCTGAAATTGAAGCTATTTATTGAAGAATTAAACCCCCATCTGTTAGAAAAAAATAAAAAAATAAAAAAAACCCCCAAAGACGTCACTACACACCACCACGGTTCGGAGGGCGAATCCGCGAGGACCAAACAAGAAAATTCGCTCTCGGAGATGACGGAGATGCCCATTTTTAAGATAATACTGAACAACTTTCGATTATTTTTCACTTCGGTTGTGTATTAAGGTCGGGGTCTTTTCCCCTAGAAAAATAAATTGTGAGAGAGTCATTGTTCAATCTACTGTGCTAGAGGCCCATTTTTTATCTTCTTATTTTTTGAGAGGGAAACACGGGAGCTTCCTTGGGCATATCTATATATATGATGCCAAGAGGGGCAGTAGCCGCAAGGTGAAGTGACTCTTAACTACGCCGGCTTTGGCCGGAGTCTTCTTCGTCTTCTATATGACGTCAAACCAAAGTTAACACTGTGGGTATTTCTGCCTGTCGGGGTACTCCTCACGACGGGGCCATTTAAAGACAAAAATCTTAAACTTCATTCCGCGTCGTAGTGGGGTCATCGACGAACACACAGAGCGACCAGACTTGGACGGAGTGACACGATAGACATGTTGTGGGTCAATTATAGAGGGACCAAAAAAATGGAATAGTAAATACAAATAAAAAGACGGACAATTTTATTTTCTCATTTGTTTATTTTCAAAAGACGGACATTGGTGTTGTTAATTCCGCTGGGAGACGGCCAACATAGTCGGGCACCAGAATCTTAGTTTGGGCCTATGGATGGATGTAGTGGATGATACGGATGAATGCTGTTGCATGCGAAATCGGAATCAGTGTTTTTATCTCTGGCGAAATTTCGCACCTTTTCGACCTCCAAAACAATTCGAATATTCTGTCGTAAATTCCCTATTTTCTCATGGATGAAATCGCCAAAATTCTCCAAAAACAATATAAATCCTGGATGAATTCGCCCAATATGGATGATACACATGGATGAAAGTACAGAGGAGGATGATTCTGTCCAAATTTCAGTGGATGAACAGAAAATATGGCTAACTCTTGGAAAACTCAGTAGCCACTCCTGTGATTTTCCAAATTTCAAAAAATAAACACTTGAAGTTAGTGGGCGTATGGATGGATGTAGTGGATGATTCAGATGAATGCTGTTGCATGCGAAATCGGAAAGCATGCAGCTACCTAATATAGTGGAAAGACAGGTAGGAAAATAGGTAATACGGTAGGCATGTAGGTAGGGTGGCAGGTAGGTTGGGAGGGTAGGAAGGGGAGGAGAAAGGGAGCGCTTTCTCTCTCTCTCTCGTTCTCTTTCTCTTTCAGAGAAACTGCAGTAGCGGTCAGGCCATCGCTGCGGGGTCTTAAGCTTATTAGAGCATGCAAAGATGCGGATCAGGAAGCAGCAGCGAGTGGAGACAGCCTCGGGTGCCGTGTGTACAGTTACAGCACTAGCAGAAGTTAAGGATGTCAGATCTATGATGCAAGGTGAGGTCAATGTGGCCCGAGCTTGTACTCCATCGCGGCCGTGCTTTAGTTGGTTAGATAAGCTCAGATATAGCAAGGGATTTCAGCCTGCAGAGCCTCATGTTGGAATAGAAGATTTTGTGTGGTCTCTTGGAAGCCGGGGGTCCATGTCCTCCCATAGAGACTCGCAGTCGGGATCCCCTGCAGTTTCCTGCAGCTTCTCGCTCGACAAATGTGAGGGATTTTCAGATGCAGTAGTCGGAAATTCTGAGCAGGAGGGGGTAACGGCACCAGAGTGTGCAGGTAGTGGGATTGCAGACGGGGAGAGAAAGAGAAAGCCTTTAATTCGGGATCATGAATGTAATGTGACGGGTACTCTTCCTTCAGGGTTACCGAGTCGCTTCCATGCTGTTAAGCTAGAGAAGGATAGTTCTTGTGCCTCTGAATTGACCATGTCTGCTTCGCATGGAAGCCTGAGTCGGCACTTGCATGGCTCGCCGCAGTGTGCTGTAAGAGTGTCGTTGAATGGAAGTTCACTGACTAAGGTAAATCCAACAGGAGAAACCTCAGGGGAAACATCAGATCCTCGATTACAAAGTGATGCAAGCTTTCCAAAACCTGACAGTGTGAAGACTGCAGTTCGTGGGAGGGAAGAGGAAGAGGCGAGGGACATTGAAGCACTCAAGGCCCGACCCTTGGGGAAAGTCTTTGCAGATCCTTTCGGTATGGAAAAGTTTGACGCGCGCGAGGAAGGTCTTGGGATTGTGACTGTCGGCTTCTCTGTGAAGAAGAACAAGAGAAAGCAAGAGAAACCGCGGCTCTGTCGCAAGGCCTCCGATTTGACGGAAAAAGACACCAACAGTTCATTGTTGCAGGGAATTTCGGAGAGAGATATGAGTAGTTCTGATGATTTGCAGAGGGAGACGGTTGGCAAGGACTTGGACGGCCAGGTTTTGTGGAAACAAGGTAACGTACCTGTGTTCCGGCACAGCAGAAATGGCAACCTATTAACCCTGCGATTTTATGTCACTTTCATACACAAGCATTGCTGGATGCATGGAAGGTTTGCAGGCCATATCTATAAAGGCTGTTCCGCTCAAAGACAAATACTTGCTTTCGCAGGTTCAAGTACTTTAAAGCGGACTGGGAGTGTAATCTCTTCTAGGAAGAAGGGGTTCAGAACGCCACACTTTGGTGAGGAAAGAGAGGATGATTTTACACGTGATGTGATGCCTCCCAAGGCTAAAGCAAGAAAGAAAGCACATGCTAACCGGGATGCAACTTCAGCTCCAGTAAGTTCTCCTTTTTCTCTGCAGGAATCTTCGCCCATTTATGACCTTGATCTTGAGGTGCTGCCGGTGTGGGTTCTCTGTGTATGTCAAGTTCATTGGAATAGTAACTTTACCTCGACCACTACTGTAGTCCTCGTTAGTTGCGACGATATTCCCGCGATTCTTACGCACCTTATGCTGCATATCATGCTAGCGAGCATGGCGTTTCAAATGCGGTTCTGGATTGCATCTGCAGTTTGGAACGTAGTGTACGGAATGTGAGTGGCAGCATTTTGCTTCTCTGTGGCTTTCGTGCATTCTTCAACGACGCACAGCTCTACTGAACATAATAGCTAGTCTGTTCCGATGCTCTCAATGAAAAGCATTAATACTTTTCAATCAGCTTAATAGCAAGGGCCTGTTACTTTTGTAAAGAGGTCTGTCCAACTTGAACAGTTGGTCAGTATCCCTGAAGTCTTCAAATTTTTAACTTCACTCTGGCCTATTGCACGCATTGAAATAGACTATTCTCTTAGCTCCTGCCACCACTATCTCGGGGAGTCACTCCTTGTTAAGTGAACAATCTAACCACCAGTGATTGAACTTGGCATCAGCCCAACTGAAGACGACCTTTGTAGAGGGCAAAATGTTGCAGACTTTATCATAAATAACTTCTGTTGCATTGCCCAAGCTCTGCATATTCTGAGAAGTCAGGTAACTGTAAACTGGAAGACTGCAATATGCTACCTTTACAGAGTTGTTTTCGGTGAAATTTCATAACAGAACATAACGGATCTGATGCGATAATACTGCAGTACTGACTCCGCCGTTTTTACCGAGACTTGAAACTTGCTGTAGACTTTGTGTTGTTGGTATTTTAACCCAAGGATATTCAAGTGTTAAGGGCTGCCAGTCATCAGGCTGTCACATTATTAACTGCACATGTTATAATCTCACCTATGCTTCTGAGGACCAAGAGAAAGTTGCAGTCTGATGGAGGTGTTTTCATCGGAATTAAGTGGATTTTCTGATATTGTGTTTACAATTATTGACACATGCAACATGCACAGCAGGTGGAAAGAGAAACTGACTAGCATTTATGATCATATATTATCCCTCTACTGTCAGGCAGATGGGCCAGTCAGGAAAAGGCCAAAGGTGGTGCAGCCAGGGAGGCTGGGGAATTCTGTGCCACAAAATACTCAGCAAAGGTGGGTTACATCTCATGTCCGTAGCTTGACTTATGTAGCTCACAGACCCTTTGAAAATAGATACAAATAATTGGGGTCACATGACGAATTGCATGTTGTATATTTCGTTCATTTGTGAAAAGCAAGCTCGACATTTATCAATCTGGACAACAACCCAATTGATCACTCTTGTCACATGAAGAGTTCAATGTGATTTGAAACGTTCAATATTAATTTCACTGAGATGTATCCATGCGGTGTATATAAGTTCATATGTATGTAAGTGCAGTAGGAATTGATCATGCATGATCTGATCATTGTGGTTCCGACAATGTGTTGTTGGGGCTGGCAGGTCTAGGAGGAAAAGGAGAGTCAGTCCTGCATCAATTGGTAAGTGTTTCTGTCTATAACTTTACACTGTGTGTATGCATGCAGGAAACTAACAGTCTGGGACATTGCATTATTTTATATGGCTTCAAGTTGCAGTTAACATGCCCTATGGATCCAGCATCACCCTAGCAAAACTAAACTCACAGACACTCCCTCTCTCACACACACAAAATGAAATGAAGTAAAAACTGTAGGTATCAATAGTTTCTCTCCCCTGACCTGTGTGTGCTCGCATAGTCCTTCGGTCTACCACTTCTCTGGCTGTCCTCCATCTTCCCTTAAATATGTCGAGTTTGTATATTACAGGAGCGGGCGACTTCAGAGGTGTCCCTGAACTATCATCAAGGTCCTCACCACCTAAAGCACCTACATGTACAGCTCTGGCCCCGGACCATCCAGCCAACCAGCCAAAAGAGAGCCTCTTGTACTCAAACTATCAAGTCTTTTTGCAAGCTGGAAAGTCTGGTCTCACTGCTCGGGAGGCAGTCTCGAGGATTTTGGAACAAGGCCTTCCAGGTCTACATGAGGGTGGCGTTGTCCCTCGTGTGCAAGTCGGCAAGCTGTTGCGCAACTCTCCCTACTTCATGGAACTTGAGGAGGGACGGTTTGCTTTATTTAGTGCGATAGTCGGCGGGGAGGAAACTGTCAGTCATGATGACTCTATGCAGGCCTCTCCGTCCAGGCCAGAGAAAACCCCCAAGCAGATTGAAGCTGAAGAACGGACTGAAGCTGCAAAGAAGGCAAGACAGAAGGGTACGTGGCAGTATTGGGCTGCACTTGCTGCCATTAAGCGTGCTCGGACAGGAAAAGTGTGGCACAAGGAGCCAGGCGGAGGAGGGAAGTCTGGCCCCACTGTCAAAAGCCACATTGCATTGAATAGAATGAAAAGAAAACATCAAGAGTCAGCCAAGGAGGGTTTGGTTTCTAGTGAAGAACCGCTGGAGGGCTCCAAGGGACATGTAGGAGAACCATTACAAAGTGGAAGTAGGAAAAGGTTGAAGCTGGTGAAGCAAGAGGGCATTTTGGGACTAGGTAATCGATGCAACAGGTCCGATGGTAAAGGCTGGCACTGTCCACTGCTTGCAAAAGTCGGCTACCATTTGTGTGATCATCACTTAGATAGGTTGCGGTACAAAGGAAGTTGTAAGCTGAAGAGGCCAATCCCTATGATGGTGGAGGATGAACCTCCCGCTATAAGCCCAAGCTCTGTGTCAGCTGATCAGTTGAGAACCCTGGGAGACTCGTGGTTAGTGAGAAAGAAGGCAGTGGGACGGGCGCGCACTGGCCGTCCATCTCCTTACTTAGATAAATCTGTTGTAGGGAAGTCTGATTCCAGCATCCCACAACCTCCAGGATCTTTAGATAGCGTCTCCCCTTCCCAAGTTTCTTTGAAGGTTGAAATCCCATAGCTGTAACCCATGCAGTATTGTACTGAAGCTTGTTTCCATTTCTAGGCAGTAGATTTCTCCAATGACAGCAACAGCTCAAACACACATTTGACTCTGCTATGCAAGGTCGAACCTTGGGACTTGCTTTAGTGCCACCATGAATGTGCTCTGGAACGATGATAACAAACAGGTGAACCCTGCGGCAGGACTGGGTCTCCAACTAGCAATTGCATAGTTTGCCAAATAAAGGACTCATGGCAAACTATTTCCATTTCTTATCAAGAGTCAGCAGGGGCTTTCAGAGACACACTGGGCCCAACGCTCCAGGAATCTGACCAGGTCAGTTGATTTGGTTGTTGCAGGATCTGCGTGGACACTGAGAGATTAAAGGGCTTGAAGCATTCCTCGCTATTGAGTAGTAGTGCCAGCAAAACAGAAAGTGGCAGAAGCACTGTAAATATTCTGGTTTGCCAATGGACATCCAGGGCGGGTTTTCTTGTGCCTGGGCTGTTGATCTTCTGGACAATGGTGAAGAATTGAAACAGGTGCCGAGGTTGGTAGTCACTCGCCCTAAAAATGTCCATTTTTCTTGTCCACCTGCCCACACCTCACTGGAAGGCATCTGATTCTATGTGCATCAACTTGGCCAGTCTTCAAGGTGACTTACAAGTTGCCAGTGTTATGGCTGCACACCTCATGTCCCGTCCAACAGTCCATCCCTCTTTCAGCAAAGCTGTCAAATGAAATTCTGGCAGAACCTTGGAGACTCTACAGATGCAGTTGAAAGCTCCGAGCACAAATTTTGGAGGGTGCAAGTCTCATTGACCAGATGCTGTCAGGCAGCCTCTAAATGGAGATTGTCCACACGCATCCCAAGTGTTAGCCAAGTCAAGCATCAGCCCATCTATTGCGTGGCAGCATAACAATGCTGCTGATAAAGCATGGTAGAGAGGCTTATGGCTGCTTTACCATTTCAAAGCTCTGCAATATTCCATGGAGGTGATATTTAAAATATGTTGCCAGGCACATGCTTGTTTTTTCTTTCGGACTCCAGCAGGTGTCCATACCAGCAGCCACTCAAAAGTTATATTTTAATGGTGGCCTGCCCGTGGTCTCTCATAAAAGTTGCTGACCTTCCAAGTTTTGACCTCCTGCAACACAAGGCTTTGGATGTAAAGACCTTGTTGGAGAGTTCCAAACTTGGCATGCATTACTTGGCCTTGGCCATCTGCCATGGGTGACTTCAGCATGCAACACTCAGATGGTGGTGGAAACTGCATTGCATCTAGTCCAACATGAGTAAAAATGTAACACAACTCTCCAAACTCTAGCAGGGAAGGGACAATCTGTCAGGCAGTGCTCGATGGACTCAGGGTGTGACATGCACAAACCGCAAGTAGCATTGTTGAATAAGGTCTTGGCATTGACAGGCAAGATTCTATGAGCCAGTTTCCACAAGAAGCCTGAGATTTTGGCAGCCCTTTGTTTTTTCCATATATCTTTCCACACCGAGTCCCAATTGGCTAATGACACATTCAAATGCCCCCACTTTTCGGACCACCTGGAGAAGAAGGTTGTTATGGGTCTCAACAACGAGTAACCTATCTTTACCGAATAAGCAAAGAAAGGGGAGTGGTGCTCATCCTTCCAGCTCCATTCCTCGGGGTCGAACTGTAAAGCAGCCAATGGGTAACGTAGAAATCAAGTGAAACTGGAGTGCAAGGCCCATTGCAATTCCCCCCCCTGCGGTGGGGCTGGGTTGGCATTTCCTTTGTCATCAAGCACCCTTATAAGGTACAGAGATTGCTTGTGCAAATCCGCATAGCCTGTCAGCTGCAGGTTGCCCTCATATCTGAAATGAACTGAATTCCAGAGGCTATCTGATCATTCATAGAAAGGACCAGCATGACAGTACCACCTCAGTTGGTTGTTGCAGCTGTCCAGGTTGGCAAGGCCTCCCAGTCACCTCCATTTCTCAGCAAGTCAGTTATGGAATCTGGCACGTCTGCAAGAAGAGAAGGCCATGCAGCTGCACGTCTGGCCCCTATACTCTGTGTCACTGTGGCTGGTGAGAGGTAACTGCCCTGCTCCCAAGTATTGCCCAGATGAGTAAGACCTTTGTGCTCCCACTTTGGTCTTTGCAGGGACAGTGTTTGCGAGTTGAAAACATTGTTCCAAAACAGAGGTTGTCGCCAGGCCTCCGCAAAGTTTGCTGGTGGTCTTTGAGTAAGCTTGTCCCTAAGAGATTGCCAAGCAGCCCATATGGATTGCCATGGGCGGGATCCCAAGTGCACGTTCACATTTTCCCCTTGAACAATCCAGCGAAGTGAATCTACCCACAAGTGGGATGAAGAGGGTTTGGCACCCATCAAGTAAGGCTGGATCAATTTACTCCATGGGTTGTGACAGTGCGTAATGGCCCTAGGGATCCACTTGGCTAAAAGAGCCTCGATTTGTGCCGCTAGATCCAAAATTGCAACCCCCCCCCTTCTTTTTGGGCTAGCATAGTTGCTCCCAAGAAAGTAGAGCCCATCTTACCGGAGTTTGCACTGTTGCGCCCCAGTTAAAATTCCGAATAAGAGCTTTTATCTCTTTCACCATGGAGGTTCCTGGGTCCCACACTGTTGCAGAGAACCAACAAGAGGCCAGTAGAACCTGGTTTGCCACCAGTGCCCGTCCAAAAATTGAGAGCATGGAGGAGCTCCAGTGGGCAAGAGATCTTTTCAATCTGGAAAGTACATTCTACATTCTGCTCTGTTGGGACACATCAATTCCAACCTGATGGCCCAGCAGCGTGTGGGATTCCCCTTCCTGCAGCCATCGGAGGCCAATGTCTTCCCCCCAAGCAGCATAGTGAGCAGATGAAGCTTGACTCTACAACACCAAGAGAAGTCCCACCGACTTTCCCCAATTGATTTTCAAGCCAGAGCCAAGACAAAAAATGTGCAGGGCTTGAAGCGCATGATCAATGTTGTCCCAGGATGAATTGTCCAGCAGTAAGGAGGTATCATCAGCATACATTGACAGCTTGACCATTTCCGGCCGGAAGGTAGGTAAATGAAGGCCCACAATGTCCTGCCTGGCTTCAAACAAGTGCCCAAGAGAATCTGCCGCAATGAGAAAGAGGAAAGGTGCCAAAGGGCACCCTTGTCTCACCGACCTAGAGATCGGGAAGGATTGGGAGATGAATCCATTCACCATTACCTTACTAGAGGCAGAATGAAGAAGGATCCTTACCCAAGACAAGAAATGACCACCTAAACCTGTTTTTTCCAAAGCAGCGAGGAGGAAAGTCCAGTCAATAGAGTCAAAAGCTTTTTCAAAATCCAACATCAAGAAAGCAAGAGGCTGATTGTTCAGATTTGCCCGGTAAAGCGCTTCATGGGCTAGCAGGATGTTATCCAAGATCATACGATCTTTAAGAAAACCGGTCTGCTCTTTTCTGATGATCTGAGGCAGCAAGGGCTGGATTCTCAAAGCAAGCGCCTTGGCTATAATCTTGTATATAGAGTTGAGTAGGGTGATAGGTCGGTAGTTGGTTACGTTGTCCCTCTCCCCCTTTTTGTAGATGAGAGTGATAAGGCCTTCGGAGATCTGAGAGGGCATCACCTGCTTCTGGAGGATGTCGTTGGTCATACCCAAAAAGTCATCTCCAAGAGTTCCCCACAAAGATTTGAAAAGCTCAATGGGCAGACCATCTGGACCTGGGCTTTTAAGAGATGCCAGGGCATCTACTGCCTTACCCAGCTCAGACTCAATAAAGGGTTCTGCTAACTTGGATTTATGTGCAGCAGATAGGGCACAGGGTATATTTCTCAAGAGAGCATTTCTTGCTTCATATATCTCTGGAGTGTGCTCCCTTTTTTCAAAGAGTTGTCTGAAGAAGCCGGTTGCAATGGTGGCCATCTTCTTCGGGACAACACTTGGAATGCCAGCATCATCACGCAAAGAGGGGATCAAAGTAGAAGCACGACGCTGAGCAGCTTTAGCAAAGAAATATTTAGACATTTTTTCCCCCTTCAGCGACCAATTTACCCCTGCCTTGACCCTAATGAACTGCTCCCTGGAATGTAACAACAAAGAGAGAGCTGTTTTGTAGGAGATCATGGTTTGAGGGTCATCTCTACCTTCTTGAAGTTGGTACTGACAGACATGAAGGCATTTTGTGAGTGCCCTCTCTTTTCTGGAGGTGTCTTCGGCCTTTTTCCTAGACAAATCCTGACAGATGCCTCTCAACATCTGCAACTTGGATAGAAAGAGGAGAGTGGGTGAGGTGAAAGGTAGGTCAGCAGAGGACCAAACTCTTTGCAGCTCTAGAACAACCTCTGGGTCTTTGAGGAGGGAGGGGTTGAGCTTAAAGAAACCCCTACCCTTTGCTCTTGTCCCCGGGGTGTGTAAAGAGAGATTGACAATGGAGTGGTCAAAACCAGGAGGCACTGGGCCCAAAGGGGATCTGACAGTCCAATTTAACAGGTGCTCAGAGCAATAGATTCTATCTAGACGAGCCAGGGAGAGATTTGGAGACTCCCTGTTATTAGACCATGTAAATTTCAGCTCTCCCTCAGCTGGGTTGGTGGCATCCAGCAAACCCACCGCCATGCATAGAGAGTCCCAAGAGTTTCTTTCAGCAACAGACAGGCCATGAACGTTAGAACCGAAGCGATCATTATCAAACTCTACCATGTTAAAATCCCCACCCACAATCTAATGTTGGATGTCACCAAGCTACAGCATTTTCAATCTAATAAGAGACCACAGCTCTATACGTTCCTCCTCACTATTGGGAGCATAAACATTTAACACCCCCACACTCCCAATCGCTGGACCCATATGCAGAACAACAAGCTGAACCCTACCCTGAAGCCATATGTCATTAGGAAGAACACAGGGCCCTAATGAGGGGGAAATAAAAATTGTTGTGCCACCTCTAGTGTCAACGATCGTGGGGTTCCAGAATGCGGAGGCAGGAGGCCACATAGAAGTCCCCAGAGATGCAATTTTTGGCCTGGTCGAGCTATGCTCTTGGAGAAAGATTAGAGAGGATTTGTTTATGAGGTTGGAGGCCCATCGTCTGATTCTGGCCCTTTTTGGGGCTGAGTGATCAGAACCAATGCCACGGATATTCCACGTAGAAAGAGAGAAATTCATTGTACTGCCAGGGCAAGGCCCGCGTTGATCTCGCGATTTGATGGCGAGGTAGGTAAGAATTTGAATTTAGTCCTCTTGTCCCAGGGTTGCAGCGTATTTATCCATTTAAAACCAGCAGGAGGTGGCAGTAAATCAGGTAGGTTCCACACAAAGACCTGTCTCGACTTCTTTCTTTTGCTAAGACATCCCAGTTCCAGGAATTGGTTCCTGCTGTCTGTTAGCATAGAAAGATCTAACAGGGAGAGATGCCAAGAGAGCGTTGAAGAGAGGTAGTCAACAGCAAATTTTGAACACAAGATGTTGTATGATTCACACCATCCTGGTAGAATTTTAAGGGCAAGCTGCTGATGCTCCAGCACAAGGGTCCACTCACGATTCCTATTTGTCTCATCATGCACAAAGAAGATGAGTGGAGAGGGAGAAGAAGCATGAGGAAACATGCTTACCGGTGGGGGTGAGTCCACAGTTTCCTCTGACTGTCCCATTTCTTCAAAGCATTTGCTAGCCGCATTGGATGAGAACAGCATGTCAGTGTCGTTATACAAGATTATTGCTCTGTTTGTGGGCTCCACCTCCCGGGAGATGTTGCTCGCTTGGACTGCCTGGTCTGCTAGGCCCTTGAGCTTCTGCAGACTTGTAAGTTCAGCCACCATGCGCTGCCCTTCTTCCATGATTAAGGAGCTACGAGCCCAGGTGTTTGGGTCCTTCACCCTGCAGTGCAAGCCAAAGGCGTCTACCCACAGCCCTTTGTTTGGTCTGACCGTTATGTGCAGGTCTTTGACATGGAAGATCGGAAGCACATGTACCACCGCCAGATTAACAAGGGCATTGTTGTTTTCAACCATAATGCCTATGTTGTGGACTTGAGATAGAGAGAGGGAGATGTTTGGAAAAAGTCCGTGAGGATCTGGCCGGTGAGCTGCAGTGTGATGTCTTTTTCTTTTCCCACACTTAGCTCCTTGGTCATGTCTTCAGTGACCCAGGCTGAGCAAAAGCCTTCCCCATCCTCCGGGACGCAAAAGTTAGTGTAATCGTCAAAGAAAGTCTAGACGAGCGGGGTCACACAGATTGCTGCCCTGTCTCTCGCATAAATCGATCCTGGGGCCCAGCCAGTCAAAGGCCTACTTTTGAAGGAGTGCAGCTCAAGGAAGGAAATCGCCAGGTTGGTGCTGTCCAAGAGTTGCAGCTCTTCTTGCGAGAAAAGGAACAAGGCCCAAGCTTCCTTCGTCCTGACTGGGTGAAGATCATATGGCCGGTTGGGATGAACCCATTTGGACTTGTCGTCACTTCGTTTCTTTTTTTTGGAGGACGGGCCTGCCTGAAGCCTTTCTGCATCCGATTCCAAAGCAACTTGCACTATAGTACCTGGAGCCACCAGTTAAATGAGGAGCCTGCTTTGTCGTTTGGCATGCACGAGGGCTTGGAGGATTCAGAGCCTTTTGGCTTGCCGAGCTTTGGGCAGTTGGAGGAAATATGGCCTTCTCCATTGCAGATGAAGTAGATCGTGGAGATGAGTTCTTCTTTGATTGCAATGACTATGAACGAATCATCCAAAGTCGGCAGTTTGATCGAGGAGCCAATCCGCTCAGTCTCTGGCATTAAGACAACCAACTTAGGTACTCCGCTGTCTTTGGAGTAGTCATAAATTGCAGCTTCGTTGTCAACGCTCCTGATGTTGTCTTGAACCGACTCGTAGACATTCAACGAGCCAATGAAGGTGGCAAAGCTGGCGCCAATCTCTGGTAGGGCAGTCAAGTAAGTGGCAGGGAGGTAAGGAATGGCGATGACCCTTGGTTTCCACATCACACCCTCTTTGTGACCCCAATCGTGGATCCAGGGGAAGAGGAAGACCTTGACCGCAGACATCTGCGTGTTGAATTTTAGAGCCAGCTCTGCTTCCTCCGATGAACTAAAAAGGGCCAAATAGAAACCTCTACCCATGGAGAGGCAATAGTGATGGGGAAGACCTCCCTCCGCTCCGAGGTGCTCCACTATCCAAGTGCGTACCGAGCTCCTAGATTTAAGTTTCCCAGGGAAATAGATGAGGATCCCCCTTTGTGTAAGCTTTTCCATCTGCGTTTTGAGCTTTCCCTTGTCCAATTGCAGAACTGGCTGACTGGTGACCATCTAGGGTATGGAGTCGTCCCATAATGCATCCTCTGCCCTGGGAGATTGCACGTATGTGGATGGGCTTGGGCCTTTGCCCAAAATGGAATCCCCCGAACCGTTGGAGGTCGGATAGTTTTTAACAATCCATTTTGCCTTCCCTCCGTTTACCGCCAGAGCAGAACCAGGTCGTCTTGTAGAGCCTCCTCTGCTTCTGCGTCTGCTTGAAGTTCCCCTAGTGCTCATTGTCCCAGCTTGGAGGTGGGGAAGTGTGTGCTACCTGGAATCGGACAGCCTCACGATCACTAGCCACACACCAAGCACAACCAAGATTAGTGAGAAAAGCCCTGCATGGAACATGCACTTCACCAATGGAGACAAGAGATGGCAGTAATTGAAGATGGAAGAGAGAGAGGAGATGCCGGCTTGAGATGGTTGCAGGCTCTTCCAGCAGGAAGCAAACTTAAACTAGAGATAGAACACCAAATAGGTTGTGAGAGAAATGGAGCCACAACATATCAATGCAGGTTGGGGGAGAAGGCAAGCAAGAAACCGAGCTGTATACAATTCAAGAGGAAGGGCTAGAGTGAACACTTCCCTCCACTTCACCGTCATAATGAGAGAAGGCGCATTATGGAACGCAGAGAGTCTATGCGGCGCTTTCAATTTCAGTGCATCAGGCATTCACGCTGCGCAAGGATGGAGGTTCGCAGACCTTAGCTGGAGTCGCAGAGAAACTAAAAGGAGTCTATCAGCTGGAAAAGAAAAGACTGAGCTTGCAGGGGGCCATAGCTGCCAAAGAAGCAGTCTTGGGGAGTCGTGCCACAACCTAAGGAAGGCGGCCCATCAATGCAGAGAGGAGATGGAGCAGCTGATGATGAAAGGGGAGAAAACCAAGGGAGGTAGAGAAAAGAGAGAAGTGGGGAAACGAAAAAAATTCTTGTTAGAATATGAGTTGGGGATTCTGGCCCATAGAGACGTTTCTGTCGTCTTTAGGGGATACTGAAAGCTGTGCCTAGCTTTAGTACATCTTAGCTTAGCCGAGGAGGTGCAAGGAGTTTTGGTCATGGACTTTCATGGAGCAGGATCTACCGTTTTTTGTCCACTCAACCCTGCAACTGCCCAACAGCTCATTTTCTTGGGCCATCTGCTTTCTACTGCTGGCATCAGTCTTGACCCTGCTAAGATCCAAGCTATGTAGAACTATCCAGCCCCTCGGGATAAAACATGCGTTAAAGCCTTCTTAGGCTTGGGTTCTTACTATCGTCGCTTCATCTTTCAGTTTGTCAAACTAGCTGCTCCACTCGCTCACTTGTTATCCAATGATGCTCGTTTTGTATGGGGTACTGCTGAAACGTCCACATTTGAGAAGCTCAAAATTGCACTAACCTCTGCTCCTGTGCTTGCTTATCCTGATTTTACCTTGTCATTTATCTTGCAAACTGATGCCTGCAAGCTATCTCTGCTGTGTTGAGCCAGATTCAAGATGATCAGAAGCATGCCATCGCATATGCCTCTCGCCGCCTTGATAAACATGAGTGCAATTACTCTATCACTGACAAGGAAGGCCTTGCAGCTATCTTTGGAGTCAAATATTTTCGGCAGTATTTACATGGCTGTCATTTTACCATTGAAACTGATCATCTACCTTTAAAAGCCTTGCTAACCCCTCATGAACTCACTGGCAGATTAGCTCGGTGGGCTCTCATTCTGCAAGGCTATGACTTTACCATCTCCTACAAGCGTGGGAAGGATAACATTAATGCAGATGTTTTGACTCGAGACGAATCCAAAATCCCTGCACCTTACACTACCTTAAATGATCTAGTCTCCCCTGCTGCACGATCTCTATCACCTGCTGAGCCTGTTTCAGATCCCTATGTCTTATGTCATTTGCTGGACTATCCTTATGTTCCTCTAGATTTGCTTGACACTTGGGATCTTCTTCAGTTTGATGTTGGTTGACTTTCCCCTAGTATTGGCATGAATTCTGGTCTGGTATCCTGCAGACGAGTCTGGTACTTTCCCTTACCTCAGAACTGCTCATCTTGTCTTGCGCCTGCCTTGGTTTGTTTCCTGACCAAGGGACTGAGCTGAGCCTTACAGCCTGTTTGCCTCCTCATAAGCAGCCAACTGAAAATGAAGTCAGGATTACGAAAGGAAGAGAACGGGGGCTGCCACTTTCTTCTCGCATGCACTAACCTGCTGTTGTGTGGCCATGAATGATGTAGGCATGGATGATCCATTATACGATGCTCTTCTCCATAGGTGCAAAACCGGCACCCACCTTAGTGGCATATCCAAGCTACTCATGAGGCAAGTAATCTATCACTTACCCAGCCACCGGGAAAGTGAAGGGAGATTGTACAAAGTCACTGCTTTGGAAGGTACATCTGCTGTGGAAGTCCCTTTTAGGTCCGCTGTCCCTGCTTTGCTCGAATTGTATCATGCTTCTACTTATGCTGGCCATTTGGGGGTTGCTAAAACTGTCAAGAGATTACATGAGCAATATCACTGGAAATGCTTAGTTAAAGATGTCTCAGCTTTCATTGCAAGGTGTCTGCCCTGTCAAGCTAAAACCATCATACCTAGAACCGAAGCTCCCTTACCTCTACATCCAATCCCGGTGACTGAACCATTTGCCAGGGTTGGCTTAGATCTAGTCGGACTCCTTAAATCCACGTCCAAGAGCCATACATATCTTACGGTTGCAACGGACTACCTGACAAAATGGGTTGAGCTCCGACCTCTGGTTGCTAAGGATAGTGATGAGGTGGAGCAGTTCTTCTTTGATAAGGTGATTCTTCGTCATGGTTGCCCTCTGGAAATCCTCATGGATCAAGGCACAGAGTTCTGCAACCAACTTATGGAGATTGTCTTGTTTAATCTCAACACTAAGCATGCCGTTACTGCTCTTTACAATCCCCAATGCAATGGTTTGACAGAACGATTTAACAAAACTATATGTCATATGCTCGAGAAGAATGGGGCACTCATTGATGAATGGGATATTGCTGTGTCTATTCTGCTCTTTGCCTACATGACTTCTATCCATGCCAGTACCAAGATCTCACCTTTTGAACTTTTGTATGGTAGGAAATGTAGAACTCCTTTGCATATCTCCTGGCTACAGGTCTCGGCTACTGAGCCTGAAAATTGGGAAGTATTTTTGCTTTCCATGGATGCTAGACGACGTAGTTTGCGTGAAACTGCAAAATCTAACATTGTGTTTGGCCAAGCTGCTCAGGCCAAGAATTACAACCGTCGTGTTGTGTATTCTGAGTCATTCAAGGTAGGTCAGTCTGTTTGTGTGAGGCTCCAGCCTGATAAGCAGATTTCCAAGACCAAACGAAGAATTGATGGCCCTTATCTTATCTCTGATATTCTTCCTGGCAGACAGTATGTCTTGCTCCCCAACATGCCTCTACTCCTCACTTAGCTAGCTCCATTCATGTATCACTGTTTGTTCCATGCACTCTTACTTTTGATCTAACCTTTGTGAATGTTGAGAACCATCAAGTGATTTTCACCCCCACAGCTCGGACAGCTCGCCCTCAAAACATGACATCCTCTTCTTTAGACTAGTGTTTGAATTTTGTGCTAGTTTTCTGCACCAATTGTAGCACTTGGGGTTTTTCCTATGGAACGTTTTGTCCTCCACCCAGCTTGCAGGGTAAGGTTTTCTTCCCTAGGTTTTTTCATCCCTTGTGTGTCGGGTGTGTAGTTTGATTTGGCTAGGCTTCATTTTTGTTCTTCCTGAGCTCATCACTCGCAGGAGCTCGCAATTTCTTGTGGCCCTAGCAGGCTTCACATATGTGGAGCTGGGATTCTTTCTCACCTTACTTTTCAACATGGATGAATGGAGGAGGGATGCGCTCCGGATGATTTAAGGGATGGACGAAGCCATGATGAAGTCTAGCTAAGTCCCTGAACTGACTGGCCCTGGAATTGGAAAAATGGCGCCGAATTTCGGTTTTCGGTGCCAGCCACCCTAGGAACTTAGCCATTTTGGGAGCCCTGAACTGGAAATTCGGCGCCATTTTCCCAGGTCCGGCCCGAAAATGCCTAAGTCCCAGAACTGACTGGGCCTTGAACTGGAAAAATGGCGCCGAATTTTGGTTTTCGGTGCCAGCCACTCTAGGGACTTAGCCATTTTGGGTGCCCTGGACTGGAAATTCGGCGCCATTTTTCCAAGGACCAATTTATATGCGCCACATGAGGCCTCTAACATCCTGAAATGCAAGGACTTGAAAGGAAGGCATTGCGTATATACCTGTACAGAAGGCGCATTGCTGCTTTGTCCGCGTTCGGCCGGTCGGTGAACTCGTGGCTCCTGCGGGCATGGGGTATGACTGTCCCTACTCCTCATGTTGGGCTTACCTCCCTTGTTTACTTACTTATCTGGACCCTAAAATCATTCTTTTTTGTCTAGTGGTAATAAATCATTTTGTAGCCTATCCCCTGTCCCACGCCGGTCCCACATGGGACACCGGTACCAGAAAAGAGCCCTAGTCCCACCCCATTCCGTGCTCTACCCCACCTTGGCCTAAACTGTAGATTGTAATAATAACGACTTGTATAGCGGGGACACGGGGATGGTGACTAGGGCTTGTGGGAACAACCGCCAGCGAGGTAAGTTTATCCACCAAAGTGGCCCCCAATTGATATGCATAGCGCAGTTGGAAGGAGCAGCTTTAGGCTCATGGTGATGGTAATGGACATGGGGATTGCCTCATGCAGCTCTACGTCCTAGCATACTTAGGCTTTGCTGAGAAGACAATCACATCCTGGCATGCGCACCTTCAACCAATCTGCCTTCAATGTTCCACCGCACACTCTACATTGTATCAAATTTTACACACACAGCTCTGCCACTTCTAATCCAGACAGCCCTGGAAAGGCTGCAACAAGCAGAAGACAAGGCCACCGCACACATGAGGATGGTGCATCTGTTTCCGATAACCCAGTGTGATGTTGTCATCAAAGATGTCCTTCTGTAGTAGCATCACACAAACCCACTCAGGGAATAGTTTCTTGGCAATGCATTTTGATGATTTGCTTGAATTCAGTACGCTTATAAGAAACAGAGTGCACAAGAGAAGCTGAAATGGAGATAAAGGGCATCATGTAAGTCCATATACTCACGAGCACTCTGGTAAGATTTGTTTGAATCCATGAGGTGGTAAGCTGTTGTTGACAGCCTCTTGAAGAGTCTAGCTATGTTCATCCAGGTGTCAATAGCCTGCAGAACACAGTAAACATTTTATCGGACTTTTGTTACGTGGCTCAAGGGAACCATGCAGTAGCACCTTGGTGCTGTACGTGGACGGAAGCATGACCAGCCCAGCAACTATGATCAAACGACTTTACCATCAACATACTGAGTCGCAAGCTATTTTCCGTCACTCCGGGGGGACCAACAAAACCAGTGGCCTCTGCCTTGTAAATCGGGACCAATGACGGTTTCCGCCAGAACACATGACTCCAACCTCCTCATCCATGCTGCACTTCGTCGCCAGTCATGCACAAAATTCTAGAAGTATATGGTTTTCATTGTCGGAATCCAGTCCTTCCAAGGCATGCTGCTCTCTTGCGACTCTTCAAAAAAGGTACTCTCCTTTTCTCTTTGTAATCTGGACCAAGAAATCGCAAGCAAACGTATTACAAAAAGTGGTGGTAGAAGTAAATCGCTTACAATTTGCACCATGCATCTCTGCTTTTTGAAGTCTTTTGGCTTCGGAGGATTTGACGCCGCCTCTGGAGAATACCCTTGTTGACATGTATGCCAAATGCGGGAGCATGAAGGATGCGCACCAAGTGTTTGACAATAATGCCCAGCGGAATGTGGTGTCATGGAGTGCAATGATCGGAGGATATGCTCAGCAATGGTGTGGTAGGGAGGACGGGTTGACGCCCAACAGTGTCACGTTCATTTACGACCTCAGTGCGTGCGCCACCATGGGAGTGCTGGAAAAGGGCAAAGAGGTCCATTCTGACATCCTAAGCTGGAATCATGCTGGATAACAAACTGGAAACCGCCTTTGCTGACATGTATGCAAAATGTGGAAAGCATGAAAGATGCCCGGCAAGTGTTCGACAATATGGTTGCACGAGATCAGGATCCTTGAGCTTATGTGTTGCTATCAAGCATCTATGCTGCGGCTGGCAGGTTATGATAGAGCGAACTGAGAAGAATGATGGATGACAGAGGTGTCAATAAGGAGGCAGGGCGCAGCTGCATTGGGGTTGACAACCAGGTGCATACATTTGTCGCAGAATTGAGAAAGAGCTGAACAGATTGTCTGACGGAGGCTGGATACGTGCCTGACACACGCTTTGTACTGCATGATGTGGAAGAGGAACAAAAGGCCACGCACAGTGAGAAGCTGGCCATTGCTTTGGGCTCATCAGCACGCCTCCCGGGACACCTATCCGTGTCGTAAGAAATCTTCAGGTCACCGCCACCAAGTTCATCTCAAAGACTGTGTGGCGAGCAGTTGTTTTACGGGATCCCAGCCGCTTTTACCACTTCCAAGATGGGTATGTATGTTCTTGTGGAGATCAGTGATGAAACAGGCAACATTCATGAAACTACAATTGTGCCTCTTTAAGGATGAGGGCCAAGAGCAAAAAAGGTTATATACTCTCGTTATTTGTGTACCAAAGAGGGAAGTTGAAAGACTCATCGATTCCTGCACTTTTTTACACGCCACATGATCTCAACCCGGAGATTCTGCTCTTTATTGGTTAATGTTCTTCGCACAAGTCAGACCCAAGTAGGCCATGGCTTTTAGGTGTTATCCTCAAGACTCTGGTCATCAGTTAATATAAATCCAGGCTGACTGCTGAAGCTTCCACTAGGCAAGCTATCCCTCAGGCTCATGTCCTATACTCCTGATCCAGAATCTTTCTAAACCACACTCATATAAACAAACTTTCTTTTGGGGAACAGTAATTATATGTCTCTGTTTACAATATTTTATCTCTGCCTTTGACCTGCAATGCAAATGTGAAACTTGTGGGCTTCAAAAATGTTGGATAGTTTATATGGAGACATACTCTCGACTATTGAAGAGCTGCAGCACTGGAGGTAGGGGCTATAGTAGTCTGGGAGGACACTCCTACGTTTGGAGTTTTCAATGCAGTGGTGCATGAGGCAATCCCTACAGGGGCATCTGGCACCTGATGAGGAGGTATTGAGACTAGCCGTGCCAGTCGTGGGGCTTCATTGCCAGGCTGGCCCTGCTGCTGCATGGACGTGGCTGCATAAATCTCTGCTCGAGCCACCTCCGTTGCGAACTGGCTTGCTGTCAAGAGTAGCACAAACCTTATTACAAGTCTCCAAACTGTGCTTTGCAAGTAAACAACATGATATGATCTGCATTAGGACCACTAAGGTAGCAAGACTGACCCAAATTGGACGAAACAGTGTGCCATTTAACAGCAATACCGACACGCACCTCGTCGCTTCCCGACTGAGATAATCCTGCGAAGACAGTCCCGAAACTCCAACAGAATAACGCGCTCTTGTTGGGCGTACAGCTGTGCTCTATGCGATGAGTTTGAATTGCTAAACTCCCCTGAACAAGGTCCTCCTGACGGAGAAGGAGGAGCTGTGAACAGAGGGTCCTTTTCATCACACATCAATGCCAGCGTTCCTGGAGACATTTCTCTCTGTTGAAACGCATTATCAGCCTCCACTTCATCAGCACCAGTAGCTGAGGGCACTCGGTCGAGGGACGCTGTATCTCCTCTCTGTTCATCTCTCCTTCCATATGATTTTGGCTCGTTGCTTTCTTCCTCCCTCCCAGTTGTTGGAATAGGCTCCTTCGACCTCATACTGGCTGCACTCTCTGCTCCTGCTCGGGCCATAGTATATGGTAGCGCGTGCTCAGCTGTCACTCACAAACAGCAGATGTGAATCTACTCAGCACATAAACGCTCCCTCTTCTTGAAATGGAGCCAGGAGGTCTAAGATAGTAGCATAAAACTTAGCAAAGTACCTCAAAAGTCACAGAAACATGTGCACAAATGTAAAAGCAAGAGTATACCAAGGAAAGCTTTCTGAGCCTCAGCGGAGACAATCACAAGAAGTTTGCATAGTTCCTGGATGGCATCAGATTGGACAACTCCTTCAAGCAATGACCTGTATCCACACCATTCTCAAGAAATAAGTTTGAAAGAGATGGAAACAAAACAAGATTCCACCCCCTGGCGACATACTCATTGTGACACAAGATCACTCAGATTGAGTGGTACCACACAGATATGGTAAATGCAGAAGGCAAAATCGAATGGTAAAGCAACGTACCTGTGCACGATTTTAACAGATGGGGTTACCGATGATCCTCCCGGCACTGGGGGCATAGCTGTAACTGGTGCATTCACTGTGGTGCAGACACTTGTTGCCATATTTGGCTATGAAACACCCAGAACCAAACTCCAACATCTCAGGGAAAACCACAAGTGATCCTCAGTTTCAAGCAGGTTCTCTAGCATTCTTTATAGCTGAAGTTTCTTCAGCAATGCTGGTTGATAGCCCTTGCACTCCAATTGAACATGAATAGCATCAACTAGGAGAGGCTGACTGTATTCTTGCCGCACTCATGGTAGATTATCAAATCCCGTCATAGAACATAGATACCCAGCTGTTGGTGACATCATGCACACCATAAACTTCTTAACCAAAGCTGGCATGAGAAAGGCACCTGCATTTGCAGAGAGGGGGTTCTGCGGGGCAGCCCTTGCTCCTTCAAACCAGGCCCAGCAAAAATAAGCTCGTGCGTTCTCCGTTTTTTCATGGGAGGAGAAGGAGACAAGTAACCTGGTCCAGAGGGCCCAGCCCCATTGACTGGCATGTGCTGCATATAATTCACACCTACGGGGTGTTCACCGTGAAAAAGCGCTCTTCTCTCCTCACTCCCTTCAAAATTTTTACAGTCAACACATTTGCAGTTATCTGAGCAAAGGATGTTAGCTTGGAAACACTCGCAATACTTCTTCAAGCACCCTGACTTTTTGCAATGACACCCTTTGTTGTGTTTTCCAGCCAGTGGTTGCTCTCCAATGTCCTCCTGTACAAAATACACAAACAAATTAAGTTTCATTAAGTGCCTACCACTGCTGAAAAATTTCAGTGCAAGACGTTCCAGTATGAATTGACTGCCGATAATTTAAGATAATGCTCAATCAACCCTGTAAGTGGTATGTGTGAGTATATGGAGATTTCAGCTGAGTTCTCTCTCTCTTTCTCTCTCTCTCGCCCTTTTGGGGCCTAGTTATTGGGCAAACCACACACAGCAGGTTGATGCTTGTGTTAAGGGATTCCTAGAGGATATCTGGAAAACCCGGATCAGTTGTTTATTCCAAGGTAAGTCTTACTACCGGCATCAGCCCCTGACAAAGGTGGGTTCTGTCCCTTTGTGTTCCGCTCAAACTGGGAGCGGGGTTAATGGCCACAAGGCTGCGGCAAACAACGTCCTATTAGTACATTCTCTCTCTCTCTCTCTCTCTCTCAGTTAGGCAGGAAACTTCCCTGAACTTGTCTCCAGTCTGTGAGATGGGTGAGGCCATCATGGATGACGTTAAAGGTTTACCCAATCTCGGCACTAGACTGAAATTTAAATTCAGGGCGGGAAACCTACCTTTGAACAGCAAACAGACGGTGACAGGAAAGGGTGATTGCAAATACCCGTTGTGTGGGCAACCTGAAGACAGTATCCACTTTCTGATTCATTGTCCTGGGGAATCTCACCAGAGAGTCACCCTCTTCAATTCCGTCAAGGGAATTGTTCCTGTACCTCTGTTTACCCGCTTTGAAAATCTCGAGGCTTAGCCAAAAGCTCAGGCCCTTTTGGGGTCTAGTTATTGGGCAAATCACACACCACAGATTGATGTTTCTGTGAAGGGATTTCTAGAAGATATCTGGAAAACTGGGCTCAACTGTCTATTTCAAGGCAAGTCAAAATACCGGCGTCAGCCTCTGACAAAGGTAGTTTCCGTCCCTTTGTGTTCCGCTCAAACTGGGCGCAGGGTCAATGGCCACGAGGCTACGGCAAACAATGCTATATGAGACATTCTCTTTCTCTCTCTCTCTCCACTTTCTGATTCATTGTCCTGGGTGCTCTCACCAGAGAGACGCCCTCTTCAAATCCATCAAGGGAATTGTTCCTGTACCTCTGTTTACCAACTTTGAAAATCTCGAGGCTGAGCTAAAAGCCCAGGCTCTTTTTTGGGGTCTAGTTATTGGGCAAATCACACACAGCATATTTACGTTTTGTGAAGGGGTTTCTAGAGGATATCTGGAAAACTCAGATCAATTGTCCGTTTCAAGGTAAGTCATACTACCTGCGTCAGCCCCTGAAATGTTTTTGGCCATAGCCTTTTCAGGGGCAGAAACATTATGTTCCACCCAAAATGGGCGAAGGGCACGTGGCCATAAGGCTACGGAAAAAAAAGTCTTAAGAATACATTTTTTCTACACATTATTAGTTAGTTCCATCCAAACTGGGCATGGGGTCGATGGCCACAATGCTACAGCAAACAACATCTTATGAGCACATTCCATACTTTAGTTACCCAGACTGGAACTCAACAAAAGAAAACCAGCCATATGAAAGGAAGTCTTACCCGGATATCTCGTAGACTGGGACTACTGAATATTTTAGGACGGAAGGCATTGGGATTGCGTTCAAGGGTGGCTTCAACTGCTTCTTGTCTGACTGATTCATTCTCAACATTGTTGCAACAGTTGACACAGTTGCATCCATCACAGTATGTGCCTGAAGCAAAACACTCGCAATACCTGCAGCACCCAGGAAAGGTTGAAGGAAAGGTTGCTTGCAGCAAATGTTCCTGCCCTTGGACACTGTGCGGAGTCCATGACCCTGTCCAATCCAAAGAGAGTGGGAGACATATCAAAACAATTATAGCCTAATGAAGAGGATGTGTACTCACAGTTTCAAACACCGTGAATTTTTGCAATTGCATTGCTTGCACTTTTTGGGCGTTCCATCCTTTGCATCAAATGCTGACCTTGACCTTCCTGCCCTTGGAGATGCATGCTTCCTAATTTGACCAACCAACCTCTAGTTAGTCCTCTGCAACAAATGATGAAATGCCTAAACACAAGGCAGGGAATCAATTGTGCTCAGTGTAACATTTTTGGACCATATTGCAAGCACCTGCTTGGTTGGTTGCCTTAATATTTCACCCTACATACAGTGCAATCCAGAGAAGGATACAAATACAGTCACAGAAAGGATGCCCCCCTAGGTACCAATAGCAGGGAAGGGTGCCCCCATATGTAGCCAACCAAGATGAATAAATGATACTTTGTCCTGGATATTTCACAAGCGACTTTGCCAGGCCTCTACGCAAACAAGCTGTGGAAGTCCAAGGAGAAGTCCAGACTCAACAAGCAGTTCATCCCCATATTGAAGTTGGTGTCATCTGGCAGAAGCTGAAACGACCCAAAGGTTCCAATATCAGAAACACAGAGGTCTTAACCCCCAATAATGAAAGTTTTGTGTACCATACAAGGAAAGCTGTATTGACCACATGGGACCATCTGACCACCATACATGGATGTGAAGTCGAGCTGCCGGGGAACAGGTTTCCTTGCAGGGTGTTCTCCTTGCAGAGCCTGCCCAAGTCCTGTGCCAGATATAGAGGCTGGTGAATGGTCCAGATCCATTGGTCGAAGGGCAACTCTGCAATCCCATGTAGAACACCATTTTGTCAGTATGCAGTCAAAGAAGACCTGGAGGTGATATGAAGAAATTTAGGAAGGTCACATGCCTCTCCCTAACATAGCAGGTGGTTTGTTCATCATTGGCGATTTGAGACCTCTTTCAGTCTAACACATCCAGGGTCTTGCTATATTCAGCAAATTAGGGTGTGATCGACCTTACCCTCCCCTTTGATCGCTTTAAGTATTTTGGCTGGGGGAAAGACATACTCTCTCCTAAGTGTCTTTGCTGAGAACAGACCTTGGCAAAGCAGAAGATGGTGGTGCAAATCCCAGAGACACGGATTGCTGGGCACCATTTGAAGCCCCTGCCGCAGCACTTGATCCTGCTGAAGTCCCTACCAGAGCAAATTCAGAACAGCCAATAGCGGTGAGCGTTGTTGACTGAGGAGTTCAATTCGACCAAAATGGAGAAGCTTGGGAAGAGTAGACAAGAGCAAAAGATACCTTGCACAGCAGAGCCTGTATCCGTCACTCGAATCTGATCTGATTTCTCTCCCACCAACTTTTGATTGTCGACCATGCTGCTCGGATTGGCTGACGTCTACATATAAATGGCTGTAAGCAAAGCTCGGAAGGATTCAAATCGTATTGGGTCGGCTTACACCAGAATCAGAACTCGACAGCAAGCCTTGCCGGGAAAGCAGGCTTTGGGTGTTTGTAACAGAAGATTTTCTTTATGACTTGGAGGATCGAAACAGATCACCACAGAAAACGATAGAGTAATTAAAATAAACCAACAGAGGTCACTTGTGAGGGCTCGGGGTGGCTTCAAACAAGGTTTTTGGGCGGATAACTTGATGAGATGTCAAGGCAAGATGAAGACAACATGGGGAGAGGACGGAAACTTGAAAGAGAAACGAGTAGACATCGGTATCCAAGGGACCGAGCGAGGGAGCTTATCGATCAAGTGGGAATCAGAGAGAAATTCTACGATCAAGCTCCAGGGTACAGAAACTCATGTCCCGGGATGACATTGGAGAAACTGAATACATTCTCCAACAAACACTATTGAAGTGTGGACACAACAGCATAGGGGGTACCAGAAAGGTTGAACAAAGAGACATACAAACACGCCAGTCCGAAGAACCACATAGACACGTAAGACACAAATTTAAGGCGAGACCGAAGAAAGAGAGACGCGGAGATTGGGAACAGTAAGAAGTGATAGAGAGGTAATGGGAGCGATGTGTGGGAAAGCACACACATAGCGTGCATCCACCATCGCTGCAAGCAGGCTGGCTTGCCCTAACTCAGTAGCCCCGCCCTGCGCTCACACAAGAGTCAAGATTTTAAACAAAACAAAACAAAGGAATCACGCCAACATTCAAAGTTGCCACGCCTTCACCCGCTCCCCCACACCGCCATCGTCCTCGTTCCTAACGTTACCACGGCCATGGCATCGACGGAGACCGTTTTCGGACGAATGTCTCTGGACGAGGTTCGAGGCTCAACGTCTAAAGATTCGTTCAGTTTCTGTGGTTTAAGAAAGGAGATAGGGGCCCAAACTGAAGTGAGCAGCGAAGGCAGAGAATGCACGCTCAAGCTCTAGAAAGGGAAGACGACTGCTACATACATGGTTGGACTTCTATGATCTCCCGGAGTGGCCTGCTCCTCTCCCCTTTGAGGAAGCCACGCTTTATGCAATTTGAGTTTTTTGCACAATTATAGAGGAGGTGAGTCCAGCTCCTCCAGATGACTTCTTTCAGAGGACTACCAACTTGCGATGGTTTTTGGTGGCTCCTTTAGTTCTCCTCCAGTTTGACCCAGGAGAGTGGATTTGGAAAAAAGAAGAATAAGAGGGGAAACAATATGAGTCGGCCGGGAACTTCGTCTTCTCTGATGAGAGGTCACAGGACTTGGCCCTTTTTTGCTTTGCTCCATCTCACCAAGACATTGGATACTTTCCAAGCTCTGTCTCAATCATATGTACCTACAACAAAATTGGGTCTCATTCTCCCTCAACCTCCCTTCTTCATCTGCTTCCCGACATTTGTCTCAAGTTATGATGACATGCCATCAACTTCTCCTTCCTAAATCGAATACTCCGGGAATAGAGGCTCGAGATTTTGCGGCGTTTTCAATCCATATGTGAGAGCAGCATTGATTTCGGCTCACATTCATGATGTTGCCACGAGGCGAACTACAAGGTGTGGCTTAATGTACGATGTGAAGAAGTTTGTCCATCCTGCAAATGTGCGCTCATCTGTTTTTGGGTACTTTCCTGTTGCCACTTGGCAGTAGCATGTCAGAATCAGTCCAAAGCACAGTAGATCGACCCAACGAGTTTCCTCGCAGAATTCAACATAACAACTTATGGACGATTCTAATACGAGGAAAAAGCAGGCTGAAAGAAGAAGCTGCCCTCACCACATTGTCCTTGAACTTGTGTCATGACCCATGGAGGATTCAACTGACCATGAACACAAAAGGACCTCTTGTTGCTTCTAGTGTCTGTAGTCAGGTGATCTCGGATTGGTCTGTGAGAACCACCTTGGTGCAGCTGAGCAGCCATAGATTGAAACACCTCCTCCTAAGACCAAGTACCTTGTAAACACCAGGAAATTAGAAATTATGATATTTTCCTGACCCCAGCCAATGGTGGGACCATCAACACAAAAAGGTGAATGCCTGTAAGATACAGAGAGATGCAGATAACAAGATGCACTGCAGAGCTTTGTTGGAAATTGTTATACTCTCTCTCCCAAGCGCATTTTTAAACTCTTGGGAACTACTGTGCGATGGTAGAGTTTGGGTGTTTGCTAGAACAAATGTAGGCTGGCATTGTCAGCTGGTAGCAGCAAGAGGAGGATCTATATATGACTGGTGCATAGGCAGGGATAGCTGAAGGAGCAGGGATAGAGTGTGGGTCCAGATTCATCCAAGTGGACTGGATTTCAGGCACAAGATTACCTATGATTTCCTGTGGATTGATAGCTACAAGAAACCTGTATGGGTAGATGGTCAACTGGAAGCAGCAGCGGAAGCGGTGCCACTATCGATAAAGTCAGGCACTGCTGATGCAGGCACCTTTTTCAACACATTTCAGCCTGTTTTTCCCTCTTATCAGAATCGTCCCTAAATTTTTGTGTTGAATTGTTCGAGTTAGCTTGGTGAGTGAGTGATTTTGACATGTTACTGCCTATGTGGCAACAGGAAAGTATCCGAAAACAGATAACAGAGAGGAGGAGAAGCTTGGAATGAATATCTTTCCAAGCCCAGTCAATGGTGGGACAATCGAAGCAAAAAGGTGCTCTGTGAGGCAGGGCGACTGAAAGAGGCTCTACAGACGTTAAACCAAGGAGGCATTTCAGCAGATTCAGATATGTCTGTCTCTTGCGTAAGTGCATCAAGATGAAAGGAAAGCTGGAAAGCAGGTGCATGCTCACACATTTTTCTACAAAACACCCTTACCGACATGTATGTTAAATGTGGAAGCATCGAGGATGCTCACCAAGTGTCTAATAGAATGCCTGAACGAGGTTTGATCACGTGGAATATAATGATGGCAGGATTTACCAAGCATGGGTGTGGTAGGAATGCTTTGGAGACATGAGCAAATGATGCGGGAAGGGGTGAAGCCCAATCGGGTCACGTTCATTTGCATCTGCAATGCATGTGCGAGCCTGGCAGCCCTGGAAAAGGGCAAAGAGGTCCATGGTGACATCGTCAACGCAGGAATTGTACTAGATGTTGTTCTGAACACTGCTCTGATGAACATGTATGGCAAATGTGGAAGCATCAAGGATGCAAAGGGACTGTTCGACAATATGGCTGAACGAAATGTGGTGTCGTGGAACGCGATGATTGCAGGATATGCACAGCAGGGGCGCGGGATGGAGGCTTTGGAGACCTATGAGCAAATGATGCGGGAAGGGGTGCAGCCCAACCACATTACGTTTGTTTGCGTTTGCAATGCGTGTGCAAGCCTAGGATCCCTGGAAAAGGGCAAAGAGGTCCATGGTGACATCGACAAAGCTGGAATTGTACCAAATGTCATCCTGAACACGGCCCTGGTGGACATGTATGCCAAATGCCATAGCATTGAAGACGCAAAGAGGTGTTTGATTATATGGCTGGTGTCATGGAACGCGATGATTGCAGGATATGCACAGCAGGGGTGTGGGATGGAGGCATTGGAGATCTATGAGCAAATGATGCGGGAAGGAGTGAAGCCCAACCACGTCACATTTTTTTGCATTTGCATTGCATGTGCGAGCCTGGCAGCCCTGGAAAAGGGCATAGTTGTCCATGGTGACATTGTCAAAGCTGGAATTGTACCAAATGTGATTCTGAACAATACCCTCGTGGACATGTATGCCAAATGTGGGTGCATTGAGGATGCAAAGGGAGTGTTCGACAATATGGCTGAATGAGATGTGGTGTCTTGGAGCGTGATGATTGCAGCACAGCAGAGGCGCGGGTTGGAGGCTTTGGAAGCCTATGATCAAATGATGCAGGAAGGAGTGAAGCCCGACCACATCACATTTGTTTGCGTTTGCAATGCGTGTGCGAGCCTGGCAGCCTTGGAAAAGGGCAAAGAGGTCCATGGTGACATTGTCAAAGCTGGAATTGTACCAGATGTTGTTCTGAACACGGCCCTGGTGGACATGTATGCCAAATGCCATAGCACTGAAGATGCAAAGGGAGTGTTCGACAATATGGCCGAACAAGATGTGGTGTCTTGGAATGTGATGATTGCAGGATATGCACAGCAGGGGCGTGGGATGGAGGCTTTGGAGACATATGAGCAAATGATGCGGGAAGGAGTGAAGCCCCACCACATCACGTCTGTTTGCGTTTGCAATGCGTGCAAAGAGGTCCATGATGACATTGTCAAAGCTGGAATTGTACCAGATGTCATTCTTAACAATACCCTTGTGGACATGTATGCCAAATGCGGGTGCATCGAGGATGCAAAGGGAGTGTTTGACAATATGGCCGAACGAGATGTGGTGTCCTGGAACGCGATGATCGCAGGATATGCCCAACATGGTTGTCATAGGGAGGCCCTGCAACTATTTGAAGGAATGCAAAAGGAAGGCTTGAAACCAGACAGCATCGCCTTTACATGTGTTCTCTCTGCATGCAGCCATGCTGGCCTACTGGATGAAGGAAGATCCTACTTTGATTCCCTGCGTCGAGATCATGGTGTCACTCCGACAGTGAAGCACTTTGGCTGCATGGTGGACCTTCTTGGATGTGCAGGGCAATTGGATGAGGCAGAGGACCTCATTAATAAAATGCCAATCAAACCAGATGCTGCAGTGTGGAAGGCCTTGCTAGGTGCCTGCAGAATCCATGGCAATGTGGAGATGGCTGAATGTGCGGCAATATCTATTCTCAAGTGGAATGAACAGGATGCCGCAACTTATGTGTTGCTATCAAACATCTATGCCGCAGCTGGCAGGTGGGACGATAGTGCAAAGGTGAGAATAATGATGACGGTCAGAGGGGTTAGAAACGACCTGCTGCATTGAGGTTGGCAACCGGGTGCACACCTTTGTTGTAGACGACAAATTGCATCCCAAAATTAAGGAAATCCATGCTGAGCTGAGAAGTTGTCTGGGCAGATGAAGGAGGCAGGATATGTGCCTGACACGCGCTTTGTATTGCACGATGTGGGGGAGGAGCAAAAAGAATTTTCTCTTTGCCACCACAGTAAGAAGCTGGCCATTGGTTTTGGGCTGATCAGTACATTCCCTAGGACGCCTCTCCGTCTCATTAAGAATCTCCGGGTGTGTGGTGACTGCCACACCTCCACCAGGTTCATCTCAAAGATTGTTTGCCGAGTGATTGTTGTACGGGATGCTAACCGCTTTCACCACTCCGAAGATGGGGTTTGTTCTTGTGGGGATTACTGGTGAAATGATGTTTTTGTGGAAAGATGCAAGTGACTTGCTTCATGCATTGATCTGTGCAGCAGCTACTCAGTTCATCCACCATTTCCTGAGAATTCTGACCATGATGTACTGTTGAGGGCATTTTCTGTGGCATGGTAGTGGGTCTACCCAGCATAGGTGGGAAGTCAGCCCATACTTGTACTTGACGGGAGCAGGTAATGAGTGAAGGGGGAAGTTTGACTGACTCCGGTGATAGTGGAAGAAATTAGAGTGCTGTCCTAATTCTGGTGTGGGTGGGGGAGCTTGTCCAGTGAATGCGATTCAAAACAAGCTTGATCAGAGGGGCAGCCCGCACAAGTTTGTCCAGCATCTTAAGTTTAGACATGTTTGATTGTTTCTTGCGGTGCTGCTTCAGATAGAGCTCTTGACTAACTCGCATGAATGTTGTCAAAAGCTAGCCTTAACTTACTTCGTGAATTGGATTTGCATGACTCCCTCACACTGTAACATCGGTTTTTGCATGTTGGAGTTCAAGGTCGGGGTGGATTCCACCTGCTTACCTACAGTTCGAGACCAGCATGGATGAATCAATCCTGCATTTTTCATGCAACAATTGGCAATACTGTCAGTCTCCCAGGAAGCAGGTGCCGATCGCTGGCATGACTCCCAGTGTTCTCAAACAACCGAAAGCCCTCCTTGATACTCCTATATATCAAGGACCAATGACAAGGTATAAGTATCAGCAAGCATAGTAGGGTGGGTGCACAAATCAGAATGGGGCCTGACCCCACATGAACCTTGGCGGGCATGTCTCTCTCTCGCTGGTCTAGGAATTCTCCCTGTCCAAATACAATATTATCGATGAGAAATACCTCCTTGTAGATGCGGCCATGTTGGACTATGAGGCTTGGAGCCTGTAATATCTCCTGCCTAATTGGGACCCTTCTCCTTTATTTGCTACGTGGGATATCTGCGTCATGGACACTTTTTTGGATACTTTTTGACTCGTCTTCTTTGGTGATCGGGCGGTGGTTTGTGGATGTGATTTAAGGCCTGGCATTCTTCGCTAAGAAAAGCCAACCCACTGGAAATTTCTGCAGCTCATGCCATCTGGGCAAAGGCTTGAGGAGGTTCCCTCGAGCTAGATAGGCTCTACGGGCAGTTAGTTGCGAGGCATCCACAGCAAGCAAGCGTGGGTTCGTACCAGCCCAAGTACAGCCCTTGAATCAATCAAGGATATCATTGACCACAGACTAGGCTTGCAGCTCTCCACCAGAGAGTGACGCTTGGTTTATTACGGGGAGGTTCCTTCTCCTGGGCACAGCTCGGTATCTGCGAGCCCCGACACTCTGAGGTTGCCTGAACGCTCACTCAACCAGGTGAAGGCATCAACAATATCTGGAGAGCCAATTTACACGAGGCCCTGGCACCCTCTTACAACGAGGCATCCATCAAATATCAAGTTGGTGGTTAAGCTCTTTAGAGCTCATGATGAGCCCATAAATTACACCATGCCTGATAGAACCTACAAACCTGGTGAACGGGTGTGGAAATACTACACAGAGCTTAAAAATACAGTTTGCAAGGCCATTCCTATACCTTCTCAACGAGCAGCTGTTCTGAAAACTTCAGAAGCACCCATATAAAGATGAGCAGCAAATCGTAGAAATGATTGATGAGAGGATGCGTTTGAAAGTAGCATCTAAAGCTTCACCATAGGTGCCAGCTGCTCATGCTACATTATTTCATGGGGGACATATTTTGGGGAGGATTGAGAAAGGGGGTGGTTTGTGTTACTGCGGTTGGAGAAAGTATTGCGAATCAAAGCGGGCTCCAAGTTGACATCACTGGTTGTCAATGTCATGGTTTTAGTCATGGTTATCTAGAATTACCTACTTCTAGTTAACTAGGACAATTTAGATATTTATATTTATATTTTGTGTGTTGGGATGTCATTGGGCCTCACATGCCAAGTGAGGTGTCGAGCCTCACTTGGGACATGGGGATAGGTTTTCCCCTTGTGAGGATGGAGGAGGCTCATCTTCTTGTAGTTGAGCCTCCATGAGCTTCTCTCACCTCCATAGTTCTTGGTATTGAGAGGGAGTGTGTTGAGGGCTTTGTAGGGTGGATTCCCTTAGCAAGGGTGCCCTTGGCTTGACTTAGTTTATGTGACTAAAGGCTTGTTAATGCTCATTTCACTATCAAGCTAGGGTTAAGCAAGTTCAAAGTATGGATGTTGTGGAAGAGAAGCCAAGGAGCTACATATGTTTGGGCAAGCACTTGGATAGCACTAAGAAGCTCAAAATGTTTAGAAGGAGAGCATGTGAAGAAATCTTCCAATCATGGTGGTGTGGAGCCAAGCTTAGGGCGCCATTGGAAGGGCTTGGAGAACATATGGTGGGAAATCCTTGAAGGGAAATCATCATTCAATGTATGCATAGCTTCACCCTAACTATGTAATGTGACAAGAGGAAGAGGCAATACTTGGCTATTCATGCTCTTGGTGGTGCGAGCTTTGTGGTGGATAGTTGACTAAGCAAGTGGTGCATGTGTGGAGCATGCTCTCTTGAGTTTGTAAGTTCAAGTTTGAGAAGGGAAGCTCTTGAACAAGCAAGAGGTGAAGGCCTTGAGATCCATTTGTGTGTGAAATGGAGAGGTGTTGATTCATGTTAGGATGAAGGAGAGCAACACATAGGCCAAGAGGTCATGGAACATGCATTCAAATGACCAAGGGAAGCACATGGATGATGGATTGGTGCAAGACCCCAAATGAAGCATATGACGTAAGAGTGGGATCCAAGGCAGATTGCTTGGAAGCATTATTGTAAGTGACAAGCATTGCTCCTACACATTTGAGATAATTTGTGTTGATTTGGAGCAATTGTCAAGTAATGAGGAGACAAATGCATGATTGTTCGGCAATGGAGATATGATAGTTTGCAATCAAAATCCCAAGGACTAGAAGGGGGATTGATTTGGTGGACAATGACTTGCAAGTTGAGTTAGACCACTCTTTGTTGCACATTGGGGTGGAAGAGAGCAAGAAGATGTCTCTTATGACCACCTAGAGACCATATTTTTGTTTGAGTAGAAGCATAGAAGTCAAGGATTTGCATTCTAGCTCTTCATTATAAACCCTAGTAGTGTATGCTCAGACTATACCTCTGTTAGTATACCAAACAAGAGCTTGTCCCTTTGACTATACCTCTGTTGAGGTATCACCATATGTGAACCCTAATGTGAGACTACACCTCTGTTAGTATACCAAACAGGAACTTGTCCATTTTACTATATCTCTATTGAGGTATCACCATATGTGAACCCTAATCAGCTCAGACTATACCTCTGTTAGTATACCAAACAGGAGCTTGTCCCTTTTACTATACCTCTATTGAGATATGACCATATGTGGACCCTAATCAGCTCAGACTATACCTCTGTTAGTATACCAAACAGAACCCTCATTTTCAGACTATATCTCTGTAAAAGTATCATCAACATAAGGGACCCTAACAACCTCAGACTATACCTCTGTTAAGGTATCAACATTGAAAAGACTTGGTGAAATTTAATGGCCTTTGGAGGATTGTTTGGAAGATATTTGAGGGCCTTTGGAGGAGTGTTTAGAGGATCTTTGGGGTCCTTGGAGGAGTATTGGAGGACCCTTCGAGGAGCTTTGGTGGAGAATGTTGAAGAGCTCTTGAAGGATTGATTGAGGGATATTTGAAAGATACTTGCCACGGCCATACAAGCGAGTGGATAGAGACAGGAAAGAGAGTGGTAAGATGAGAGCATTCTGGGGTTAGGAATCGCTTTAGTTTCTCTTCTCCATAGTCTTTCACCATCTCCGTAGACCAAAACATTTCCGTAGGTGGAGGCAAGAGTCAATCCGGGTTTGGGCTGGGGTGTTCTTACAATAGCGACACTGTGGAGTGTTTTTGTCTACGTTAGAAACCTATTATTCCTGCTTGAATCAGTAGCCGCAACATGTTCTCTACCCGGTTACCTTGTGGA
Source organism: Takakia lepidozioides (assembly GCA_030704615.1). NCBI lineage: Eukaryota > Viridiplantae > Streptophyta > Takakiopsida > Takakiales > Takakiaceae > Takakia > Takakia lepidozioides. The sequence goes on from CM060734.1 coordinate 63,280,374, forward strand.
AAGTGAGGATTAGAGACAGGTTGACAACCGGTTGGGTTGTAAGTTTTCATCACGGAGGTGCCACCAGTTGCTGAGGGGAGTGCTGGTACGAGCACCAGCGATACTAGTAGGTACACAAGACGAGGTGTGCGGTTTATGCCACTTTCACCTTCACTATCTTCTGAGGAAGGTTTAGACACGGAGTCAGGAGGATTCTCGCCGAGGGTGCAAGTCATTTCCGTACTATTTTTGTGGGACACGATGGAGGAGATGTATCGAGCTACCAAGGGGCCACGTAGGTACTCTGGAGTTGTGGGCACCATCGAACTTGATGACTTCATATAAGTAGTTTGACAGTTGGTGTGATTTGCAGCAAATGCGCAATCCACAACTGTTTACGCCTTTTATGGCGTGGAAGGGGCTATTCCAGCACCTTGAGGGGCCGCCCATGGATGATTACCAGGAATTTAGGCGGGGACATGCGGTGAAGATTGAGGAGTGGCGAAAGTATTGGTCACCTAACTATGTCTCCATCACTAGAGGCACAAGGGCAGCGGCGACACCAGCAGTTACACAAACATCTCCAACTGCAAGCACTAGTAGTGGGACAAGTGGTACAGGAGCTGGGAAATCCACTCAAGCTCGTGCTGCAGCACCAGCACCCGTGCCTGCCTTAAACCCAGTTGTGGAGTTCTTCGAGGAGTTGATGAGAAACTACCAAGGGATAAGGACAGAGAAGTTGCGGAGCTTGCAAGAGTTCCAACGAAGGTCTACTGAGAGTTTGAGGGAGGCTTACACTCGCATGAGGCGCTTGATAAACGTAACCCAAGGGGTTACAGAAGCTCAGGCAGTCTAGTTCTGGTATAGGATCCTGGATATGGAGCTGAGGAGAGGGGTGCGGGATGCAACTCTCCGACAAGTGGACCAACCCACCTTAACAAATGTGTTTTTATTGGCAGAGCGGATAGAGCTCAATATGGTGGAGCAGCGAGTGGTTATGGTGGGGTTTGGCAAGGAGACACAACGAAGTGGGGCTTCTAGCCAACAACAACCACTATCCCAACATAGCCACGAGTGTCATTGGGGAGAGTTGGTGTGGCTCGGGAAATGCCAGTGGGTGGTGGTGCAAAGGAAGGTGCAGCCAGTACATTGTTGGGGGCGGCTACGGCAGTTTGCCAAACTCCATTATTTTCTACAATGACCATTGCAATGTCGGGGATTCGGCCAGCTGCTGTATTCAAACTAGCAGCTAGACTCTGTGAGAGTAATGATGCATCGGCATTATCTACGGAGATAGCAGATAAGGTGTAGTCTATGGATGCTTTGGATTCGAGGGTGAAGTCAGCCAGAACTGCGTCATAGCAAGCGGCAGCTGCAAGGTTGCAGGAGTTGTCGGCTAGGCCAGCCATTGAGCGCAACATGGTGACTCTTGGGGTAGTCCTGGTGGACATTCAGGATGGAGTGTTTCCATTGGTGGCCTAACCGGGAGGAGGTATAGGCCACTGCGGGTCTTCTTGGACTCGGGAGCACAGCCATTGATGTTGGGGAGAGCAGCAATTGCAGGCTTGGGCCTTACAGAGGCGGATTTGGAGTCTTGCCCTTTCCAAAGTCAAACATCTTTGGGCGGTTCAAAGAAGGCACGAGGGATTACGCGCCATGAGCTCTTCATTCGATTGCAGTCAGATCATCCTACAGATGGCTCTGTCATGAGAGCTAAAGCCATTGTTACGGATGCAATGTCTTATGATGTGCTTGTTGGTGGGGGTGTGTTATACCCAACGAGCTTTACTTTGGACTTTTGGGAGGAAACGACATCCTACAGGCCAGAATGGCAGTTAGGGGATGGTCAACGTGTACTGCTCCCATTGCGGTTTATTGGGAATGTAGCGGAGGATCATAGGAACATGATGCCCACATTGGCTGCATTCTCAGGGGTGGTGGCTTGGGGTGGTGAGCTCTTGGAGGGCAATAGCCATGTAGATGATAGGTCACCACTTGATGAGGATAAACAATTGGCATACAAGGCTGATTTGCTTCCTCATGTGTCTGTTCATATTCCACTGTGGGGTACAGTTGGGAATTTGCATTGAGTAGCATGCGAGTGTGTGCACCAAGCATGGCAGGAGGCCTATCCATTGGTGAGTGAGGGGAGTTCAGTGACATCACCTAGACCTCCTCAGTTAGCTCATTTGGACACAATGCCCATTACCTGGCAACCACCTGACTCAGGGATTTGTTTGCTAGACATATTTGGAGGCATGAGCACTGGGCTTGCAGGAGTGTTGCAAGCAGGGATTAAAGTATGCAAGTACTTGTGTGTGGAGAAGGATGAGATAGCTCGGCGTATTTCTATGCGCCACATCGCCTTGCTCACACACCGGTATCTTGAGTTGTTGCCTCTCTCAACAATTCAAGGGTATCAAAAGGCCTTGCCAGCAGACATTACCTTGCTGGGGGCGGATGATTTGGACCGGCATGGTGCCATTGACTTGGTGATAGCTGGATGGCCTTGCCAATGACACTCTCCCGCAGGTCATGGGAATGACTTGCATGATGCACGATTGCATTTGTTTTGGGAGATGTTGAGAGTGTTGTGTGACTTACAGATGAGGCAAGTGCAACCTCTAGCCTATATCTTGGAGAATGTTCCTCTTATGGGGGACTCTCGGGCTAGGGTTATGGCCAGTGTGCATCAGGTGCGGTCTTGGATTAGATCGGCGGTGTTATTGGATGCAGCAGCGGTGGGATCATTAGCGCATCGACCTCGATTGTGGTGGACCAATCTTGCACCACCAGAGCTACTCAAGAGAGCATACGATTCCATTCAACGGCCACCCACTCTCAAAGTTGAGGGCATTTTGGACCAAGGGAGGCAACCATAGAGGGTACGACATGATGACCGTCCACCTCTAGCAGTGGTAAATCGAGTGGGGCAGCCACGTGCAGCCTTGCCTACGCTCATGAGCTTTCCCTCGTCTCATGTTTTTCGAGACAATGGTCCTGGGTTGATTTGGGACAGTGTGCTATAGCAACTGGTGGAGCCCAATGCGGATGAGCGAGAGCGGGCAATGGGATTTGCCTCGGCCACTACAGCTGTGCCAGCTCTATCAGAGGCATCACGACGCCAGATGTTGGGTCAGGCAATGGATCTCAATTGCTTGACATGGGTTATTGGCTTGTGCATGGCTGAGCAACGGAGATTGCAAGCATTGGTGGCTATTTCTGCACTTCCATTGGATATTGCACCATCTCTGCCAACCAGGAAGGTGGAGGCAGTGAGTGGGGGCGAGCACATGATCATGGGGTGCAAACACCCATGGTAGATGTGGGATGAGATGCGCAAAGAGAGAGTCATTGGATCTCTCAAGCAGCAGTATGAGGAGTGGGGAGAGCCATACATTGAGGATCAGTTGGAGGCCAAGGTGGCCAATGTTTTTGAAGAGGTTGAGAATGTTTTTTCCCCAGAGGATGTTCTGAAGGTGGCTATGGCGGAGCAAGTGGAGGCTACGCCACGGTCAGGGTAGGCGAATAAAGCCCAAGAGTTTGCTACTAACAACCAAAGGATACATCTCCTATTTCCAAGCCTAGTGTACCCAAGGTTGCAGTCATTGAGGACAACTGGGAACCAGATGTTGGACCTACAGTCACCAGAGAAGAGAAGCGGAGGATCCAACGATTTCTAAGGGCTTATAGAAATTGCTTTGCCTTCGGTTTGAAGGATTTGGGGAGTTTGAAGGGCCAGGAGATTTGTATTGATTTGGCAAGTGACACGCCAAATTTTCGAAGGCCCTACAGGTATAGTGATATGGAGAGGTCTTTGATCCAGTCACGGACTATGGAGTTGTTCGAAGCTGGATTGGTGGAGTTGTCAGGCGGGGAGTATGCCTCGGCAACAGTGATGTCAGCTAAGAAGGATATCTATGGCAATTGGACAGAAAGGAGGATGTGTGGGGACTACCATCCTGTGAACCGTCAGACTAAGTCCGATAGATATGTCATGCCAACTCCAGAGGAGATCTTTGATGTCATTGGGCATGCAAAGGTGTTTAGCACATTGGACTTGCGATCCGGTTACCACCAGTTGCCAATCAAAGAGGCTGACAAGCAAAAGACGGCATTCTGCGGGATTGACCAACATGGGAATGATTGCTTGTACCAATGGCGGTTCCTACCGTTTGGGTTGAAGAATGCTCCTGCAGAGTTTCAGAGGGTCATGGATAGGATTCTTGCGGGGCTAGACTTCGTCCGGTGCTACATTGATGACATCATTATCTTTAGTGCTACGATTGAGGAGCATGAGAAACACCTTCAGATGGTGTTTGAACGTTTGAGAGCGCATGGGTTGAAATTGCACCCTGGGAAGTGCAAGTTCTTCCACAACTAGATTGAGTATCTGGGCCACATGATATACCCTGGAGGATTGGGTGTTCAAAAGACGAAGGTGGAGGCCATTGCACGCATTCCACGCCCCATCGATATTAGCAGAGTTCGTGCTTTCATGGGGTTGGCAAACTACTATTGACGGTTTGTCAAGGGATTTAGTAGCATTGCAAAGGCTCTTACCAAGTTGACCAAGGCGGGTCAGGAGTGGCAGTGGGAGGAGGAGCAGGAAAAAGCCTTTGAAGAACTTAAGGCTCGATTAACTTCTGCGCCTATTCTGAGGCGGCCTATTCGGGGGCGGTCTTTCCAGCTACATACAGATTGGAGTATGCTGGGGATTAGAGCAGTGCTCACATAGGTGGATGATGAGGGAAGAGAGTTCGTAGTAGCATATGCTAGCCGCTCGAACAATGATGCCGAGGCAAAATATAGTTCCTATGAAGGGGAGAGTCTAGCTGCAGTATGGGCAGTGGCACATTTTAGATGCTACCTCTACGACAATCTCTTCACCCTTGTCACGGATCACCAGCCATTGAAGTGGTTGATGGAGTCAGACAAGCTTACATGGAAGCTTGCACGGTGGGCACTTATGCTTCAAGAGTACGACTTCCAGGTGGTGCATCGAGCCAGAATAGTCAACCAGGATGCAGATGGATTGAGTTGCAATCCATGCACAAGTGAGCTTGATGATTCAGGAGCTCATTAGCATGGTGAGACGGACGAGGAGATGGTGCCAGGATGGCACGCATCTGCCTTTTTATGCAGCGATGGGAGCTCAAGCTGGTCCATCCAATGTAATTGGTCATAGAGATAGTGTGCATGACAATCCAAAGATCAGTGATGAGCTTGGTGGTGCTAAGGATGTACATGAAGATGTAGCAGTGTTGGCCTACCTTCGTACGAGAGAGACAACAGCCAGTATGACTGCTAAGAAGAGAGATCGGATCCTACAACGAGCCAAGAGGTTCAAATGGGAGGGGACTTACATACTCCGAGTATGGGAGGATGGATGAGTGAGGATTGTGCCTCATCCAACACAACAAACGCGATTGGTACGCCATGCCCATGAGGAGTTGGGACATTTTGGGGTGCAGCGCACTCATAGTTTGCTGCAAGGACAGTATTGGTGGCGGGGCATGCACACGGATGTGCAACAATTACTGGCAAGATGCATGGTGTGTGATAGAGTGCGGGCTTCTTTCAACGCCCCTACTCTACAATTACATCCTTTACCCATTATGGGTTTGGGCTATCGTTGGAGTCTTGACTTCGCAGGCCCATTGCCACTAATGATTCGCCATAACAAATATGTGCTAGTGATGGTGGAACATTTCTCCAAATGGATTGAACTGGTGGCATTGCCTGACAAGGCAAGTGAGGGGGCTGCGTATGCATTCTTAGATCGAGTGCTTAGTCAATTTGGTGCTCCAGCCGAGGTACTCACGGACCAAGGGAGAGAGTTCTTGGAGGAGTTTTCAGGCTTTGTGTGAGCAAACCTTGATAGATCACCGCACTACTTATCGGGATTATCTCGAGGCTGATGGCTTGGCTGAGAGGGTTGTGCAAATAGGCAAGCGAGGCTTGCGTAAATATGGCTTGCAGAAGGGACACTTGGGAGATTGGGACCTTCATCTACCTTGGTTGGCCATGGGTTACAGGTTTAGCATGCAAGCATCACTTGCCTTGTTCTCGCCTTATTTCCTTCTCTTTGGCCGAGAGCCAGATTTGCCTGCATCTATTCGTAGGGAGACTGCAGTATTCTTCAACCTTGATGATCCGGATGTGTGGACACAAGCATGTGCCCAACGGGTAGAGTTGTTCAAGAGAGTCATGCCTATGGCTTTTGATAACCTTACTATTGCCCAACACCGAGACACATTGAGATACGCCACTATACGTGGAGGGGGATATCGGCCAGGTGTTCGGCGTTTCCATCTTGGGGACTATGTGTATCTGCAGCAGATAGCGCATACGACTTTGGATGTCACAGCAGGTCGTGTGATTCTAAGGGCCCGGGAGGTGTTGCCTTCAGGAGTGTAAATTGGAGGGTCGAGATGACATGGTATGGAAGGACCGCACAATTGTGCGCCATGTCACCTTCCACATATGGATGGGAGGATAGATCCCAACCTTGCAGTGGTACTTGTAGGGTTGCGTTGCATGCTATGTGGGTATGCTGGTGGTGTCGCGACCATGTTGGTGTATGACAAATGTTGAAGGGGGTGGCACATGGGATGCTTGACACCGCCACTTGAGGAGGTTCCCAGTGGAGAATGATTGTGTCCACGATGCCTTGGACAGAGGTAGTGGGGCATGATAGTGGCGAGGTTGGCAAGTGATCCAAGGTCTAGCTAAGGAGTTCAATGACATGGACACCCAATTGAAGCCATGGATTGCAGGAAGGCAAGTAACGATGGGGCTACTTTTGCACCCGACCTCTTAATCTATTGACTTCAGATAGTAGGACTTGGGCGATTGATGACCAAACGATGATCTTATTGGGATGGATACTTGTTAGCTATCTGGTGTTAGAGGGACCTAATCACCGGCTAGGGGGGCGATTGTGGTATAGTTTTCTAGGATTGTGTGCTTAGATTGTGTGGTGGACAGCGATGTATGTTGTGGTACGATGCTTAGGTGCACGACAGCTGTCATGGTTTTAGTCATGGTTATCTATAATTACCTACTTCTAGTTAACTATGACATTTTAGATATTTATATTTATATTTTGTGTGTTGGGATTTCATTGGGTCTCACATGCCAAGTGAGGTGTCGAGCCTCACTTGGGACATGGGGATAGGTTTTCCCCTTGTGAGGTATACCCTATTTTTCTGAAGGGTATATGCTAAAATGAAAGGTATGTCTAATCAGGGTATATAAGGTAACATACTGCAAATTTTCTCCCTGCCTTGCTTCATCAGCCAATACTTTGATGCTGGACAAATGAGCAGTGCCACAGCTTGGTGACAGTGAATATTATTCAGGTTTACTTTGCACTCGCCATTTTGATGGCTAACGTCACTCTTGACACCAAGCCGATGGGTTTATATCTAGTGCCGTCTGCAATAGTGAGCTGGAGCCACACTCACTGCTGCCGGGTGTAATTGATTAGTATGAAAATGACAAAAAAAATTAAGCAACCTTTAAACGAAAGGGATCGTTCGAAAAGGGGCTGAACGATCGAAAAATCAGAAACCCTGTCAAACATGAACTTATGGTCTCTGCACGGTGTTTTGAAATTGGCTCCACCAACTATAATGCTCCAGGGAACCCACCCTAAATTACCTCATACATGTTCCTTGTAAATGGTGGCCCCCCTATGAGATCCTGCGGTTGTGCTCTGCCAAGAGTGTGACGATCTGAAGGCCTGAAACTGACTATGCTTGTCATTGCATCCACGAGCATCGTTGCTAATGTAACTAACTTAGTGGTGACCAATATACTTGATGTCGTGCACCTAAGCATCGTGCCACAACATACATCGCTGTCCACCACACAATCTAAGCACACAATCCTAGAAAGCTATACCACAATGATAAGAGTGTACTCATAAGATGTTGTTTGCCGTAGCCTTGTGGCCATTGACCCCGCGCCCAGTTTGAGCGGGAACAAAAGGAACAGAACCTACCTCTGTCAGGGGCTGACGTTGGTAGTAAGACTTACCTTCATATAAAGAATTAATCCGGGTTTTCCAGATATCCTCTAGAAATCCCTTCATACAAGCATCAATCTGATGTGTGTGATTTGCCCAAAAACTAGGCCTCAGGAGGGCCTGGGCTTTTGGCTCAGCCTCGAGACTTTCAAAGTTGGTAAACAGGGGTACAGGCACAATTCCCTTGATAGAGTTGAAGAGAGCGTCTCTTGAGAGAAGTGGAAGACAATGAAAACTCTCAAAGCATGAAGCAATCACACTAAGAACAAACCCTAGTCTTTCCAAGTGAAATCCACTCTATCACATAAACTAAGTCAAGCCAAGGGCACCCTTGCTAAGGGAATCCATCCTACAAAGCCCTCAACACACTCCCTCTCAATACCTAGAGCTATGGAGGTGAGAGAAGCTCATGGAGGCTCAACTGCAAGATGATGAGCCTCCTCCAACATGTTACTAAAGATACATCAGTGGAAAATTCCTTTACTTGGCAAAAACAGTGAAGCTCCACTGGCCATACCCAGTAATACTACCTTGCTGTGTAGCCCTCTGCTTACTCACAGAAAATTGTTCCTGCAGGATTAACATTTCTCAGTCCACAGGGGAGATAGATAGAGGTTGAGGGATGAAAAAGACGTATGCTGCAAAAGCACTGCTTAGTCGCTTTAGGTACTCTTGATCCAGGGTTCAGAGGTGAGGTTCGTTTGTTGGTCCTAAAAATCCACAAAGGATACCAATCAGAAATTGCAAAGGGCAGGTAATTGCCACGTTATCTGCTCTACATAACACAAGTCTATTGGATGACCTTGTAGACTAGTTGGTCATGCTTGCCAGCACTGTGCCAATTCCCTTCCTTGGAGAGTTATCCTGGTCTCAGTGAGGAAGACAGGACGGACATCTCTAGTGGACCAAGAATCTGGCTTCACAAGCCCGTTTTAGTCAAAAAGGAGTGCCCACAGTGTATGGAGCATCCTGTTGAGTCTGAGAGAGGGTGACCATCTGCCCAGTGAGTACCCAAGAACTGTTTTGGGGGTGGAAGAAATAGACATGGTGGGAGCCAGCAATAGGGAGGTAGGAACAGGAGCGTAGAGCGATGTACAAGAGCTACGGGAGTAAGACTTGTGACCAGCCTTCTAAAGAATCCACACCAGCGCTGAGAGGGTATATAAAAAGGACCGGAGGGCTCTGCTCTTGGTGGGCTTTCCCACCTCCAACTTACTTTTTCCTAGCTAAACAGCACGCAGGGCCACCACTAAAAAATGGCGTCAAACAGGTACCAGCCGTAACTACATACTAGCTCAATAAGTTTCTAGGATACTATACATGTTAAGGACTGTGATCTGGTCATTAAGAACCAAGACTACCTCTGTTTAAAAGGCGTTTATTTTAAGAAGGCCTGTTTTTGGATTAGTCTCATTTCTGCGTGTGGATATTCCACAATGTAACTTTACTAGCTAAAAATACTTCGACATGAACTTGACTTGTTTTGGAGGGAACCCTCTGTTAAGTTACTTTAGAAACCAACCCAGACCATGCCAGAAAAACATGCTGTAAATTAGAATACTAATATACCATATAAAATGAGGGTGGCAGTTAAACTAGACTTACTGAACACTAAAGCTCGTGTCCAGCGGACTTCCTGAGTCAGAAGTGAAGTTAATACCTCCTGAGCTTTCTAGTTCTCCCTACGCTAAGGGCAATTTTGGGTTGCCTTTCTACCTATGCTGGGTATACTCCACTATCGGCTCTTGGAGGGTTGATATGCCAGAGGAAATGTCTTCACCCAGTACATCCGACCCAATATTCTCAGGAAATGGTGGATAAACCAAGGAAATGCCAGGAAATGGTGGATGAACTGAGTAGCTACGTAGATCAATGAATGAAGAAAGCTCACCACTTCCCAGGAAAACGTCGTTTCACCAGTAATCCCCACAAGAACAAATCCCATCTTCAAAGTGGTGAAAGCAATTAGCGTCCCGTACAACAATTGCTCAGCCAACAATCTTTGAGATGAACTTCGTGGCACTGTGGCAGTCACCACACACCCGAAGATTCTTGATGAGATGGAGAGACGTCCCAGGGACGGTGCTGATCAGCCCAAAGGCAATGGCCAGCCTCTCACTGTGGTGGCAGAGAGAAAATTTCTTATGCTCCTCCCCCACATCATGCAATACAAAGCGCGTGTCAGGCACATACCCTGCCTCCTTCATCTGCCCTGACAATCTTCTCGGCTCAGCAAGGATTTTCTCAATTTTAGGATGCAATTTGTCATCGACAACAAAGGTGTGCACCCTGTTGCTGACCTCAATGCAGCAGCGACCTGGCTCCTTTCTAACCCCTCTGACCTTCATCATTTCTCTCACCTTTGCAGTATCATCCCACCTGCCAGCTGCCACATAGATGTTTGATAGCAACACATAAGTCGCGGCATCCTGTTCATCCCACTTGAGAATAGATGTTGCTGCACGTTCAGCCATCTCCACATTACAGTGAATTCTGCAGGCACCAAGCAAGGCACTCCACACCACATCATTTGGTGTCATTGGCATTTTGCTAATGAAGTCCTCTGCCTCATCCAATCGCCCCGCACGGCCAAGAAGGTCCACCATGCAGCCAAAGTGCTCCATTGCTGGAGTGATGCCATGTTCTTGACTCAGGGAATCAAAGTAGTATTTGCCTTCATCCACTAGGCCAGCATGGCTACAGGCAGAGAGAACACATATAAAAGTGATACCGTCCATCTTCAAGCATTCCACTTGCATTTCTTTGAGTAGTTGCAGCACCTCCATATCACAACCATGCTGGGCATATCCTGCAATCATCGCATTCCACGACACCACACCTCATTCAGCCATATTGTGAAACACTACCTTTGCATCTTCGATGCTCCCGCCTTTGGCATACATGTCCATCAGGGCAGTGTTCAGAATGACATCTGATGCAATTCCAGCTTTGATGATGTCGCCATGGACCTCTTTGCCCTTTCCCAGGGCTGCCAGGCTTGCACACGCATTGCACACACAAACAAACGTGACCCCATTGGGCTTCACCCCTTCCCGCATCATTTGCTCATAGGCCTCCAAAGCCTGCATTCCACACCCATTCTGGGCATATCCTGCAATCATTGCATTCCAGGACACCACATTTCGGTCAGGCATATTGACGAATACTCCCTTTGCATCCTCGATGCTCCCGCATTTGGCATACATGTCAACCAGGGCAGTGTTCAGAATGACATCTGGTGCAATTCCAGCTTTGATGATGTCAGAATGGACCTCTTTACCCTTTTCCAGGGCTGCGAGGCTTGCACATGCATTGCAAACACAGACAAAAGTGATCCGGTTGGGCTTCACACCTTCCTGCATCATTTGCTCATAGGTCTCCAATGCCTCCATCCCACACCCATGCTGGACATATCCTGCGATCAATGAATTCCAGCACACCACATCTCATTCCATCATGTTGTTGAACACTCTCTTGGCATCTTCAATGCTCCCACTTTTGGCATACATGTCCATGAGGGCACTGTTCAGAATGAATCTGGTACAATTCCAGCTTTGATGATGTCGCCATGGACCTCTTTGCCCTTTTCCAGGGCTGCCCGGTTTGCATGCACATTGCAAACGCAGATGAATGTTACACGGTCTGGCTTCACCCCTTCCCGCATCATCCTCTCATAGGTCTCCAAAGCCTCTATCCCACACCCTTGCTGAGCATACCCTGCGATCATCACATTCCAGGACACTATATCTCGTTGGGGCATATTGTCGAACACTCCTTTGCATCTTCAATGCTCCCGCATTTGGCATACATGTCCACAAGGGTACTGTTCAGAATGACATCTGGTGCCATTGCAGCTTTGATAATGTCACCATGGACCTCTTTGCCCTTTTCCAGGTCTTCCAAGCTCGCACATGCATTGCAAACGCTTACAAATGTGACCCGGTTGGGCTTCACCCCTTCCTGCATCATTTGTGCATAGGTCTCCAAAGCCTCCATCCCGCACCCATGCTGGGCATATCCTGCAATCATCGCATTCCAGGACACCATATCTCTTTGGACCATATTGTCGAACACTCCCTTTGCATCCTTGATGCTCCCACATTTGGCGTACATGTTCATCAGGGCAGTGTTCAGAATGACATCTGGTACAGTTCCAGCTTTGATGATCGCCATGGACCTGTTTACCCTTTTCCAGGGCTGCCAGGTTCGCACATGCATTGCAAACGCAGATGAACGTTACACGGTCTGGCTTCACCCCTTCCCGCATCATCTGCTCATAGGTCTCCAAAGCCTCCATATCCTGCGATCATTGCATTCCAGGACACCATATCTCGTCGGGCCATATTGCTGAGTACTCCCTTTGCATCCTTGATGCTCCCACATTTCGCATACATGTTCATCAGGGCAGTGTTAGAACAACATCTGGTACAATTCCAGCTTTGATGATGTCGCCATGGACCTGTTTGCCCTTTTCCAGGGCTGCCAGGCTCGCACATGCATTGCAAACGCAAACAAAGGTGATGTGGTTGGGCTTCACCCCTTCCCGCATCATTTGCTCATATGTCTCCAAGGCATTCTTACCACAGCCATGCTTGGTAAATCCTGCCATCATTATATTCCACATGATCAAACCACGTTCAGGCATTTTGTTGAACACTTGTTGGGCCTCCACAATGCTCCCGCATTTAACATACATATTGACAAGGGTGTTGTGTAGAAAAACATTTGGCTTGAATCCACTTTGGATAATGTGAGCGCGCACCTGCTTTCCGGCTTCCAGGACTTTCATCTTGATGCACTTATGCAAGAGACAGACATAAGTATCAGAATCTGCTGAAATGCCTCCTTGCCTCAGAATCTGTAGAGCCTCCTTCAGTTGCCCTGCATCACATAGCATCCTCACATGCCCAGAAGAGGTGTTGTGGACTCCCTCTCTTGGTCCTCCTTTGGAGACTGTGGTCATGGTGGAGGTGCCTGATTTTTTCAACTGTGCCACTGCTACTGCTTCCAGCTGACTATCCACCCATGCAGGTTTCTTGTAGCTATCAATCCACAGGGAATCATAGGTACGCTTGTGCTTGAAATCTGGCCCTCTTGGATGAATCTGGATACACCCTCCATCCCTGCTCCTTCAGCTATCCCTGCCTCGGCAGCAATACTGCTGCTAGCAGCTGACAGTGACAGCCTAATTTTTATCTAGCAAACACCCCGACCCTACTTATCAAACACTAGTTCCTATCCTGAATTGATCCCAAGACATCACAAAATGCTGGGGAGGGAGAGAGAATGACAATTGACAAAGAAAGCTTTGTGATGAATCTTGTTGTCTGCCTCTGCTTGTAATCTAACAGGCATTCACCTTTTTGCCTGGATTGTCCCACCATTGACTGGGGTCAGAGAAACATTCCTTCCAAAGCTTCTCTTTGTCTCTGTTTTCAGTTATTGGATATTTGCCTGTTGCCAGTGGCAGTAAAATGTCAAAATCACTCCAAACCACCATAGGTCTTCTGTTTTTTGTTTGTTGCCAAATTGGCAGTAACATGTCAAGATCACTCCGAACCACCATAGATCCACCCGACAAGCTAACATGCAGAACTGAACATGACAAATTAGGGACGAATCTGATAAGAGGACAAAACAGGCTGAAACGTGTTGAAGAAGAAATTGCCCTTACCACATTGTCCTTGACCTCGTGTCATGAAAGCACCTAGCTTTTCTTGCACCCAAGGAGGATTCAACCAACCATCAACCCAAAGGACTTCTTGTTTGCGTTGCTTGTGTCTGTAGTCAGGTGATCTCGGATTGGTCTGTGAGAACCACCACAGTGCAGCTGAATAGATTTAAACAAGGCCTCCTAAGACCACGCTGATCCTCCCGATTCAACCAACCATCAACCCAAAGGACTTCTTGTTTGCGTTGCTTGTGTCTGTAGTCAGGTGATCTCGGATTGGTCTGTGAGAACCACCACAGTGCAGCTGAGTAGATTTAAACAAGGCCTCCTAAGACCACGCTGATCCTCCCGATTCAACCAACCATCAACCCAAAGGACTTCTTGTTTGCGTTGCTTGTGTCTGTAGTCAGGTGATCTCGGATTGGTCTGTGAGAACCACCACAGTGCAGCTGAATAGATTTAAACAAGGCCTCCTAAGACCACCCTGATCCTCCCGAGTACCTTGTAAACACCAGAAAAAGAACAAATCATGATACTGACAGGAATAGCCCACTTCTGTAGAATGAACAAACTTCTTCACATTGTATATTAAGAAAGCCACACCTTGCCATCCCACCATTGTGAAGGATCTTTTAAAAACTCATGCCAACGCTGCTCCATGCTCCAAGGTAGACCTTCGTGTCCGAAACTCCGACGGTATCAACAATTTGACCAGTTCCTTTTACGGAGGAGTGCCAGTGAGCTTTCAACAACATTTGTGCAAGTGACTGTGGGCACGATTGGACTCTACACAATGAGGAACATACCAACACGTCTGAACTTACACAGATGCTAAACAAGCTTGTGCATGACAGGCTGCCCCTCTAATCAGGTCACTGTGAGTCATACTCACTTTCATCTGCAAGCTTCGAAGGAGCTCCACCATCTACACCAGAATCAGCACCGCACTCTGATATCTCTCCACCATCACCAGACTGTTCTTGTGGCATGGCAATTAATTTTTCTTTCACCCAAGGAAGATTGAACCGACCCTCAATGCACATGCCCTCTTGTGTGCCCTGCTTCCGTCTGTAGTCTGGAGATTTTGGAGTGGTCTGTGAAAACGACCAGGGAGCAGCTGAGCAGCCACAGTCTCATCCCCTCCCAAGCACCATGCAGACTCCAGGGGAAAGACCTTCTGCATCCTACTTTCATTCCCATCTTACGAAGAACAACCTATGACACTGAGAGTAAAAGCAGTTTATGCAGAGAAAAGCGATTCTAACTTCAATCAACAACTAGGTGTACAATCGAGTCCACACAATATGATCATAGCAGACTTCCTTAGAAAGCTCACCTTGTCAACGCTGCAGTCCCACCATTGTGAAGGATCTATAAAGAACTCCTCCCAGCGCTGTTCCATGCTCCAGCGTTGACCTACGTGCCCGAAATCCCAGTTATCGGCCTTGTCTTACTATCCCGTGTGCTATCTTGCTTCTTTGCCCATGCTGTTGAATTGCTCAGAAGAGCCTGGATCCTACGGCGCATACAACACAGCGACCCCAAAAGGGAAGCGGCACAGTGTTTCGGGTTGTCACCTAATTTGAATTGCATCCCTGAAGGTTGACGAGGCGCCATATCCACCACATGCAAGGAATTCCGTCCTCTCCGCATTGCTAATGGGGATGCGGCTCCACAGTGCATGACGCGAAGCCTCTGGCATTACCGGAACGAAAGGACAGGGCCTTGGATATGGGGTCGGCCATGGAGGCATAGGATGTGCTGAGGGATGACGCCTGCTTTGAGGTAGCTACACACGATGGCAGCACCACCCTCTTTCTCCACACCACCCCATCATCACGCATTGCAGACTTTACCAAACATTCCAGATGCCTGTGAGATGAAATCCCGGAACAATTTTCCAAATTCCGGGATATGTACAGTCTCGTAGCTAATTGTTAGGACCGGCTTGTGATTGTCGTCCCCCTCGTCTCTCGTGAATCACTCGTCTCCCGCCGCTTGCCTTGTTTCTTCAACAATTGTAAGTTAATTTATGGGCACGCTTCAAGTCACGAGATTGATGAGCGCCACTTGTGAATTTCGACGGATTCATGGCTGTGGCATGCAATCTTGGAAGCCTCTGCCTTCCTTCCACCTCTCTCCTTCCCTCATCCCTCCAGTAAGAGGCTCTGTGTGGCCATGTTCCCCACTACCTTATGCTCTGTACCGTCAACTCCTCGATTTCTCCCCTTCCTCTCTGCTTCGCCCTCGCCGGCATTCCTTTTTTCTAGCTGTGGCTCTCCGTGAAGTGAGATTTCTGTGGGTCCGTCTCTGACGGCTTGATCAAAGCCTCTGATTTTGTGTGGGTTTATGTGCGCCTTATGGCCTATTCAAGGAATGAATATCAGCAGAGCTTTCTGCGCCCTCTGGTGTTCAGTGTTGGCTTGCTCTCTGGCTCTAGGGTGTGAACTCTTTCTCCACTTACGATTGCAAGTAGACGCGTGGATGGCAGCGTCGTCCGGTGTTCTCCTGACCGCGCATGCCGACTCTTCTAGACCCAAGGCCCTGTCCACCCGCTTCGGTTATGAGGGAAGCGTCGCGTCATGCAGCGGGTTGTGTGGCTGGGCTGTGGAGCTGAAAGCATGCCCCTTAGCAATGCGCAGAGGACGGCATCCCTTGCATGTAGTTGCTGTGGTGCCTCGGCAACCTTCAGGGATGCCTTTCAAATCAGGTGATAACACGAAACACTTCGCGATTTCCCATCTTGGTTCGCTAAGTTGTGTTGTATGCGCCGAAGTATCCAGGCTTGAATTGTCTTTTGAGCAATTCAGCAGAAACAGTACTCTGGGCTAAGAAGCAAGAAAGCGCAAGGGATAGTTAGACAAGGCCGATAATTGGTGTATTTCCCACGTAGGTCAACGCTGGAGCATGGACCAGCGCTGGCAGGAGTTCTGTAAAGATCCTTCACAATGGTGGGACTCCAGCGTTGACAAGGTGAGCTTTCTTCATTTAGGACGTGAAGGAGTCTTAGGGAGTTGGACTGAACTCTGGTATGATCATATAGTGTGGACTGGATTGTGCCCCTAGTTGTTGAGTGAAGTTGGAATCTTGCTTTGTTCCGCTAATATTGCTTTTAATCTCAATATCATATGTTGTTTTCCTAAGGTGGGAATGGAAGTAGGATGTGCAAGGTCTGTCCTGGAGTTTACTTGGGCGGGTTGAGACTGTCTCTGCTCATCTGCTCCTCATCGTTTCCTCAGACCACTCCAGAATCTCTAGACTACAGACATAAGCAAGGCACACAAGGGGGCGTGGGCATTGATGGTTCGTTCAATCCTCCTTGGATGAAAGAAAATTTAATTGCCATGCCACAAGATCAAGAACAGTCTGGTGATGGTGGAAAGATATCAGAGTGCGGTTCTGATTCTGGTGTAGATGGTGGAGCTCCTTCGAAGCTTGTAGATGAAAGTGAGTATGCCTCACAGTGACCTCATTAGAGGGCAGCCTTGTCATGCACAAGCTTGTTTAGCATCTGTGTGTCAATGTATGGATGGAGATATCAACATATATGTTAGTACTGTTGGTAACATCAATTACATGTTCATGAAAGTATGTTGAAAGCTACACTAGCACTCCTCCATGAAGGAACTGGTCAAATTGTTGATACTGTCGGAGTTTCGGTCTCAAAGGTCTACATTGGAGCATGGAGCAGCGCTGGCATGAGTTTTTAAAAGATCCTTCACAATGGTGGGACAACCGCAATGGCAAGGTGTGGCTTTCTTAATATACAGTGTGAGGAAGTTTGTTCATTCTACAAAAGTGGGCTATTCCTGTCAGTATCATGATTTGTTCTTTTTCTGGTGTTTACAAGGTACTCGGGAGGATCAGCTTGGTCTTAGGAGGCCTTGTTTAAATCTATTCAGCTGCACTGTGGTGGTTCTCACAGACCAATCCGAGATCACCTGACTACAGACACAAGCAACGCAAACAAGAAGTCCTTTGGGTTGATGGTTGGTTGAATCCTCCTTGGGTGGAAGAAAAGCTAGGTGCTTTCATGACAAGAGGTCAGGGACAATGTGGTAAGGGTAATTTCTTCTTCAACACGTTTCAGCCTGTTTTGTCCTCTTATCAGATTCGTCCCTAATTTGTCATGCTCAGTTCTGCATGTTAGCTTGTCAGGTGGATCTATGGTGGTTCGGAGTGATCTTGACATGTTACTGCCAATGTGGCAACAAACAAAAAACAGAGGACCTATGGTGGTTTGGAGTGATTTTGACATTTTACTGCCACTGGCAACAGGCAAATATCCAATAACTGAAAACAGAGACAAAGAGAAGCTTTGGAAGGAATGTTTCTCTGACCCCAGTCAATGGTGGGACAATCCAGGCAAAAAGGTGAATGCCTGTTAGATTACAGAGAGAAGCAGGCAACAAGGTGCATTGCAAAGCTTTCTTGGGACATTGTCATCCTCTCTCTCTCCCCAGCACATTTTGAAAGTCTTGGGAGTAATTCTGCATAGGAACTAGTCTGTGATAAGTAGAGTTGGGGTGTTTACTAGAAAACATCTAGGCTGTCAAGGGGAGGATCTATGCATTATTGCTGCTAAGGCAGGGATAGCTGAAGGAGGAGGAATGGAGTGTGCGTCCAGATTCTGGAAGCAGCAGCAGTGGCACAGTTGATGAAATCAGGCACCTCCACCATGACCACAGCTTCCAAAATAGGACCAAGAGAGGGAATCCGTAGTACCTCTTCTGGTAGTTCTGGGCGTGTGAGGATGCTATGTAAGGCAGGACAACTGAAAAAGGCTCTACAGATGTTAAACCAAGGAGGCTTTTCAGCAGATTCAAATACTTATGTCTGTCTCTTGCTTACGTGCATCAAGATGAGAAGCCTGGAAGGCGGAAAGCAGGTGCACGCTCACATTATCCAGGGCGGATGCAAACCAAACATTTTTCTTCACAACACCCTTGTCGACATGTATGTTAAATGTGGGAGCATTGTGGATGCACACCAACTGTTCAACAAAATGCCTGAACGCCGGTTGATCACATGGAATATTATGATGGCAGGATTTAACAGGCATGGGTGTGGTAAGAATGCCTTGGAGACGTATGAGCAAATGATAGGGGAAGGTGTGGAGCCCGACCACATCACGTTTGTTTGTGTTTGCAATGCATGTGCGAACTTGGCAGACTTGGAAAAGGGCAAAGAGGTCCATGGTGACATCATCAAAGCTGGACTTATACCAGATGTCATTCTGAACACTGCCCTGATAAAAATGTATGCCAAATGCGGGCACATCGACAATGCAAAGGGAGTGTTTGACAATATGGGCAAACGAGATGTGGTGTCCTGGAACGCAATGATCACAGGATATGCCCAGCGTGGGTGCGGGATGCAGGCTTTGGAGACCTATGGGCAAATGATGCTGGAAGGGTTGAAGCCTAACCGTGTCACGTTTGTTTGTGTTTGCAATGCGTGTGCGAGCCTGGCAGCCTTGCAAAAGGGTAAAGAGGTCCATGGCGACATCATCAAAGCGGGAATTGTACCAGATATCATTCTGAATACTGCCCTGGTGGACATGTATGCCAAGTGCGGCAGCATCGAATATGCAAAGCGAGTGTTCGACAACATGGCTGAACGAGATGTGCTGTCATGGACCGCAATGATCGCAGGATATGCCCAACATGGTTGTCATAGGGAGGCCCTGCAACTATTTCAAGGAATGCAGAAGGAAGGCTTGAAGCCGGACAGTATCACCTTTACATGTGTTCTCACTGCATGCAGCCATGTTGGCCTACTGGATGAAGGAAGACGCTACTTTGATTTCCTGAGTCAATATTATGGTGTCACTCCGACAGTGAAGCACTTTGGCTGCATGGTGGACCTTCTTGGACGGGCGGGGCATTTGGATGAGGCAGAGGACCTCATTAGTAAAATGCCAATCAAACCAGATGCTGTGGTGTGGAAGGCCTTGCTTGGTGCCTGCAGAGTACATGGCAATGTGGAGATGGCTGAACGTGCGGCAACATCTATTCTCAAGTTGGATGAACAGGATGTCGTGACTTATGTGTTGCTGTCAAACATCTATGCCGCAGCTGGCAGGTGGGACGATAGTGCAAAGGTGAGAAAAATGATGAAGGTCAGAGGGGTTAGAAAGGAGCCAGGTCGCTGCTGCATTGAGATTGGCAACAAGGTGCACACCTTTGTTGTAGATGACAAATTGCATCCCAAAATTGAGGAAATCCAAGCTGAGCTGAGAAGATTGTCTGGGCAGATGAAGGAGGCAGGGTATGTGCCTGACACGCGATTTGTGTTGCATGATGTGGGGGAGAAGCAAAAGGAATTTTCTCTTTGCCACCACAGTGAGAAGCTGGCCATTGCTTTTGGGCTGATCAGCACGGCCCCTGGGATGCCTCTCCGTGTCATCAAGAATCTTCGGGTGTGTGGTGACTGCCACACAGCCACCAAGTTCATCTCAAAGATTGTTGACCGTGCAATTGTAGTACGGGATGCTAACCGCTTTCACCACTTTAAAGATGGGGTTTGTTCTTGTGGGGATTACTGGTGACGATGTTTTCCTGGAAAGGTGCAAGTCTGGAAAGGTGCAAGTCTGTTGCTTCGTTCATGATCTGTACAGCTATTTTGTTCATCGACCGTTGATCCTGAGAATATTGGCCATGATGTACTGTTGAGGCATCTCCACTGGCATATCAAGCTTCCAAGAGCCCATAGTGGGGTCTATCCATCATATGTGGAAAGTCAGCCCATAATTGCACTTGACTGGAGCAGATGAGTGAAGCAGGGGTTTAAATTGACTCTGGTGAGAGCAGAAGGAATTCAGAGTGCTGTTCTGATTGTGGTGTGGAAGGTGGGGCTTCTTTGAAGCTTGAAGATGAAATTGAATACAATTTGGATGAGATTCGAGGGGCAGCCTTGTGCACAAGTTGGTTCAGCATCTTCATTTTGGACTCTTAAGAGAAATCCGAACCCGAGACATACCACTCATCCTTTAACAACTGAAGGGACGTAGTGTCTTTAAGAATTGATGGGTTCAACTTGAAGTAGCCACGGCCACGCGAGTGGGTGCCGGGGGGTTGCAGAGACATGGCTTATACAGAAGCATGATCAAAGTCGGGAAGAATAGGCCCCAGGGGTAGCAACTAGACCACGCCAGTGGAGGCTTTTAGCAGTAAATACGGTCTAGGCGGGCCATACTTAGGCAAGGGGGCTGACGCATGTTCAACCAGATCAGTGGCAGATTCGGAGTCCTCTAGCCGAACCGAGAAGCATAGCATATCCCATGCTCTAAGCAATTGAGAACCGAGCTCTGAGCGATCAGAATAGATGTCAACCATATTGAAGTCACCAGCTATGACCCAGTTTTGCACGAGAGGCAGCTCCAAAATTCTATCTCTAATGAGATCCCATAAGGTCGCACGCTCTGAGGACTGGTTAGGGGCATATAAATTGATGAAGACCTCCTTGATAGAAGACGAGAGCGAGGGGGAAGCAAGGATTGCTGTGCCCCCACGGGAGTTTAAAATCGTTGGGTTCCACCACACCACGTGAGTAGGCCAGAAGGTATACCCAATTGATCTAATCTTGTTGTCGTCAAGCTTAGTTTCTTGCAGGAAAATAAGGGAGTTCGTTGTCTGAAGAGATGAAGCCCAGAGCTTGACTCATCACCTCTTGGGCATGGAGGCATCGGAGCCTATGCCTCTGATGTTCCACGTGTGACGATCCCAACTCATGTACGCAGGAAGAGATAGCCCATGGGACAATTCCCATGATTTGATGGCCATGGTGAAGTTCAAGGGAGCTGCACTTCGTAAGGAAGAGAATCAAGACAGTCATCTGTCGTAATGAGAGAAGTATGAGGAGCCGAGGCAAGCTGATGAGCCAAAAAGACAGTGTCTTGAGAGGGATGTGATGAAGAAGTAAGAAGCAGCTTCCGCACATAGGCCAAGAACCGGGGAGACTCGCATCCTCCATTAATTTCGGGCGTAAGAAACAGAGCCCTGAATTAGGCATCTATCCACACGGTGAGTTAGAGCCCAGCGAGAGCTGGGGAGATAGCATCAATCAAGGAGAGCAGCTGCATGCAATAAGGGAGAAGAAGCTCACCGGGGATGGGGAGGGAATGGCCAAATCCATTGAGGAGAAGATCTTGTGTCCGAAGGAGGCTCAGACTTAGATCGAGCGTTCCGTTGGGCATACTGAATCTCGTCCACAATCTTCAACCCTGCAGCATAAGTGGCAAAGAGATATCTCCTGTTCCCCTCTTCACCAAAGTCATCTGGGATCTGATTCCCTGCCAGCACGTTAGGAAAGAGAAACTAGCATCTTGAAGCATTAATTCGGAGATCCTCATGGTAGGAAAAAGGTGAATAGAGTAGTTAACAGAGGTACATTGATGAAGGAATGCACCAAAGAAGATGGAGGTGCTTGAAGTAAGCATTAGATGCGGGGAGAGCAGAGCGGAAGATATTTTGGATTTTGAGGAGAATGACATCCGTCTCTTTTCATTGGGACAGCGAGACCAAGTCTTCCGGGAAAAGATATGAGCTAATGAAGGTACCGTTCCCTGTGGCCAGAATAGCCGGGGCACCATCTGGAAACCTGAAGATAATGGGAATGATGTGGATGGCAACGGTGAGAGGCCCATCAGGCAGAAATCATCAGGCAGCATAAGTCTGTTGAAGGACTTCAGAAGGCTCCGAAATTATCAGGAGCACCTTCTGCAATTTGAAAAAGTGCCGCTTCCGCACGACAGCTGGATATGAGGGGGATAGGAGAAGATAATACCTCATGGGCACTGAGGACGCGAGAAGAGGGTGGCATAGAAAGCACCCGGGGCCATTCGGAGGGAGGAAGATCCTGGGGAGATAAGTCATTGCGTGAGCGAGGTCGAGAAGAAAGTCCCCGGATCCTCATCGCGGAGCCTTCAGCATTTGCCTGGACATCAGCCACAGAGGGAGAGAGAACGTTAGCAGTATTTGAAATCTTGTTATAAAGAGGGCAGTCCACTCCAACGAGCCCTTCCTTGTGGCAGAGATGACAAATAATACTTAAACATTCCTCAATCACCACAACTGTGATAAAAGAGCTATCCAGAGTGGGCAATTTGAGAGAGGCTTCTGGCATCCAGACAACGATTTTAGGAATTCCAGAGTCCCAGGAAGCGTTGAAGTGAGCATGCAAGTCAATACCATCCAGCAAGTAGAGGGGAGAGTGCAGAAGAAGGGAGGTAACGTTGCACGTGAGGTGGACTAGCAACACAGCTAAGTCCCAACACGCCTCACTGCAAAATGCGAAGCACACTCATAATATTCTCAAATGATAGAGGTTCTTCTTAACTCTTGTACACCTCATTTGGGATCAACAGCTCAAATACTTATTCAGAACACTGGGAGTCGCACTAGCAATCAGCACCTGCTTCCATGCATAGTAGCAGTGACGCTGATTGTGGCATGAAACTATGCACAGTTGTTTCATACCTACTCCCAAATTTGGTCTCGAACTATAGCAATTGTGTTCTCAAGTGGGTGGAGTAGGTGGACTTTGTCCCCCAACTTTGAACTACATGCACAAACTTGACGTTGTAGTGTGAGGGAGTCATGCCGCATCAATCAATAACAGAATACCCAAATACCATTACAATCACTATGTGAACTTCCAAGCGCCGCCATGGGATTGAGTCATGGTGGTTTTAAGTCTAGCTTTTGACAACATCCATGCAAGTTAGTCAATGGCTCTATCTGAAGCAGCACCGCAAGAAACATGCAAACATGTCCAAATTTAAGATGCTGAACAAACTTGTACCGACGGCTGCCCCTCTAGTCAAGCTCATTACATATCGTATGCACGTATGCACCTCCATCTTCAAGCTCTGGAGAAGCTCCACCACCCACACCAGAATGGGGACAGCACTCTGATTTCCTTCTGCTATCACCAGAGTCAGTCAAAAATCCTCCTTTGGTCAAGTGCAATTATGGGCTGACTTCCCACATATGCTGGGTAGACCCCACTATCATTTCCTGTGGAAATGCCATAGGAAATGCCCTCAACATTGCACCTCGGGAAACAGTGGATGAACTGAGTAGCTACACAGATCAACAAATGAAGCAAGACACTCGCAACTTCCAAGGGAAAACATCTTTTCACCAGTAATCCCCACAAGAACAAACCCCATCTTCAAAGTGGTGAAAGCGGTTAGCGTCCCGTACAACAATTGCTCGGCCCACAATCTTTGAGATGAATTTGGTGGAGGTGTGGCAGTCACCACACACCCGAAGATTCTTGATGAGACGGAGAGGCGTCCTACAGGTCGTGCTAATCAGCCCAAAACCAATGGCCAGCTTCTCACTGTGGTGGCAAAGAGAAAATTCCTTTTGCTCCTCCCCCACCTCATGCAATACAAAGCGCGTGTCAGGCACATACCCCGCCTCCTTCATCTGCCCAGACAATCTTCTCAGCTCAGCATGGATTTCGTTAATTTTGGGATGCGATTTGTCATCTACAACAAAGGTGTGCACCCTGTTGCCAATCTCAATGCAGCAGCAACCTGGCTCCTTTCTAGCCCCTCTGACTTTCATCATTTTTCTCACCTTTGCACTATCGTCCCACCTGCCAGCTGCCGCATAGATGTTTGATAGCAACACATAAGTTGCCGCATCCTGTTCATCCAACTTGAGAATAACTGTTGCCGCACGTTCAGCCATCTCCACATCGCCGTGGATTCTGCAGGCACCCAGCAACGCCTTCCACACCACAGCATCTGGTTTGATTGGCATTTTACTAATGAGGTCCTCCGCCTCATCCAATCGTCCTGCACGTCCAAGAAGGTCCACCATGCAGCCAAAGTGCTTTACTGTCGGAGTGACACCATGATCTTGACTCAGGGAATCAAAATAGCGTAGTCCTTCATCCAGTAGGCCAACATGGCTGCATGCAGACAGAACACATATAAAGGTGATACCGTCCGGCTTCAAGCCTTCCCTTTGCATTCCTTCAAATAGTTGCAGGGCCTCCATATGACGACCATGCTGGGCATATCCTGCAATCATCGCGTTCCACGACACCACATCATGTTCAGCCATAGTGTCAAACACACCCTTTGCATCTTCAATGCTCCCACATTTGGCATACATGTCCACCAGGGTACTGTTCAGAATAACATCTGGTACAATTCCAGCTTTGATGATATCACCATGGACCTCTTTGGCCTTTTCGAGGGCTGCCAAGCTCGCACACGCATTGCAAACACAAACAAACATGATGAGGTCAGGCTTCACCCCTTCCCGCATCATTTGCTCATAAGTCTCCAAAGCCTCCATCCTGCGCCCCTGCTGTGCATATCCTGCAATCATCGCGCTCCATGACACCACATTTCGTTCAGCCATATTGTCAAACACTGCCTTTGCGTCTTCAATGCACCCACATTTGGCATACATGTCCACCAGGGCAGTGTTCAGAATGACATCTGGTACAATTCCAGCTTTGACTATGTCACCATGGACCTCTTTGCCCTTTTCCGGGGCTGTCAGGCTCGCACACGCATTGCAAACGCAAACAAACGTGATGTGGTTGGGCTTCACCCCTT
Organism: Takakia lepidozioides; assembly: GCA_030704615.1. Lineage (NCBI taxonomy): Eukaryota > Viridiplantae > Streptophyta > Takakiopsida > Takakiales > Takakiaceae > Takakia > Takakia lepidozioides. Next base: position 63,305,640 of record CM060734.1, read on the forward strand.
CCCGCATCATTTGCTCATAGGTCTCCAAAGCCTCTATCCCACAACCCTGCTGTGCATATCCTGCGATCATCGCGTTCCACGACACCACATCACGTTCAGCCATAGTGATAAACACTCCCTTGGCATCTTCAATACTCCCACATTTGGCATACATATCCAGCAAGGCAGTGTTCAGAATGACATCTGGTACAATTCCAGCTCTGACAATGTCACCATGGACCTCTTTGCCCTTTTCCGGGGCTGTCAGGATCGCACACGCATTGCACACGCAAACAAACGTGATGTGGTTGGGCTTCACCCCTCCCCGCATCATTTGCTCATAGGTCTCCAAAGCCTCCATCCCGTGCCCCTGCTGTGCATATCCTGCGATCATTGCGCTCCACGACACCACATTTCGTCTAGCCATCTTGTCGAACACTGCCTTCGCATCTTCAATGCACCCACATTTGGCATACATGTCCACCAGGGCAGTGTTCAGAATGACATCTGGTACAATTCCAGCTTTGACCATGTCACCATGGACCTCTTTGCCCTTTTCTGGGGCCAGGCTCGCACACGCATTGCAAACGCAAACAAACGTGATGCGGTTGGGCTTCACCCCTTCTCGCATCATTTGCTCATAGGTCTCCAAGGCCTCCATCCCGCAACCCTGCTGTGCATATCCTGCGATCATCGCGTTCCAGGACACCACATTTCGTTCAGCCATAGTGTCGAACACTCCCTTTGCACTTTCAATACTCCCACATTTGGCATACATATCCAGCAAGGCAGTGTTCAGAATGACATCCGGTACGATTCCAGCTTTGACGATGTCACCATGGACCTCTTTGCCCTTTTCCGGTGCGGCCAGGCTTGCACACGCATTGCAAACAGAAACGAACGTGATGTGGTCCGGCTTCACCCCTTCCCGCATCATTTGCTCATAGGTCTCCAAAGCATTCGTACCACACCCATGCTTGGTAAATCCTGCCAACATTATATTCCACGTGATCAAAGATCGTTTAGGCATTCTGTTGAACAGTTGGTGAGCATCCATGATGCTCCCGCACTTAATATACATGTTCACAAGCGTGTTGTGTAGAAAAATGTTTGGCTTGAATCCACTTTGGATAATGTGAGCGTGCACCTGCCTTCCAGCTTCCAGGCCTTTCATCTTGATGCACCTATGCAAGAGACAGACATACGTATCTGAATCTGCTGAAATGCCTCCTCCTTGGTTTAAAGTCTGTAGAGCCTCTGTCAGTCTGCTTGCCTCACAAAGCATCTTCACATGCCCAGAAGTCCCAGTAGAGGAATTGTGGACTTCCTCACTTGGTCCTCTTTCAGAAGCTGAGGTCGTGGTCGAGGTGCCCGATCTTATCAACTGTGCCGCTGCGGCTGCCGCTTCCAGTTGACCATCTACCCATGCAGGTTTCTTGTAGCTATTGCTCCACAGCGAGTCATAGGTAATCTTGTGCTTGAAATCCGGCCCTCTTGGATGAATCTGGACCCACACTCTATCCTTGCTCCTTCAGCTATCCGTGCCTCTACACCAATCATCTCGCCTTGCTGCTAGCAGCTGACAATGACAGCCTAGATTTGTCCTAACAAACAACCCAACCCCACCTCTCACACTAGTTCATATGCTGAATTGCCTCTGCTTCTCTCTGTAATCTAGCAGATATTCACCTTCTTGCCTTGATTGTCCCGCCATTGACTGGGGTCCGAGAAGTATTCATTCCAAAGCTTCTCTTCGCCTGTGTTATCTGTTTTTCGATACTTTCCTGTTGCCACATTAGCAGTAACATGTCAAAACATTCCAAACAACCGTACATTCACCCAACGAGCTAACTTGCAGAATTCAAGATGAAAAGTTAGGGACGACTCTCATGAGAGGGTAAAACAGGCTGAAAAGTGTTGAAGAAGGTACCTTCATTACCAGTGCCTGATTTTGTCAATTGTGTTGCTGCCGCTGCTGCTTCCAGTTGAACATCTATCCATGCAGGTCTCTTGTAGCTATTGATCCACAAGGAATCAGAAGTAATCTTGTGTTTGAAATCTGGCCCTCTTGAATGAATCTGGACCCACAATCTATCCCTGCTCCTTCAGCTATCCCTGCCTCTGCACGTATCATTCATATATCCTCGCCTTGCTGCTAGCACCTGACAATGACAGCGCAGAGTTCTTCCAGCACACCCCACAACCCTACTTATCACACTAGTTCCAGAATTGCGTTCGGGAAACGGCAAGCAGCATAAAGGTATCCGGGTCTCCACCCGTTCTGCTGCGTCACCTACCTCTTTCAACAAGAGGTCAGGCTCGAACCGCACAGTCACAAACAGTAGAGCATCCTTTGTTAATACAGATCTGAATGAAAACAATCAATAAGTACTTACAATCTGGTCAATCTCCCAACCTTCAAGCATTCGAGATGGCCACAGGTCTTGAAGGATCCGGGCTGCTGTACCCCCTCCCTGCAACAACACCACTGTAGAAACTCAACCTGAGCTTCAAGTCCAGCACATTGCTACCCGGGCCACTACGGTTAATGACAACATCCTAGCATAAACCTGAAACCCCAGAAGCTTTACCCAAAATGACTGGCGAGAGTTGAAGTATATCCAACGTGCACTCACCTTTTGGCTCGATTGTCCCACCATTGACTGGGGTTGGAAAAGTTTTCATTCCAAAGCTTCTCCTCATCTCTGTTATCTGTTTTTGGATACTTTCCTGCTGCCACATCGGCAGTAACTTGTCAAATTCACTCCAAACCACCAGAGATCCACCCAACGAGCCAACTTACAGAATTCAGTATGCATCTCAGGGCCGAGTCTGATGAGAGGGCAAAACAGGCTGAAATAGGTTGAAGAAGAAGGTGCCCTCACCACATTGTCCTTGACCTTGTGTCATGACCCATGGAGGACTCAACCGACCATCAACGCAAAAGGACCTCTTGTGTGTGCTGCTTGTGTCTGTAGTGAGGTGATGTCGCATTGGTCTGTGAGAACCACCACGGTGCAGCTGAGCAACCATAGATTGAAACACGACCTCGTAAGACCAAGCTGACCCTCCAAGTACCTTGTAAACACCAAGGAAAAATACCAAATCATGATACTAACAGGAAGAGCCAAGAGCCCACATTTGTAGGATGGGCAAACTTCTTCACCTCAAGCATTAAGAAAAAGCCACACCTTGCGATTGATTTTGTCCCACCATCGTGAAGGATCGTTAGAAAACGCATGCCAGCTGTGCTCCGTGCTCCAAGGTAAACTTTTGTGCCCGAAAATCCGACAGCATCAGCATTTTGGCAATTTCCTTCACGGAGGGGTGCTAGTGAGCTTTCAACAACATTCATGCAAGTCGCTTTGGGCTCCATTGGGCTCTACACAAAGAGGAGCGGACGAAGATGTCCGAAATTACACAGATGGTAGACGAGCTTGTGTCGGCAGTCTCGAGATTTTAAAGTGGTCTCTGAAAACGACCGAGCAGCCGTGGGGAGGCCCCGGAGGACCAGCCCCTGGCGACACCCTCGTGGACTGTCGCTACCAGTGTTGGACTGGTATCCATGGTCCACCCGGTCATTAACCCGGGTGGATAGTGGCCCTAGTTCTCCTCTTTAATCAGTGTTGCGCGGGTCCGGGTTTTGACCCCGGGTGCGGGTTAGGGTTAGGGTCCCCCCTTCCCTGACCCGTGAACCATCACGGACACTAAGCCGGGTTCAGTTTGGGAATGAACCCGGCCACCGACCCGGCCCCGGCTGCTAGGTCCACAACCCGTTATAACCGTTACCCTGGGGCTGTGCAGCGGGTCGGGGTCCGGGTTTTAATTTTAGGTGGGGCATGCGGGCTCCACCTTACATCTGGTAGGTTTTGTAATGTGTGTGGAGGGGAGGAGCAATAGGGCGCTCCAGCAGGCAGCCCCCACACTCAAGTTGTAATGTGGCCACATACCACCTCATAAGTGGTTGTGGGTTCAACCCCTAGATTGGTGTCACAAAGTTGTGCTCTTCGGGGTCAAGTGACACCATAATTTACGTCTCCTCCTCGCGAAGGAGACGTCATGTGTCACAGCGGTGGAAAAAATAACCACCCAGAAGGCCGTGGAGGCTTACTAAGGGGGCACATCCCCATGGCCGTAGCGAACTTGCTAACAGTAGATAAGCAGGGAGTGAATAAAGGTGAAGCAGAGGTTGCGAGAGAGATAACTTGCTATTCTAGGGCAGGTTGAAAGAGCAGTAAGAAAGATCTTATGCAAGAGAGACTTGTATGCATTGTTCCGAGAATGGTTTAGATTGGAGAGGTAGCTAGCTATTCCATGAGTTAAGAGCACAAAAATGATGCAAAGATGAGGTGCGGTGCTGATCCGAAGTTGACGAGATGAGAAGACAAGGAGCTGGAGCAGATCTGCAGTGGCAATGTGTAGAGAGATTCAGTACTTTAGAACTTGAGCCGAGTTCTAAATTTGGGATCTCGACTTTTCTTATGCCGCCAATTGAAGTGTGCTTCGTCTCCATCACCAGGGGACTTCCCATTGAGGGGGGATTGATTGATTCCAGGTAAAGCGCATGTTGGGTAGACTGGTGCCGAGCAAGTTGCCTTTGCCTACACATCAATGTGTCTTAAAAAAAAATTCACCATTAGGATTTAGTTTTTTCCAGCCAAAAACAATTTTATCTCTAATTATTCTAATTTATTTAATCAATTAAACCCGTGAACCTGCTAATATTTCCCAACAACTACCTGGACCAGACCCGAGAGTCCTATTGAGAAACCCGGACCCGGCATGTTCCTTAAAAAGGCACTACCCACACAACACTAGTAACAACCCGGATATACCCTAACCTACCATAAGGTTTCTGAAACTTGAAATATCCATGCAGAAGGCCCGACGTGAGGGCTTGCGAAAGTGACCCGGCACAAACCCTACCTGCCTAGGCTTACGGTGATAGGACCATTGTTGTTACCCGTGTTTTAAGGTTTTGTTGCAACTCTTGCTATGAGCTTGTTGGTGTCAATATGGGAGGGGATATTGTAGTATCGGCGGTGGATTTAGTAGGATTAGCGTTGGTGTGTATTGTGGACTTGAAACTAGGCATGGAAGATAGGCAGCAACATGCTTTGAATGGGCGTTTTGCGAGATTTGAGTTGAGGTAAGTCATCATGTTTGCTGTTGTGTTTTGGTGTTTTTGTTATTTAGCTTACTACCAAGTGTTTAGAATCAACAATGTTAGTGCAATGAATTGTGACTTTGCTATAGGTATTCATATGGAGTTTTTGGATACTTTTGACTTATGTGATACTTAAACCCTACTGAATGGCTCCATTTACAAGCATGAAATAGGTCTGACCTGGAAGGAAATTCTACAAACCTTTCAGGCAGCAGAGGAAGATTGCATTGCGGAGGAGGAGACCATTTGGAGGCAAAACTTGCTACACATGCCAATGCAACATTCTGGGTGCCATACCATATGACATCTGAGGCCTGGGCATTCTTCACACTCAATGACTCAAGCACCAAAGTAGACTAGGAAGCTGCTCAATTCATGAGGTGTGTGATGTGCCATTCCAATGAGCAGTTTCAAAGCTCAAAGCTCAAAGCTCTTTTGTTTCTTACAACCCTGAGCATGGAATCACAGATATGCAAAAGCATGTTTATAATGAGCATAGCTATGAACTTGCATTTGAAATATAAGGCAAATAGGAAAATTCTTGATGAGCTAATTCCAAACAAGAGGCCAAAAACAAAGAAAAGGGTTTCAGTCACTCCATCTGCCATTACTTTGTTTTTTGGATCCAATAAGCCATACATGAAAGATAGGTCTGCTGCTACAAGCCCCCCCCCCCCCCCCCCCCCCCCCCGGCCCAGATCCGGCATAAAGGATTAGAGCCTGATGATTGCAAAGGGCTATATGTGCTTTTTGTCTGTCTTGGTTGAGGTGGCTGGTAATGCGCAATGTGGTCGAGTAGTGTTTCCCACTCACAAGCAGCTTGTGAAGGAGCATCTATCATATCTGATGAAAAATACTATGGAGAGATATGTGTTGGCTGCCATTGCCCAAGCTGCTACTGTCGTTGCCACTTTTGACTTGTGGATGAGCCCATCAGGACCTATGACACTTTTGATGTAGTCATCAACTTCATAGATGAATTGGAATCCATGTCATATATAGTAAGCTTGTTTGAGGCTCGTGACACTTCTGAGGCAGCTCTTGCCCAGCAGGTGAAGGCCCTCTTGGCACATTACAAGATGACTGACAAAGTGGTGGTTTATGTGACAGATGAAGGTGCCAATCTGAATACCTAGAGCTATTGCCCTAACCTCAATGGTTTCACGTCAGTCACCTGGCCATATCTTGGCAGCTGTTTGGCTATGCTATATCGAAAGCCTGTCAGTATGCTTATAATTAGGAGAAGATAGGAGGTGGAATGAATCATGGTTTCACTGAAGGATGCATGTCAAGCTGCCTTGCAAAAAACTATTATTTGGACAAAGAAATCCGACAAGGGTAAGTTAGAACTTGGAGTGCATGTGTTGAGGCTCAAATGCCGAAAAAGAAATTAAGGACCTGGTGATTAAAACTAGGTTTGCTAGTAAGGTGATTCTGTTTAGGAAACATTGGAGAACGCAAATGCGATTAACATTTGGTACACAAAGCGGACCACAACCTTGCAAGCAAGGGTGCCCACTGGCCTCACATGAGCCATAGCAAGGGCAGTCACCGAAACCATAAATCTTGTTGTTGAGCAATGCATTCTGAACCAGAGCTTACCGGTTGCTCTCTGATGCACTGTATGTTACTATGGGCCTAATGGGGACAATGAGGAAGGTTGTGGAAAGGAGATGCTTGGACCTAGAATGCGTACATGAATTCACATAGATAGACATTTCAACAAGTTCCAAATTAGGTAGTCAAGCACTAGTGATGTGCAAATTGGCTCTTCAACTAGTTTACGAAAGTGACGGGATTTCTACACTTCAAGTATTGATATACCCAGTGTTGACATTTAGTAATAATATTTTTGAGGACCATTGTTGATATCATACCTTCATTTTTTTATGAGGTGCATTGTTCATACCAGCCTAGTACCAGAATTTTTTTTTTTTTAAAAAAAACCATTATTTGACAACCTAACATAACACAAAATCCAAATTTTTGCCTATCCGGAACCTATTGATATAAACAAAATCTGATACATTGGCCCGTGGTGGGTCCCAAGACTCCTCCACGACTCACACCACAAGGCCGCAGTCTCACGATGAGTCCCATGTCACCCCACTACGATTCCCTACACTACGATCGCCCCACTCAGAGTCCCACCGTAGCTCAGTAACGGGGCTCCACCTATTGAGCACCTCCGCCTTCTCAAGTGCTTTAGCCATTACATGGTCGTTCAACCCCACTCCCACTGTTGCCGCTGGCCCCACCACATGGGCAACCCCTCTTGTGTCCCGACCCTACCTCAAAGACAAATGGCCGCTATAGAGAAGGTGGAACAATCGAGGAAGTTGGCAATCTTGATGGATCTTCCAAAAGCAGCAAGAGAAGCTATTGGGGAGGTGACTAGCATGGGATGTTGTGCACGAGAGCCAAGTGGGGAGGTGACGAATGTGGGATGTTGTGCACATCCATAAAGTGAGGCTGGATGAGATAGATGAGAGTTGATGCAAGGGTAGGAGAGTGGGTAGGCAATCCAACCGGGAATGAGGTGGAGTGGGGATGGAGTGGCCCGTTGCCCAGAAACTGCACTTCGGTGGAGAAAACTCAATTACGACTGATTGTTTTGGGTGTACATTAAGGGATGCTCATTGGAATTGTGTTTTTGTTGTCTTGTCACACATATGTCAATCATTACATGAGACTAACACTAGATGGTCATATACGGTGTGAAAGACTGATCGTTGCAGGAGAGTTGGCGTAGGAGACGACGCTAGATGGTCATGTGGGGTGTGGGGGTATGAAGGACTGGCACGGTCATTGACGTTACCTCCTCTAGTTTAAGTCCCCTACCCTCGGGTACGTACCAGTGTTGGGCGGTTATGAACTTTGGCCGGTTATAACCGCCTGTTATTAGACCGGTTATATATATATCTGGAGGAGGTGCAAAAACCAAAAAACCGGATATAAACAGATCTGGCAGAGGCTAGGGGTTGAGATAACTGGCGGGCTTCGAGAACCGGCGAGCAAGTTTGGTTTTTTATTTATTGGTATCCGGCCATGGCCTTAAAAAAGGACCCGGTTATCAATAAATAGTGTCAGCATATACCCTTGCTAAGATTAATGTGACACCAATCTGGTAACTAAGATGTCCATTATTGATCATCTAGATGATCCAGTTTCTAGGGCTAATCATCTTGCATGGCTGGTCAATCCCTGCTTGGCATTTATTTCAGCTTTTTTTTAAATACTTTCATCATTTCAATATATGTAAATTTTTATTTTATAAATAGTTCATTTACATGACCGCAATATAACCGTTTTAAGAACTGTCGGTTATCTACCGGTTATAAAGTATATTGAACTTCCAGAACCGGTTCAAAAAACCGCCTGTGCAAAGGTCTTTAATAACCGGAATTGAACTTAACCGGGGTTTTTTTAAAACATCAAAGAACCGCCTCCGGCAGGTTATTTAATTTTTTCTTTTGTCCATTTAACCGCCTCCGGAGGTTCTAAAGAAGGGGCAATCGGCAAAGAACCTGCACTGGAGGAGCTCACGAAAATCTGAGAACCGCCCAACACTGGTCATGACCTCATGTTTCGCCCTCGGTCACTCCACTCATACTGCAGTACACCCTCGGGGTGGGGACTTACCCTACGTAAAGACATAGGGTTTTTTTTTCGTTGTGGAGTACGGCTCAGATTGCTTAACATTTGACGGATGAGATCTCTTTGGCATTGCGGTTCTTTCCATGGTCTATCTTCATTTATTTTGGTGTTTCACGTAGGTTTTTGGACGCAGCTTTTGCTCTAGCTTGTCGTCAGACATTGATGTAGCATTGTGATTAGGTGATAATTGCTTGTTTAGAGCTTTCTATGCTTGTTAAGCGTTGTCTGTTTTCCATGGTGGATATTCCTAATGTGCGCGAGTCCGTTCAACGACCAAAATCTCGGAAGCGGAAGTCAGTTGTTAGAGCCGAGGTGGATTGTTATGATCCATTTGATCTCGAGATTTCACAATATACCTAATTAGGATCAAAGATCCCACTACCTGAGCGATCAGTGATGTTTCAAACATTTATGTAGATATTCCCAGTGCAGATCACAAGTTCTATGAGAATTATTTTGATGATTTGTTTGACAATCCCTTGGAGGATGCAAAAGATGATGATGCCCACAGAGAGTATCCAACCAACTCTGACTACTTCCGGCGGCCAGTTGATCCTAAGGAGTTGCACAATATTGGTATTGTTGGAAGGGACGCAGTAAACACGTAGACAAGTGGGCTCGTAATGCATCCAATGAGTGGAGGACTTATGGAGGCTACCCTATTGATCACCGAATGATTGAAGACTTGTCCAAAGCCAATGACGTTAAACCGCTCGTTGACATGCTTTGTTTGTTTATCTTACAGGTTGCTAAGAAGAATGGGGATCTGTACATACCCTCCTACAACGTACGTGTAATTTGATTGAGTTCATATTTAGCTAATTTGACTACAAGTTATGTTTCATTTTGATCTACTAATTCTGGATCTTTCGATTTACAATATATACAAGGTCTTGTAAGGGCTATCGGATGTCTTATTCGCGTCAGGCAAGAACAACGCATTGTTGAGACCAATATCAAGCCATCCATGCCCTTCAATATCCTTTCAGATGTACGCTTTCATCGTTTAATTAAGTTGGCTGCAGAAGAAGCAGTGTTACGATCTTGCCGTGCATGACTTAGACACAATATAATAAAGACTGACTTTTTGTCACGAGATAAAGAAGCTCTTATGCTTACTTCCAAAGAAGCACTGAAGGATACTCCTTCTGGCCTTAAAAATCGCTTTGTGTAGATGTGCACCCATAACTTCTTTATCAAAGGCGGATTTGAATTGCATAATGTGGACGATAGTGATTTCACGCTTTTGTCAGATGGATGTGGTCCTTTCTTAAGGTATCTAATGATATTATGTGCTAGATTGCTCGAACATTTAACCTTATAGTTTGTTTTTTGTATCTTTTTGGCTTCATACCATCTTACTTCGTTTTTTTTCGTATAGGTATAATCCATCACCTTCCACATCAAACAATGTGGTGTGGAGAACCAGCGGAAGGCTATAGACTGCCCGATTAATCAAGATGTCATCGAAACTTACCAACTCATCATGAATCACTACCGAGTGCGGAGTGATGGTGAAAAGGGGCCTCACCCTTTTTTTCTTAGTCCAAAATTTGAGGTGGAAGCCTTATGATCCTGTTTGGTTTACAAAGAGTCCAATTGGTGAGAACACATGGAGCGCTATCACAAAGAAGATGAGCAATCATATTTGGCTTGATTGGAAAGACGATTACGAATAAAGGTGCTCATGGAGATGGAATCACAAGAATGGAGGAGGCCTTGATACCTAAACATTGAGTACGGTATGCAAATTACTGGTCACCGAGATGCGAAGTCTTACGCCAAATATTACAATCAGACTGATGAGGTAATGATCGAGCGAGCGATTCAGCGCATAAGTTCTGGTGAACTAATTGATGGCCGACCATTGACCTACTAGTAATGGAAAAAGAGAAACGTCGAGCTCTTGTGCATGAAGATATCCGTGCTACCGAGTGTATTCACGCAAAGATGTGTCCAAAGAAGTTACCGTCATTCAATCCATCTCGATCATTTCTTATCAGAAGCTGAATTCTGGAGAAAAATTTGAAATAATATCTTGTTGGATGTCATGAGGCAACATGAGGTGCCTGAGCGGCCTAAGCGGGTGAATGAAATTGAGTCAAATGAGTTGGAGATGTCGAAATTGTCAACAGTTGTTTCGGGTGTCTCCTTGTCCCACGTTGACCACCAGTTTCACAATTTCAGCAACTGCAACATTCATGAGCTTCACGGGTCCAACAGCTGCAACTAGTCATTTGAAAGACGTGCATTCTCCATCTATCAAAGAGTCACAGAGCTTGCATTTTATGAAGGATCCGATGATGATGAAGATGTCATGGTTTTGTTTGTGATTAGTTAGAAATAGTTATTTCTAGCTAATTAGGACATTATACATTTATATTTGTATTTTGTTGGCATTGGGACTTCATTTGGTTCCATGTGCCAAGTGAGGTGGCGAACCTCACTTGGACGTGGAGAGGTTATCTCCACGTGAGACGTAGGCAGGCTCGTCTTCTTCTAGTCGAGCCTCCTGAGGCCTCTCTCGCCGCCATAGCTCTAGTACTTGAGATAGAGAGTGGGTGAGGTCTATATGGTAGAGTCCTTTAGCAAAGGTGCCATTGGCTTGACTTATATAACGTGATAGAGTGGGTTCACCTCTTTTCACCATTTCTATATCACTAGAAGAAGACATGCTTACATCGATGAGTGCAAGGTATTAGCATAGTTAGCACTTGTGTGGGGAACTTGGTAGATAGCTCTTAAGTTACAAGGTGTTGCAGGGTTTGCAAGAGGAAAGCCTTGTGGTGTTTATGTACAAGATGAGGTCTTCAAGGAGAGCCTCATTGAAAAGTTTGAGAGCTTGTGAATAAACTCTTGTTCTGCAAGTGTTGCAGGGTTTGAGGAGTTCAAGAAGAGCTCGGGTGTTAAGGAAGCAAGCGGTGCATGTGTGGAGCATGGTTTCAGCTTGTGGGAGTCTTCAACCTCAAGCTTAGGAGAGCTATGAGTGGAGGTAGACATCTGATTTCTCTTTGGGGCAGACTAGTGTATTTGTATAACATGCTTTGAGTTGGGTTTCAATCCCAAGCTTGGGAAGAATATGTCTATGGAAGTGGCAAGTGCAGGGCTGGATTAGGAGCTCTAAGAGGTGCACTATGGCCATAGAATGAAGCATTATGAGTGCATGCGATGGCTAGAAGAGGGTAGGCCATAGAAAGCTCGATAGTTTGTTCAATGCTAGTTCCATAGAGAAAGAGAGCTTGTTGTGTGGCAAATAGTTTGCTCAGGGAGTTATAGGCACTCTTGGTGGTCTATTGATGCTCAAGAAACCAAGAATTACACCTCTGGTTACTCCATAGAAGCCATAGCTCGTTGCAGCAATCGCAAAGACAAAGCGGCGCAAAGCCTAGCTTGGGAATGCGCGGGAACGTTTGAGATCGCGTGAGAACTCAAGAGAACGCGTGAGAACGCTTGGGAACTCGTGGGGACATTGCCCCAGGGTTGGGAGCACCACCATTGATCCATCGGATGAACTATTGAGCCAGTGGATGAACATCGGCGCTTCTGGATGAGAATCGGTCACAGTGAATGAAATCTTGGTATTGGATGAACTATCGCGGTGGCGGATGAAATCTCGTCAGCAGATGAACTATCGCACTATCGGATGAGAAATTGCAGGGACGGATGAGACTGCGTCAGCGGATGAAATCGTGGCAGCGGATGAACTATTGTGCCATTGGATGAAAAATCGCGGCGACGGATGAAACTGCATTAGCGGATGAAATATTGCACCGATGGATGAACTATCGAGATGGATGAAATATCGGACCTGCGGATGAGAAATCGCGGTTTTGGATGAAATTTGGTCAATGACGGATGAAAAATCGACTGACTGTGGATATTTTTGGAGCCTTTTGGGGGCTTGTTTGAGGACTATTTGGGGTCTATAGAGGCAAATATGTTGCAGGCTTGTGGAGCCTACTTGGGGCTGTTTGAAGGACTATTTGGGGTCCTTTTAGGCGAATATTTTGCAGGCTTGTGGAGCTTTGTGAGGGCTGGTTGAAGGACGATTGGAGGTCCTTGGAAGCCCATATTAGGCAGACTTATGGAGCTTTTTAAGAGCTCTTTGGGGGATTATTGTTGGTCATTGGAGGCAAATACTTGGCAGATTTGAGAAGCTTTTTAAGGGCTATTGGAGGTCCTTGGAGGCCAATACTTAGCAGATTTGATGAGCTTCTTAAGGGCTGTTTGGAGGACTATTGGAGGTCTTTGGAGGCCATATTGGGCAAGCTTTGTGGAGCCATTGTGAGGGCTGGTTGGAAACCTTGGAGGCCACTAATTGGCGGGCGCCTAGGGCCTTTTGGTGGACTGTTTGGAGTCCAAGTTTGCGAACTTCTTGAGCCTCGGTGGGTCTATATGAGGGGCTGATTGAGGGTTGATTTCAGAAGTTCATGGCAATAATTTGAGGGCTCTTGAGAGTTATTTGAGAGGTTCTTTAAGGATAGTCTTATCTATTGCTTGAGCAAGAGTGAGTGTGAAGATAGGGGGGGTAATAGGATGAGAGCATTCTGGGCTTAGAGATTGCTTTAGCTTCCCTTCTCTATAGTCTTCCATCATTCTTGTAGGCCAAAGCTTTTCCGTAAGCGGAGGCAGAGTTAGTTTGGATAGAGACTTAGCCATCTTGTAGGTTTATTGGAGTCGCAAGGAGATCGATTGATTTAAGGTGTGGGAGGTGTTGTTATTTAAGTTTCCTATGTGTGGATCCTCTTCCTACACATGCATGTTTGATTGTGCGCCAGCCTAGTTTGGTTTGGGCGCTTACTTTTATAGGTGGTTGTGCCGGAAATATTGTGGCCGGCCAACCCTAGAGTGTGTTGTCGATGGTGAGGCTGGGGTGATGACCAGCAGACCATCATTGTTTCTCTTATGGTGAGGCTGGGTTGATGACCAGCAGACCGTAGGAGTGCCTGCGGTGGATGCAGGTACAGGTGCAGGTTAGGAATATAATATTTCAAACCATAAGCCGCAACAGGTTCTCTACCCGGTTACCTTGTGGAAATGGGGATTAGAGACAAGTTGATAGCTGGTTTGAGTGTGAGTTTTCATCACGGAGGTGCCACCAATTGCTGAGGAGAGTGCTGGTACGAGCACCAACGATACTAGTGGGTATACAAGACGAGGTATGCGGTTTAGGCCACCTTCACCTTCAGTGTCTTCTGAGAAAGGTTCAGACTCAGAGTTATGAGGATTCTCGCCGAGGGTACAAGCCATTTCCGTGCCATTGTTGTGGGATACGATGGAGGAAATGTATGGAGCTACCAAGGGGCCACGTTGGTACTCTGGAGCTGTGGGCACCATCGAGCTTCATGATTTCATACATGAGCTGTTTGATAGTTGGTGTGATTTGCAGCAGTTGCACAATCCACAGCTGTTTACACATTTTATGGCGTGGAAATGACTATTTTAGCACCTTGAGAGGCCATCTATGGATAACTACCATGAGTGTAGGCGGGGAAATGAGGTGCAGATTGAGGAGTAACGACAATATTGGTCACCTTACTATATCTCCATCACTAGAGGCACAAGGGCAGCGGTGACACCAGCAGCTACACCAACATCCCCAACTGCAAGCACTAGTAGTAGGACAAATAAAGATGGAGTTGGGAAATCTACTCAAGCTCCTGCTGCAGCACCAACATCCGTGCCTACCTTTAACCTAGTTGTGAAGTTCTTCGAGGAGTGAAGGAGAAACTGCCAGGGAGTAAGGACAGAGAAGTTGCGGAGCTTGCAAGAGTTCCAGCGGAGGCCTACTGAGAGTTTGATGGAGGCTTACACGCGCATGAGGCGATTGATAAATATGACCCAAGGGGTTACGGAAGCTCAAGCAGTCCAATTCTTGTATGGGATATTAGACAAGGAGTTGAGGAGAAGGGTGCGGGATGCAATTCTCCTACAAGTAGCCCAACCCACCTTAGCAAACATATTTTTGCTGGCAGAGCGGATAGAACTCAATATGGTGGAGGAGTGAGTGGTCATGGTGGGGTTTGGTAAGGAGATACAACGAAGTGGGGCTCCTAGCCAATAATAACCACTACCCCAACGTGCTCAAGGCAACAAGGGGGCTCAGGCGAAGCCTAGGGAAGGACAGAGAGGATCTCAATTGCAGAGGTCACTTCCTTCATTCTCAGGCCAACAACAGTCGGGTGTGACATGTTGGGATTGTGGAGGACCCCGTGTTCAGAGAGATTGCCCGGAGAGAGGCAAAGGGCCAGCACAGGCACAACCTACACAACTATAGTGTGGGCATTGTGGCAAGTATGGGCATGAGAAGGCCCATTGTTATTACTTGCATCCTGAGCTACGGCCAGACCAGTTTCAAGGGAACAATGGTGGCCGAGGACGAGACAATATAGTCCAAAGAGGTAGAGGAGGCAGAGGTCGCGGTGGAGGTCGTAACCAAAACCAAGGAGCACAGGGTCAAGGTCAAGGTCATGACTAAGGCATGGTGGATAGGCTTGCCCAGCTAGAGCAAGGTCTTGCTACCATGGCCACTACTCATGTTGCGCCAGCTCCAAGGCCCGAGGTTCAAGCCCCACCTGCACAACCTCCTATGCCTAGAGAAGACCAGATTGGTATGGGCTTCATATGTGGAGCCGCACTTGCAAGACCATTGCATATGGACTCGGCAGCTGCTGTCACTCGAGTAGCAACTCGTGCTCCTGAGCCAAGAGGAGCGGATGTGGATTTTGATCCACAAAAGGGGGAAGCAAGTTGACAGACAAGGCTTCCACAGTCCTTTACATTGGCTGAGACAGTGCCAACTACGCCATTGATGGCACCCGCTCACCCAAATGTGTCAGAGGTAGAGCCACGAGTGCCATTGGGAAGAGTTGGTGTAGCTTGGGAAATGCCAGTGGGTGGTGTTGCAAAGCAAGGTGCAGCCAGTACATTGTTGGGGGCGGCTAAGGCAATTTGCCAAGCTCCATGCGGGTGCATGAAAGATGCATTAAAGGGGGTGTTGGGCAGTATGGCTGAACGGAATGTGGTGTCATAGAGCGTGATGGTGGCATGCTATAAGCGCTACATGGGCAGTGGAGGGAGGCTTTGGAGACCTTTGAGCACATGTACAAGCTTGGCAGCCCTGGAGATTGGAGAGAGGTCCACGGTGGCAAAGCTGTAGTGATTGTATCAGATGTCATTATAAAAGCTGCCCTGGCGGACATGTATGTCAAATATGGGTATATGTAAGATGCAAAGGGAGTGATGGGCAGCTAAGGGGCTGTGTATGCAATGTGGTGTCATGGAGCAAAGGTCGGGTTCCCCCCCTGAGTTTGAATTAAGTCTAGTGCAGAGAGGGTGATTTAGGGGCTGAGCTTTGGCTCGGCCTCAAGATTCATAAAGTTGGTGCATAGAGTCCATGTAAATGGAGTACTGTTGGGCAGACCTAGAAAAGGGGGAAGAGGTGCATGGTGACATTGTCACAAGCTGAAATTAATGTGCCGTATGTCATTCTGAATAGTGCCCCCTGGTGGACAGGTCTGCCAAATGCGGGTGCATAGAGGATGCAAAGGGAGTGTGGGGCAAACCTGGAAAAGGGGGAAAAGGTCCATGGTGACATTGTCAAAAGCTGGAATTGTACCTTATGTCATCTAAACAGTGCCCTGGTGGACAGGTCTGCCAAATGTGGGTGCGTAGATGATGCAAAGGGAGTGTGGGGCAGACCTAGAAAAGGGGGAAGAGATCCATGGTGACACTGTCAAAAGTTGGAATTGTACCTTATGTAATTCTGAATAGTGCCCTGGTGGACAGGTCTGCCAAATGCGGGTGCGTAGAGGATGCAAAGGGAGTGTTGGGCAGACCTGGAAAAGGGGGAAGAGCCATTGTGACATTGTCAAAAGCTGGAATTGTACCTTATGTCATCTGAATATTGCCCCGGTGGACAAGTTTGCCAAATGCGGGTGCGTAGAGGATGCAAAGAGAGTGTGGGGCAGACCTGGAAAAGAGGGAAGCTGAGGTCCATGGTGACAATATCAAAAGCTGGAATTGTACCTTATGTCATTCTGAAGAGTGCCCTGGTGGACAGGTCTGTCAAATGCGGGTGCGTAGAGGATGCCAAGGGAGTGGGGGGCAGACCTGGAAAAGGGGGAAGAGGTCCATGGTGACATAGTCAAAAGCTGGAATTGTACCTTCTAAATAGTGCCCTGGTGGACAGGTCTGCCAAATGCAGGTGCATAGAGGATGCAAAGGGAGTGTGGGGCATACCTGGAAAAGGGGGAAGAGGTCCATGGTGACATTGTCAAAAGCTGGAATTGTTGTATTTTGTGTCATTCTGAGAGTGCCAAATTATCTAGGACACTAAGGGATACATTTCACCCTTTTCTTCCCTCTTATCAGAATTGGCCCTAAAATTCCATGTTGAACTCCGCAATTCCCAATGCCCTTTATTACTTAGGCTTTCACTTCACGGAGCAACTTACATCTGTACCAGCCTTGAGTTTTATTGACAAAGCAACACATACTCTTAGTGCTCTTTATCATTAAAGTATACAAAATCTACTAGCATGGTTCTGTTCACCATCCATAGATAAGAGTATACATTGTACCATTTGGTGGTTAATCCAAAGATAACATTATACATCTGAAAACCCCGGACTCTTGGAGATAAGATGTCTTGAACAATACATTCTGATTCAGAACTGAAACCATGGTACTATTTAGTATTTAATCAACACGGTAGGTAGCTTAAAAACTACTCTATAAGCTGGCTCAACTTATTAATATTATGGAAGATATGTGGTGTTGGATGGAAACACAATTACAATGAGCAGAAAGTCTTTGACAATCTTATCAAGGGCAAATAGAATTTTTTTTTAAATCAATTTATTGGATTTTATTCTGTTTCTAAATGAATAAACTTTATATAATGTAAAAACATACATATGCATATTTGAGGGTATTTTTTAATGATTGACAAGGAGAATATACATAGAGAAGGGGTACATTTTAAAAATTATAAATTTTTGTATATATACAAGAGAGGGTTTTATAATCCTCAAAAAGTATGTACAGAGGGGGTATAAACTATTCAAGGACCCGTATACAGGGGTTTTTTTTTATTAGTCGGCGAACGCACGTGATACGCACATTTTATAAAAAGTGCACCCCCCCCCCAGGCCCCACACATCCTTCTTTCTGTCCAAATGCCATAGATATCCTTCTTAGCTGGCATCACCGTTGCCGAGGTATATTCCCCACCTGACAACTCCACCAATCCAGCTTCAAACAACTCCATAGTTCGTGACTGGATCAATGACCTCTCCATGTCACTATACCGGTAGGGCCTTCGACAGATTATCGTGTCACTTGCCAAATCAATACGAATCTCCTGACCCTTCAAACTCCCCAAATCCTTCAAACCGAAGGCAAAGCAATTTCTATAAGCCCTTAGAAATCGTTGGATCCTTCGTCTCTCTCCTCCGGTGACTGTAGGTCCAACATCTAGTTCCCAATTGTCCTCAGTGACTACAACCTTGGGCACACCAGGCTTGGAGGTAGGAGACGAATCCTTTGGTTGCTAGATAGCAACCTCTTGCCTTGTCCGCCCAATCTGACTATGGCGTAGCCTCCACTTGCTCCGCCATAGCCACCTTGAGAACATCCTCTGAGCAAAGAAACATTCTCAACCTCTTCAAAAACCTTGGCCAACTTGGCCTCCAACTGATCGTCAGTCCATGGCTCTCCCCACTCCTCATATTGCTGCTTGAGAGATCCAATGACTCTCTCTTTGCGCATCTCATCCCACATCTGCCATGGGTGTTTGCAACCCACGATCCCGTGCTCGCCCCCACTCACTGCCTCAACTGTCCCGGTTGGCAGGGAAGATGCACCATCCAATGGGAGTACAGAAGTAGTCATCAATGCTTGCAATCTCAGTTGCTCAGCCATGCACAAACCAATGACCCATGTCAAGCAATTTAGATCCATTGCTTGACCCAACACTTGGCGGCGTGATGCCTCTGACAAAGCTGGCACATCTGTAGTGCCCGTGGTAAAATCCATTGCCCGCTCTTGCTCACCCGCATTGGGCTCCACCAATTGTTGTAACACATTGTCCCAAAATCCAGGACCATTGTCTCGAAAAGTATGAGACGAGTTCATGAGCGTAGGCGAAGCCAAACGTGGCTGCCTCACTCGATTGACCACCGCCAGAGTTGGACGGTCATCATGTCGCACCCTCTGTGGTTGTCTCTCTTGGTCCAAAATGCCCTCAACCATGAGATTGGGTGGCCGTTGAATGGAATCATGTGCTCTCTTGAGCAACTCTGGTGGTGCAAGATTGGTCCACCACAATCGAGGTTGATGCGCGCGTGATCCCACCACTGCTGTATCCAATAGCACCGCCGATCCAATCCAAGACCGCACCTAATGCACACTGGCCATAACCCTGGCCCGAGAATCCCCCATAAGAGGAACATTCTCCAAGATATAGCCTAGAGGTTGCATTTGCCTCGTCTGCAAGTCACGCAACACTCGCAACATCTCCCAAATCAAATGCAATCGTGCATCATGCAAGCCATTCCCATGACCTGCGGGAGAGTGTCATTGGCAAAGCCATCCAGCTATCACAAAGTCAATGGCACCATGCCGGTCCAAATCATCCGCCCCCAGCAAGGTGATGTCTGCTAGCAAGGCCTTTTGATACCCTTGAATTGCTGAGAGAGACAACAACTCAGGATACCGGATGTGAGCAAGGCGATATGGCGCATAAAAATATGCCAAGCTATCTCACATACAAGTACTTGCGTACTTTAATCCCTACTTGCAACACTCCTGCAAGCCCAGTGCTCATGCCTCCAAACATGTCTAGTAAACAAATCCCTGAGTCAGGTGGTTGCCAGGTAATGGGCACTGTGTCCAATAAGCTAACTGAGGAGGTCCCGGTGGTGTCACTGAACTCCCCTCACCCATCGATGGAAAGGCCTCATATCATGCTTATTGCACACATTCGCCTGTCACTCGTTGCAAATTCCCAACCGTACCCCCCAGTGGAATATGCACAGGTACATGAGGAAGCAAATCAGCCTTGTATGCCAATTGTTTGTCATCATCAGGTGATGGCCTATCATCTGCATGACTACTGCCCTCCAAGAGCTCACCACCCCAAGCCACCACCCCTGCAAATGCAGCCAATGTGGGCATCATATGATCCACCGCTACATTCCCAATAAACCGCATTGGGAAGAGTGCACGTCGGCCATCCCCTGACTGCCATTCCAGCCTATAGGATGTCGTTTCTTCCCAAAAGTCCAGAGTAAATCCCATGGGGTATAACATAGCCCCACCAACAAGCACATCGTAGGACATCGCGTCCGTAGCAATGGCTTTAGCTCTCATGACAGAGCCATCTGTAGGATGATCTAGTTGCAATCGAATGAAGAGCTCATGGCGTGTAATCCATCATGCCTTCTTCGAACTACCTAAAGATGTTTGAATTTGGAAAGGGCAAGGCTCCAAATCTGCCTCTTTAAGGCCCAAGCCTGCAGTTGCTGTTCTTCCCAACATCAATGGCTGTGCTCCCGAGTCTAACAAGACCCGCAGTGGGCCTATACCTCCTTCCGGCTGGGCCACCCAACTGAAACACACCATCATGATTGTCCACAATGACTACCCCACAAGTCACCATACTACGCTCAATGGCTGGTCTAGCTGGCGGCTCCTGCAACCTTGCAGCTGTCGTTTGCCATGGCACAGCTATGGTTGTCTTCATCCTTGAGTCTAGGGCATCCATGCACTACACCTTATCCGCTATCCCCGCAGATAGTGCTAATGCATCACCACTCTCACAGAATGCAGCTGCCAGTCTAAACACTGCAGCTGGCCGCATCCCCGACATTGCAATTGTCGTGGCAAAAAACTGTCAGATTGACATCTGATACAATCCCAGCTTTGATGATGTCACCATGGACCTCTCACTACAAGAGATTGCGGTAATTATGACTGTCAAACCGTGGTAGTCATGGTTTTCTTGACTTTGACCATGACTGCATCATGTTTTTATATGAAATTGACCTCTCGCAGTCGTTCCTACGACTGTAGTATATAAATGACTATCTAAGTAGTCGTCTGTATGACTACATGGCTCTAGAATGGGTAGAAGGCTAGTCAACGACAATTGACCAGATTTAGCTCACCACTGATAATCATTTCCATGACTACAATGTACATGGATGAGGTTACATAGTCATAATGTCGCGGCCCTTTGCCTTGAGGGCAGGGGGTCGGGACACACGAGGGGCTGCCCCTGTGGTGGGGGCAGCGGCAGCGATAGGTATGGGGGGGCTGAAGCACCCTTGAGTGCCCAAGGCACTCAGGGAAGCGGAGGCGCTCACTAGGTGGAGCCCCGCACACCGGGTTGCGGTGGGGGTGGCTCCACAAGGGGTGGTGGTAGCTTAGCGGGACTTAGTGGGGGTGGCATAGGACTCACCATCGGGGCGGAGACCTCGTGGTGGGAGTCGTGGGGAGTCTTGGGACTCATCACGGTCCATAGGGGCCGTGGTGAGTGGGCCAAGACTCACCGCGACTCATCACCGGGAGTCGAGGGTTTTCGTGGTGGTTCGCCATAAAATGGCATGGCTGGTTGTGAAACCCCCGCGGACAGCTACAGAAGTATATATAAGGGGAGTAGTGACCCCGAAAACGGTGCAAGCCCGTTGGTGACCAAAAACTAGTGAGTAAGCGAGCGAGCCGGAAAGCGACCAAAGAGTGGGGACCTGTTCCGGACTGCCATCTACCAAAGGGAATTCTCCTAGTCCCAAATAGGTGGAGGGTTTAGTGGGAAGCGAAGGGGGACCGTTATGTCCCGGTGAGCAGCCGAAGCTCCAAGTTGGCCCGGGCGGCCAGGTTGGGAGTCAGGCGCGCGCATCAAAGCGAGTAACTATGACTTGAAGGGGAGCTTACCGAAGTGAGGTGCGCGACACTTGGTATCAGAGCTTAGAGTTCAGTACGCGATCGTCCTTGGGATTGGCCTCATCATGGGGTCGGGCAAGCCAAAGCGAAAGCGGAACGGCCCAAAAGATGATGATCCTGGTGAGCCCGATGGGGGCGACGTGTCACCAAAGCGGCCGTTTGAGGAAGCGACGCAGGTTTCTGAAAGCGAGGCCGCTCAAGAGCGGGAGGAATCCGAGGAGTCGGAGCCCCAGGAATCTGTGAGAGCTCCGACCGACCAACAGATGCCTCCCATGCCGGCAGCCTTTTGGGAAGGGTTGTTGGCGCAGTTTGGCGGGACGTTGAAAGACGTGTTGAAGGCGGCTAATGCCACTTCCACTAAGGCAAAGTTTAAGGTGAAGCCTAAGGAACCCGGCACCTTTGAGGGCGTCCGAAATCGGAAGGCACTCAACACCTGGCTCCTGGAGCTAGAGCAGTACTTCCGGGCTGCCAAGTTGAGTGACGAGGATCGGGTGGAAGTGGCTCCCACCTATTTGAGGGGCTATGCTCAACAATGGTGGCAGAAACGCCTTCACGACGGAGGCCCAAGCCCGAAAACCTTGAACTGCAATGGGTTCAAGGAATTGATGAAGAGACAGTTTGTGCCCCTCAACGCGTCATGGCTTGCCCGGGACAAGATGAGGAATTTGAAGCAAACAGATGACATTCGGGGGTATGTACAGGCTTTCAATGTGCTGTTGCTCGAAGTTGCGGACATGGCAGAACCAGAAATGGTCTTCAACTTTGTGGCGGGACTGGCCCCATGGGCCAGGCGGAAGTTGGAGGAGAAGCCACCCAAGACTTTGAACGAGGCAATTGAGAGGGCTGAATGTTTCTCGGATGTCCCTAGGGGTGAGAGACAAGGCCGTACGGAGCTGAACCACAAGAAGACCCAGCGGGAAGGTGACTCCTCCCGACCGGAAAAGAAGTGGGATAGGCCACGCGGCGATAATGGCACGTGGAAATCGAAGGGAGGGCCTTCACACGTCAAGGCGGCACCCGGTGCTTCAAAAGGAAAAGCGGGTGGAGCGGCTTATGGCGGACAGAAGGCGACCTTTGATGGAGTGTGTTTCAATTGCAGGGAGCCCGGGCACATGGCCAAGAAGTGCACAAAACCTCGACAATTGAACATGACTCGGGCAACCACGGAGCTGTCGGAAGATACCATCAGTCGCTTGGTGGAAGCGGTGGTTGCCAGGACTTGCAAGGTAGGCAACTATTCTTGTGAGTTGTATCAAGAAACTGGCGCCTTGCGAAAAGGGAGTCACTTATTGTTCGTGGATGGGATAATATCCGGAACTAACGTATCATTGTTGGTGGACACAGGAGCGTCGCACTCCTTCATGACACCGGCAACGGCACAAAAGCTGGGACTCCCGACAACTGACGTAGGGCCTCTATTGAGGTGCGTTCTGCCAAAGGAGAACCGCAATTGGCGACGAGGTTGGCGTTCGATGTTCCTCTTCAACTGGGGAGTTGGGAGGGACGTGAGAACTTCACCGTCTGCGAGATCGATGGAGTGGATCTCATTTTGGGGATGACCTTTTTGAGCAAATCCGGAGCGGTCATAGATGGCCGCAAGAGGGTAGTCACGCTGCCATGTTGGAATGGTGGCGAAGTCTTACGAGTTTCGGAAACGCCCAAACTCGTGGGAGGGCGAATAAACCTTCTATCAGCAAGGGAGTGGGCCGTGGAGGAGGCACACGAACCCCAGTTTTTGCTCTACATTAGAGAAGTGAAAGGAGAAGGCGATGGGGAGCCGAGCCCAGATTGGATCAAGGGGATTTTGGAGAAATACCATGATGTGATGCCGGAGGATTTGCCAAGCGGCTTGCCACCACGAAGAGGAGTTGACCACAAGATTGAGGTGATACCGGGATCGGAACCGCCTGCCAAGGCGCCCTACCGGTTGAGCCATAGAGAGTTGGTCGAGCTGAAGACTCAGCTCAAAGATCTAATGTCAAAGGGGTACATCCGGCCGAGTAAGTCACCTTACGGAGCTCCGGTGCTATTTGCAGATAAAAAGGATGGGCCGCTGCGGATGTGTGTCGACTACAGGGCTCTGAATAAGGTGACTATCAAAAACCGGTACCCTTTGCCAAGGATCGACGACCTTTTCGATCGGTTGGCAGGAGCGAAGTATTTCAGCCGGATCGATTTGCGCTCCGGCTATCATCAAATTCGAGTGGCGGAAGGAGATGAGGAGAAGACCGCGTGCAGGACAAGGTATGGTTCATACGAGTTTTTGGTGATGCCTTTTGGGCTCACCAATGCACCCGCGACCTTTAGCACACTAATGAACAACCTTTTTCAGGAGTGGTTGGATGACTTTGTGATCGTGTACATCGACGACATCTTGGTGTACTCGAAAACAAAGGAGGAGCACCTGGAGCACCTCAAAAGGGTATTCCAAAAATTGCGGGAAGGGAAGCTGTACGCCAAAGCTTCAAAGTGCGAATTCGGGGTCACGAAAGTGGAGTTCTTGGGGCATGTGATTACACAGGATGGGATCAAAATGGATGACAGAAAGGTGAGGGCGATCTTGGACTGGGAGCCTCCGACTTCGGTCCCGGGAGTGCGATCCTTCCTAGGACTCGCCTCCTATTACCGGAAGTATGTGAGAAATTTCGCCAAGATCGCGGGGCCGCTGTCCGACCTTCTGTGTAAATCCAAAGTCTGGGCATGGAACACTTTTTGTGGCCAAGCTTTTGCTGAATTGAAGCAGCGGATGGCGGAAGCTCCAGTCTTGAAAATCCCCGAGTTCGATCGTCCGTTTGAGATTCATACAGATGCATCGGACTTCGCGATTGGGGGTGTACTTATGCAAGATGGACGTCCAGTGGCTTACGAAAGTAAGAAACTGAATGAAGTGGAGCGACGGTGGCCGACGCACGAAAAAGAGATGAAGGCGGTGGTGCATTGCCTTGAGCTCTGGCGCCACTATGTTGGTTCCAACCCAGTGAAGGTGTTCACGGACAATGTCACGGTGAAGTATTTTGCCACGCAGCCCAAGTTGTCCCCAAAACAACTTAGGTGGCAAGATACTTTGGCAGTGTTTGACGTGGGTATCTAGTACAAACCGGGACGAGACAACGTGGTAGCCGATGCTTTAAGTAGAAAGCAGCAGCTCTTGTTGGTGCACAGGGGCAAGACGGCGCTCCAAAGGAAGATCCGGAAGGCTTGCCGGAAGGATGAGCTTGCGAAGTCCATGATGCATGACTTGAGGATGGGGGTTAAATCGCAGTTCCACTTGCAAAATGGACTGCTCCGGTATAAGCAAAAGCGTCTCTACGTGCCAAAGGGAGGGATCAGGGATAGTCTCTTGAGAGAATGCCATGATAGCCCGCTTGCGGGCCACGGCGGAGCCAAGCGCACTGCGGCACTCTTGAAGAAAGAGTATTTCTGGCCCAAACTGAGGGAGGAGGCAGAGGAGTATGTCAAGACATGCACCACATGCCAACAAAACCGGAGCGAGTACAAAAAGCAAGCGGGGCTGTTACAACCCTTGCCGATTCCAGAGGGGACTTGGGCAAGCGTCTCGATGGATTTCATGACTGCTATGCCGCTATCAAAAGGATTCGATGCAATCATGGTGGTGGTGGATAGGTTCAATAAAATGGGCCATTTCATCCCCACCAAGGAGACGGCAACGGCGCAGGAGACAGGGCGACTTTACTTTGTCCACGTCTTAAAGCATCATGGAGTCTCGAAGGATATTGTCTCGGACCGCGATCCAAAGTTTACCAGTAAATTTTGGAGGACACTTTGGAAGAAGATGGGGACGAGGCTGAAGATGAGCACCGCATTCCGACCTACGTCGGACGGCCAAACGGAAAGAGTGAATTCCGTAGTGAAGCAATTCTTGCGGAATTACGTGTCGGTAGACCAATCAGACTGGATGGAACACTTAGACGCGGCAAAGTTCTGTTATAATAATACAAAACACTCCGCAACGGGAGTTTCCCCTTTCGTATTGGTCTATGGAAAAGCACCTCTGGTGCCGACAAGTTGGGCCGCCCAGGACGTTGAGGAACCGGCAGTAGCGGAGGTACTAGAAGAACGCGAACGTTTGTTGAAGCTCGCAAAGTACAACATTGCCAAAGCTAGGAAACGGTATGAAAGGCAGGCGAATCGGAAGCGGAGGGAAGTGAAGTTTGAGGCAGGCACGGAGGTCTGGTTGAACATCAAGAATTTCCGACTACCTCCGGAAGTGAGTCCGAAGTTCGTACCTCCATATGCGGGACCCTTTCGCATTCGGAAGGTCATGAATGAGGATGTGTATGAATTGGAGCTGCCGGCAAACAACAAGGTGCACCCAGTATTCCATGTCTCCCTTTTGAAGCCTTACTTCAAAGACGAAGTGCGTCCGAATCGGCATCAAGTGTTGCGTCCGCCACCTATGCTGTTGGATCATGAAAATGAACCTGAGTACGAGGTGGAGGCAATACTTAAGTCGAGGAGGTTCAAGAACCGAGAAACGGAGTATCTCGTCAAATGGAAGGGCTATCATCAGGTGGAGGCATCTTGGGTGTGTGTCTCAGAAATGGGAAACGCATCCGAGGCGGTTGCAGTTTTCGAAGGGCGACCTCAAAAGCGGAAGAAGCATTGATGGGGACATCAACCTTGGAGCGTGGGGGAGGAAATGCATGCTTAGCCCGGCTTAGCTAGCTTAGGAATCCGATTACAAAAACTTGTATTACAAAAATTTGTTATAAGGAAATGGGTTCCAAATGTTGTGCGTCCTATTTTGTTTGGAATGGTGATGCATGGTATGGTTGGCTAGTGTGTAGAATGCATGCTAGCTTATAAAAGTGGGAGAGGTAAATTGGGTTAATCGTGTGTTTGCGTAGTGCCGAAATCGGGTGACCCCCATCCAAGGGGCAAGGAAACTTGCGACTTCTTTGGGAGTTCACGTGCTAGTGCGCACCTGGCGCGTGCGCGTACTATAACTGCGCTACCGAGGGGGTTGCCTTGTAGTGCGGGCTAACGCGGAAGCTACGTGCTTCCGTTCATGTACTATAATCGTGTAGCCTCGGGACGAAGTCGTAGTGCGGCTTCGGCGTGTTCCCGTACCTCAGGCCAGCATTCCAAGGCGGACCCAATTGTAGTGATTGGGGCGCACGGTTGGTTCAAGGTTATCTTCCTAGTCAAAGAGGGTTCCAGGGAACCCTTCCTCAAGGTGATGCCAAAAGCGGCATCATGAGCGATCGCAAGCAATGTCGTTGCAGTAAGGCGATTTGATCCTCGGGGAGGATCGTTCCTTGGCCTTGAAGTAGGCCAAGAAGAGTGCACTGGGAGGAGCTGGAGAGGCTCCACCCTTGGCCGGGACTTGGAGGAAGTCGGCCGAACTAGCTAGTGGAGAGTAGAGTCAAGTGTGGGGTTTGGTTCTTTGCAACGGGACGCCATGGTACGGAAACAAACTCCTTGATGTGAGACGCCACAACTTGGATGTTCGTTTCTACAAAATGGACAAGTCGATGAGGACATCGACTCCCTGTTGATAGGGGTGTGTGTCGCGGCCCTTTGCCTTGAGGGCAGGGGGTCGGGACACACGAGGGGCTGCCCCTGTGGTGGGGGCGCGGCAGCGATAGGTATGGGGGGGCTGAAGCACCCTTGAGTGCCCAAGGCACTCAGGGAAGCGGAGGCGCTCACTAGGTGGAGCCCCGCACACCGGGTTGCGGTGGGGGTGGCTCCACAAGGGGTGGTGGTAGCTTAGCGGGACTTAGTGGGGGTGGCATAGGACTCACCATCGGGGCGGAGACCTCGTGGTGGGAGTCGTGGGGAGTCTTGGGACTCATCACGGTCCATAGGGGCCGTGGTGAGTGGGCCAAGACTCACCGCGACTCATCACCGGGAGTCGAGGGTTTTCGTGGTGGTTCGCCATAAAATGGCATGGCTGGTTGTGAAACCCCCGCGGACAGCTACAGAAGTATATATAAGGGGAGTAGTGACCCCGAAAACGGTGCAAGCCCGTTGGTGACCAAAAACTAGTGAGTAAGCGAGCGAGCCGGAAAGCGACCAAAGAGTGGGGACCTGTTCCGGACTGCCATCTACCAAAGGGAATTCTCCTAGTCCCAAATAGGTGGAGGGTTTAGTGGGAAGCGAAGGGGGACCGTTATGTCCCGGTGAGCAGCCGAAGCTCCAAGTTGGCCCGGGCGGCCAGGTTGGGAGTCAGGCGCGCGCATCAAAGTGAGTAACTATGACTTGAAGGGGAGCTTACCGAAGTGAGGTGCGCGACACATAATGACTACTGGGGATTTTGTAATTTGGTGTGTATAATACAATTAAAACACTATATGATCACATGAATGACTAATGGGTGTATTGGTTAGCAGGTAGTGAACTATAACTCTTATAGTAAAGAGGTTGGAGGTGCAATCTCCTCTAAGTACAATCAAATGGATAAGATGGTCCTAGTGTTAGTAGGCGAGCTAGGGATAGCACGTGGCACCTTAGATGGGCTGCCACGTGGTTTTTTCCATTATTATAAAATGCATTATGTCACATGGCACAACGCGGTACGAAGCGGCATCTGACATTTTTTATTTATTTATTTTTTGAATTTTTTTTTTAATCAATTGCGCCTCGCCACATTGCGCTGCAGCGGCGACTGCAGTATGGTATATATGACTGCAGTTAGAGATATCACTTGGTTTATCTGACTATAGTCATCCGGACCGTACCATCCTGTACTCATTGTATTCACTTGCACGACTTATAGTCATAGAAGGCATATGTACCGTTTATGACTGCAGAATAGTCATATATACAGTCACAAATACCGCGATCTGTTGTAGTGGATCTTCCTCATTTTCCAGGGCTGTCAGGATCGCACACGCATTGCAAACACAAACGAATGTGACTGGCCTGGGCTGGAAGAATACCAAATCATGGTACTAACAGGAGGCAAGAACCCGCATTTCTTGGATGGACAAACTTCTTCACATCGTACCTTAAAAAAACGCCACACCTTGCGACTACAGTTGTCCCACCCCCGGGGGGTGCACTCTTTATAAACTGTGCGTATCACGTGCGTTCGTCGCCTAATAAAAAAATCCCCTGTATACGGGTCCTTGGATAATTTATACCCCCTCTGTACATACTTTTTGAAGATTATAAAATCCCCTCCTATAAATATACAAAAATTTACAATTTTCGAAAAGTACCCCCTTCTGTATGTATATTCTCATTTTTCATCATTAAAAATAACCCTCCAATATGTATATGTATGTTTTTATATTATATCGAATTTATTCATTTAAAACATAATAAAATCTAACAAATTAATTTAAAAAAAAATTGCCTTTGATAAAGTTGTCAAAGACTTTTCGGTCATTTGCATCAAGAACATATGTGTTTGACTTGACATTGTACTTTAAACATGCTAACGCGATAATGGAATCCAAATCAACCATCATGTTATCCGTCAAATCGTACGTATAGACCCCTCCTCGAATTTTTTGGTACCATGCTAACCCAATCTCCATATGAGAAGGACGCTCCAATAAATCAACAGAAATCAACTTTCTGGACTGAGATCAAAAGGTGTTTTCCAAAGGCCAGAGTAGAAGAGATTCTCAAGGACCTGGACCTGGATCCGCAAGTCTTGACCCTGCTGGATAAATCAGACTTAGAGGCTGTAGTGTCCAAAGCCATGTCTATTGCCATGAGATTGTCTAATGAAAATGAAGTTAGGCATAAAACTTCCCTGAACTTGTTTCTAGTCAGTGACATGGGGGAGGACATCTTGGATGACCTCAAGGGTCCACCCACTCTCGGCACTAGACTGAAACTTAAACTCAGGGAAGGAAGCCTACCTTTGAACATGAAACAGAAGCAGAGAGGAAAGGGGGAGTGCACTCTCCCAAGTGAACCTGCATCATTCAGTTGGCAAGACCATGTCTAAAAAATTGATCCATTTGAAGACACCACGGTGCAGCTGAGCACAGCCTGACATGACAACAATTAAACATCATACTGAGACAAGAGAAGCAGTCAAGGACATAGTCATGCATATGGCAGCAAGTGATCACCCTTCAAACATGATTGAAAACATACATGAGGTCAAAGGCAATAAGAAATCAGCGAAGGGTACTGCAGCTAACAGTTGGAGTGTCTTTAAAGACAAAGGGAAGAGATAGAAACACTTCACTGGCAATGAGGGGAGGCTGTGGAAACGCCAAGAGGATGGCACAAATGATAGAAATAACAGGGCTGGGCAAAGGATCCTGTAGGAAGAAGAAAGGGTATGTCAGCATGGAAAGGACGTGCGGCTCATTCCAACAGAAAGGGGAACATTCGTGCAGTTAAGTACAACAACCAATTGCCCTTCAATTATGGCTGGAATTTTCCAAAAGGCGAGGGATGATAAGGATGAGATTGTACTCATAAGACGTTGTTTGTCGTAGCCTTGTGCCCATTGACCCCGCGCCCAGTTTCAGTGGGAACAAAAGGAACAGGGCTGACGTTGGTAGTAAGACTTACCATCGTATAAGGAATTAATCCGGGTTTTCCAGATATCCTCTAGAAAACCCTTCACACAAGCATCAATCTGTTGTGTGTGATTTGCCCAAAAACTAGGCCTCAGGAGGGCCTGGGCTTTTGGCTCAGCCTCGAGACTTTCAAAGTTGGTAAACAGGGGTACAGGCACAATTCCCTTGATAGAATTGAAGAGAGCCTCTCTTTGGTGAGAGAACCCGGACAGCGTATCAGAAAATGAATATTGTCTTCAAATTGCCCACACAACGGACAATTGCACTCTCCCTTTCCTCTCTGCTTCTGTTTGCTATTCAAAGGTAGGCTTCCTGCCCTGAGTTTAAATTTCAGTCTAGTGCCGAGAGTGGGTAGACCCTTGAGGTCATCCAAGATGTCCACCCCCATGTCACTGACTGGAAACAAGTTCAGGGAAGTTCTCTGCCTAACTTCATTTTCATCAGACAATCTCATGGCAACAGACATGGCCTCAGACACTACAGCCTCTAAGGCAGATTTATCCAGCAGGGTCAAGACTTGCGGATCCAGGTCCAGGTCCTTGAGGATCTCTTCTACTCTCTTATGCCAGGACTTAGCCTGTTTGACAGGGCGGTCCTGTTTCCAAGATATAGAGTCAATCAACTTAGGATATCTGGTGTTGGGCATATGTTGCAGCTGACCCCACCATCTGACCTTGAATTCATCTCATCGGGAGCTTAAGGATGGAATGCCAAACTCACCCCGAACAGCCACATTGGCTGTTTTGGAGCATGCTGACATACACTCCTTAAGCACCCCCACTTGAATGGATTCTAGAGACTTAGCCTGGTTGGAGTTATCAACCCATATAGCAGATCCGTACTCCAAGGCAGGTCTAATAACGCGACAAAGCATGGTTTTCTTAACCTCAGAGATGACCCCTCTGCAGTGGAAAAATTTAGTGAGCCCCAGAGCTTTGCCCTTGCCAGTTCGAACAACTTTCCGGATATGTGCATCCCAATTACAATTGGAGGAAAACTCAACGCCCAGGTAAGTGTAGGAAGGGAGGACCGGGATCTCTTGGCTACCCCACTGCCACTTAAGATCACTTCCTCCCTCTCCTCTGTCGTTGAATGCTACCACTGCACATTTGCTGACATTAGCCTCTAGCCCCCAAAGATCAAAGTATCTCTTCGCGCAATTAATCAACTCCTGAGTGTGATGCCACGGTAGTTCCCCGGTTCTTCTCTGTCACCCTTCTTGTATAGACTGACAATGACCCCCTGTCGCCAGCGAAAGGGGATCATTTCAGTCTTCCAGATAAGGTTAAAGAGGAGAACTAGGGCCTCTATCATGGGATCGCCACCGTGCTTGATAAGCTCGTTGACAATACCATCAGGTCCACCAGCTTTATATCCATTTAAATGTTCAATTGCTTCCACAATCTCAGAAGAACTAATGGGAGCGTTATAAGCCATTGAAATATACTCCAGTTCATCAGGGCTGTTTTGAATCATAGGAACAATTTTTCCAACTGTGTCCCTCCATTCAGCAGAAGACCCCTCACTGTTAGACCTAGAAGTTCTGCCAAGAATACTGTAGTGATTTTCAAAGGTTTTGACAATGTCAACCGATGAAGTCACCACTGCACCTTTAGTAGTCTTCAGCGCTTGTACTTGCTGACCGTTTTTAGGCTTGTACAAACGTTGAAGGGCCAACCATAATTTCTTGTCATTACCACCATGGTGGTTTGAGTTTATTTCACTGTATAACTTATCCCAGTATAATTTCTTCTGAGACCTAACAAGCTGATTGATATCTTTCCGGAGCTGATAGTACCTCGCCCACAATTCTCTGTTGGTTTTCAAATTGCAGCACTCTTTATAGAGGGCTCGTCCTCACCAAAAGGCCCAATGATATCGTCCTGATGGAGCCCTTTGCCCACCCGGGCATTGAAGTCACCCAATAGCACTACCTGACCTTTGGCAAGGAACGAAGCACAGTCCAGCTTTACATCTTCGAAGGCTTTGTCTGCGTCAGCACTAAGGGTCCCCTCTGTGGGCATGTAAACACAACCCACAAAGAGGTCCTTCGTACTCATGCCGCCCTTCAGATTCAGTTTTAGCCAGATACTATGTTCGTACCTCAAACCCTTGTTGATAATTTCACAATTATCAAACAAGAAATCACGGACAAAGAATCCAACCCCTTTTTGACCGCGTTTGGTAGAGGCTGCCTTGAGAGTACACATCCTACCTGCCCATTTATAACCATTGACATCTCCAACCAGTTTATCCGAAGTTTCCCATGTTTCTTGCCCAGCACAGATATGAATATCATTAGTCCGAAGGACTTGTCCCACTTCGAGTTGTTTCCTTTGGTTAGTAAGCCCTGAGAAGTTGAAAGTGGCCAGCCGCAAGCCAGCCCTTTGCATGTGAATTGTTTGTCGTCTAGGTAGCTTGGGATTGCTCCTGGACGCCCAACCATTCTGCAAAGGGGGGACAGTTACCCCATGTGTAGATTTTGCTCGTCTTGTGTAAACTCTTGAGTACCAAATCCTTCAGATTCAGGACGTTCAGGTTCTGTACACTTAGGGGCATCTTGTCCCTCTGGCTATTTGGATTCAATAAGGATGAGAATAGGCCTGATACAGTGAGTACAACCATTGTGTCACGCCAATCATTATTAGGAAAGAAAATAGGCCTAATGTGCTCATTACCTGTGATGACTGGGAATCTTGATGCCCATGTCCTCCTGTCATTGCTGCACAACAATCCGCCACCACACCCGCATATCATCACCGATCAGCCCAGGCCTGCCCCACATTCCCGCGCACTTACTTCATCCCCTTCGATTCCTGCCCTCTACATACATCACAACCTCAAACCTTCTCCCAAGTCAATGCCCTCACCACATTCTGGTGCCCTCACCACATTGTCCTACCATGCCCTGTGGAGAGGAGGGGAGAGGAGAGGAGGAAAAAGAGAAAGCCCGCGGAAGGGAAGGCGAACGCGGGAGAGGAGGAGAAAGAAAAGAGAAAGCCGCGGGAGGTCAGGGGAGAAAGATCGTGGAGCGAAAAAAAAAAAAAAAAAAACAAACATACAAAACGACGATTCCACGATTCGATCCCGGGATGCATCGCGGCAGAATCGCCATTCTTACCACTACACTATCCCTAAAAACTCAACAACCCCCTCCTGTAAAATTATATTTAAGGTGTTTTAAACCCCCCTCTGTATGTATAATGTTGTACATGGGGGGGTTTAAAATACCCCCTCCTGTGCACGCACGTGGCTGGTACATTTAATGAGGAGTGCACCCCCCGGGGTCCCACCATCGTGAAGGATCTTTAAAAAAAAATTGTCAGCTCTGCTCCGTGCTGCAAATTCAGGGGCACCGAGTGTGACGAGAGGGAAAAACAGGCTGAAATAGGTCGAAGAAGAAGGTGCCCTCACCACATTGTCATTGACCTTGTGTTATGACCCATGGAGGATTTGACCTCCCATCAACCCCAAAAGAATCTCTTCTGTGTGCTGCTGATGGCTGTAGTCAGGTAATTTCGGATTGGTCTTTGAGAACCACCACGGTGCTGCTGAGCAGACAGAGATTGAAACACGACCTGCTAAGACCAAGCTGACCCTCCCAAGAACCTTGTAAACATCAGGAAGAATACCGTGCCCTGCAGTCGACCATCCACCCACGAACGCAAAAGAGGAGGGGAGAGGAGGGAAAAGAGAGAGCAAAACAAATGATATCGCAATTTGATCCCGCCGTACATTGCGGCCTAAACGATGTCCTTACCACTAGACTACCCCTTCAAATTCAACAACCCCCTCCTGCAACATTATATTTAACATGTTTTAAACCCCCCTATTTATGTATAATGTTGTACATGGGGGGGTTTAAAATACCCCCTCCTGTGCACGCACGTGGCTGGTACATATTGGTTGGAGTGCACCCTCTAGGGTGTGGGGACTATCATCCTGTGAACCGTCAGACTAAGTCCGATAGATATGCCATGCCAACTCCAGAGGAGATCTTTGATGTCATTGGGCATGCAAAGGTGTTTAGCACATTGGACTTGCGATCCGGTTACCACCAGTTGCCAATCAAAGAGGCTGACAAGCAAAAGATGGCATTCTGGGGGATTGACCAACATGAAAAGGATTGTTTGTATCAATGGCGGTTCTTACCGTTTGGGTTGAAAAATGCTCCTACAGAGTTTCAGAGGGTCATGGATAGGATTCTCGCGGGGCTAGACTTCACTCGGTGCTACATTGATGACATCATCGTCTTTAGTGCTACGGTTGAAGAGCATGAGAGATACCTTCAGGTGGTGTTTGTGCACTTGAGAGCGCATGGGTTGAAACTGCACCCCGGAAAATGCAAGTTCTTCCACAATCAGATTGAGTATCTGGGCCACATGATCTACCCTGGAGGATTGGGTGTTCAACAGACAAAGGTGGAGGCCATTGCATGCATTCCACGCCCCATAGATGTGAGCAAAGTTCGTGCTTTCATGGGATTGGCAAACTACTATCGACGGTTTGTCAAGGGATTTAGCAGCATTGCAAAGGCTCTTACCAAGTTGACCAAGGTGGGTCAGGAGTGGCAATGGGAGGATGAGCAGGAGGAAGCTTTTGAGGAACTCAAGGATCGATTGACTTCTGTACCTATTCTGAGGCGGCCTATTCGGGGGCGGCCTTTCCAGCTACATACGGATTGGAGTATGTTGGGGATTGGAGCAGTGGTCACACAGGTGGATGATGAGAGAAGAGAGTTCGTAGTGGCATATGCTAGCCGCTCGAACAATGATGCCGAGGCGAAGTATAGTTCCTATGAAGGGGAGTGTCTAGTTGCGGTATGGGCAGTGGCACATTTCAGATGCTACCTCTATGGCAATCTCTTCACCCTTGTCACGGATCACCAACCATTGAAGTGGTTGATGGAGTCAGACAAGCCTACATGGAAGCTTGCACGGTGGGTACTTATGCTTTAAGAGTACGACTTTCAGGTGGTGCATCAAGCCGATATTGCTAATCGAGATGCAGATGGATTGAGTCGTAATCCATGCACGAACGAGCATGATGATACTGGAGCTCGGTGGTTGGGTAAGACGGATGAGGAGATGGTGCCAGGATGGCATGCATCGCCTTTTTGTACATTCTAGCAATGGGAGCTCAAGCTGGTCCATCCCATGCGATTGGTCATGTAAATAACGTGCATGACAATCCAGAGACTAGTGAGGAGTTTGATGGTGCTAAGGATGTGCATGAAGATGCACCAGTGTTGGCATACCTTCGTACCGGAGAGACAACAACCAGTATGACTGCTAAGGAGAGAGATCGGGTCCTACAACGAGCCAAGAGGTTCAAGTGGGAGGGGACTCACCTACTCCGGGTATGGGAGGATGGACGAGTGAGGATTGTGCCTCATCCAACACAATGAGCGCGATTGGTACGCCATGCCCATGAGGAGTTGGGACATTTTGGGGTTTGGCGCACTCATAGTTTGTTGCAAGAGTAGTATTGGTGGCGGGGCATGCACACGGATGTGCAATGGTTAGTGACAAGGTGCATAATGTGTGATAGAGTGTGGGCTTCTTTCAACGCCCCTACTCCACAATTGTATCATTTACCCATTATGGGTTTGGTCTATCGTTGGAGTCTTGACTTCGCAGGCCCATTGTCATTGACGATTCGCCATAACAAGTATGTGTTGGTGATGATGGAAGACTTCTCCAAATGGATTGAACTGGTGGCATTGCCTGACAAGGCAAGTGAGCGGGCTGCGTATGCATTCTTAGATTGAGTGCTTAGCCATTTTGGTGCTCCAGCCGAGGTATTCACAAACCAGGGGAGAGAGTTCTTGGGGGAGTTTCAGGCTTTGTGTGAGCAAGCCTTGATAAATCTCCGCACTACTTCTCGGGATCATCCCGAAGCTGATGGCTTAGCGGAGAGAGTTGTTCAGACAGTCAAGAGAGGCTTGCGCAAGTATGGTTTGCAAAAAGGACACCTAGGAGATTGGGACCTTTAGCTGCCTTGGCTAGCTATGGGCTATAGGTTCAGCAAACAAGCTTCATTTGCCTCCTTCTCACCTTATTTTCTTCTCTTTGACCGAGAGCCGGATATGCCTGCATCTATTCGCAGGGAGGCTGCAGTAGTTCTCAACCTTGATGATCCGGATGTGTGGACACAAACATGTGCCCAGCGGGCAGAGTTGTTCAAGAGAGTCATGCCTATGGCTTTTGAGAACCTTGCTATTGCCTAACACCGAGACACATTGAGGTACACCACTATAGATGGAGGGGGATATCGGTGAAGTGTTCGGCGTTTCTACCCTGGGGACTATGTGTATCTGCAGCAGACAGCGCCTACGACCTTGGATGTCACAGCAAGACGTGTGATTCTAAGGGTCGGGGAGGTGTTGCCTTCAGGAGTGTTGATTCAAGAGGGTCGGGATGGCATGGTATGGAAGGATCATGTGCGCAATTGTGCGCCATGTCACCTTCCACATGTGGATGGGATGATAGATCCCAACCTTGCAGTGGTACCTGCAGGGTTGCGTTGCATGCTATGTGGGCATACTGTTGATGCCGCAACCATGTTGGTGTGTGACAAATGCTCAAGGGGGTGGCACATGGGATGCTTGACACTGCCACTTGAGGAGGTTCCTATCTAAAAATGGTTGTGTCCACGATGCCTTGGACAGAAGTAGTAGGCATGACAATGGTGAGGCGGACAAGTGATCCAAGGTCTAGCTAGTGTGGCTTCAATGCCATAGATACTCAACTGAAGATCATGGATTGAATGAAGGCGACTAACGATGGGGCTACGTTTGCACCTGGTTTCTTGATCTATCGACTTCAGGTGTTGGAACTCGTGCGATTGAAGACCAAACGATGATCTTATTGGGGTGGATACTTGCAAGTTATCCGGTGTTAGTGGGACCTAATCACCAGCTAGGGGGGCGATTATGGCGTGGCTCTCTAGGACTATATGCTAGGAAGTGTGGTTGGACATCGATGTATGTTGTGGCACGATACTCAGTGTCAAGGACGAGAACATGACTGAACACAAACAAGAGATCAGACTAAAGGTACAAGACTAAACAAGAAGTCAAAGTCCGCGTGACCGAATGCATGGTGGATAAAAATGAATCAAGATGATCTTTATAACAATGGACAAGAGTACAACATACTGGAACTCGACTCGAATACAGAAATGCTGGAAACTGGACTAGAGTACTGGAAATTGGACTGGAGTACTAGGATTGGGAACAAGAGTAGCTTGAACTTGTGTTGGCGAGACTGAAGAGTGTCCAGTCTCGCCTCCTATATATACTGGCTACTAATAAGTTCCCTAAGAAGCTTCCCCTATAAAGATTTCTTGATGGAGAAGTTTCCAAGATTAAACAAAGGTTTCTTGATGGAGAAACTTCTTTAAACAAATGAAGTATCTTGATGGAGAAGTTTCCTCCAAACGAAGCTTCCTCAGCAGTTTATCAAATTACTCTTGATAATTGGGTAAACTTCTGGTAACTTGGTAACTAATGGTTAAACATGGTAGATCATGATAAATCACCATAAGTCATGGTAACTTCCGATAACATGGTAACTTGGTAACTTCTGGTATTTACTCCTGATAAGTTCCTCTGGGCTATGTCCGTGACATCACCCCCTCCTCTAGCGCCGAGTTCCTCGAGGAGCAGTAAAATCTTGGACTTGCTTAGAGTTGGAGAAAATCCAAAATCCGGCGAATGGTACTTGCCAAGTATTCGGCTCTTCGTTCTTGACTCAAATGATTTATAGGTTCCTGCAACCATCGATAGTGTCCAACACCTTGAACCAGTGATTTGAGCATTCTGATTTTCGAAGCTGCCTCCAAACATGATTTCGTTGCCCTTTGGGCCCGAAGCATCAACATCCAATAGAATTATCAGACT
This sequence comes from Takakia lepidozioides, assembly GCA_030704615.1. Lineage (NCBI taxonomy): Eukaryota > Viridiplantae > Streptophyta > Takakiopsida > Takakiales > Takakiaceae > Takakia > Takakia lepidozioides. Next base: position 63,343,801 of record CM060734.1, read on the forward strand.
TCGAGTAGGTTCCACTTGCCGTCGTACGGGGTCCAGACGAGGAAGTACGCATCGCATTGGTGGCCCATTGTCTTGAGAGCGTCGGCGTGATGTTGAAGGTCGTGAAAGTCGGAACGACTGATCTAGTAGTTGCGTAAGCGACAACTCCAATGTATCTGGTTCATGTGACTCCATGCTGCCAATACAAGATGCAAAAGTGTTGGAAGTGTAGCTATATATACTAATGTGTGGTGCTCTTCCCTCTTTAACGTACATTGAATGTGGAGTTTTCACCTTGAAGCTAACCTGGCTTACATCATCGTTGTCACGTCTTATTGACGTGTAGCTCAGGGCTTAGCTGGATATCGTTGATAAAACTCTTGGACTTTGTCAGATGCATTGGCAAGGTTGGATGAAGGTTCCCACGTTCGTTCGCTGATGTCGTAGCCTTTTCAATGTACGAAATATTCAAGACGTTTATACTTGATGCGAGAGTCTAAGACTTCGTCGACTTCATACTCAATTTCCTGATTGACTTTGATTGGTGGAGGTGGTACGGAGACTCTCCCTGGAATATTCGATGGATGATACAACTCCAATAATGAAACATGAAAGACTGGATGGATGCGCATACTTCGTGGGAGTTCAAGCCGAAAACTGACCGGATTTATTTGTCGAATAATTTTGAATGGTCCCAAGCGTTGATAATCCAACTTCCTTGATGGACGCGAGGTTTGTATGTCCCGTCGAAGAAGCCACACACGATCTCCGACCTTGAACTGGGGTTGGAGTTGGCGATGTTGATCTGCATACTGAGTACTCCTTGTATTGTTTTATAGCTTCTGCGAGGTAGAATGTAAGCTCCTTGTGAATCGTAGCAAGATGAGTAGCAAGGTTTTCTACAGCAGGGCTTCCAATAGTCTTCATGTGGAAAGGGTTTGCTCGAGGATGATGACCATAATTGGAGAAAAATGGAGTCGAAGAAAGTATAGTGTTGTTGTAGGTAAACTCAGCCAATGACAGAAGGTCCGACCAATTATCTTGGTAATAATTTATCGTACAGCGAAGATACTCTTCCAAAATCTGGTTTACACGTTCGGTTTGACCATCAGTCTGTGGATGATTAGCTGTAGAGAGGTTGATCTTAGTATCCCGTATGTGAAATAATCCCCTCCAGAAATTTGATATAAACTGTGGTCCATGATCAGATTCGATGTCTTTCGGGAGTTCATGAATGCGGTAGATATTATTGAGGAAGAGTTTTGCAGTTCCCTCGCCGGTAACCGTCTTATTACATGGAATGAAATGTGCTATCTTCATAAAACAATCTATAATAACAAGGATTGAATCGGTGGTCTTGGAAATTGGAAGGTCCGTAATAAAAGTCCATAGACACAGACGACCATGGACCCTTGGGAATGGGTAATGGTTGAAGAAGGCCGTAAGGTCGATGTCGTGGTTCCTTCGCTCTAGCACACGTGTCGCAAAGATTTTATAAATTCTTACACGAGTTTCCACATCTGCGGCCACCAATAGTCCGTGGATATCAATTCCATTGTTTTGTTGAAGCCAAAATGTCCTGCAGCCGGATCATGACATGTTTGAAGAATTCGAAGTCGTGTAGGTCCTGGAGGTACATAGAAAAGTCCCTTGAAATAAAGTAAGTCGTCTTTGAATTCAAAGTCGTTTGTAACATGTTGGTTGTCTCGAGGTCGAATTAGTTGACTTCGTAGTGTCGTAGCAAATTGGTCGCTCTTCAGTGCTTCTTGAATCTTCTTTATGATCTCTACATCGTCATAGGTGGACATGGATAGCATATTCAATTGGAGATTTGATGGTTTCAAGATGATGGATTTCTGTTGGTCGAAAGCTGTAGGCCCCTGCGACGGCCGGGCGTTGCAAACTGCCCGACTGCCCTATTCTTGCCAAAAAAAAAAAAAAAAAACGGGTCACAGTGTGCGACGGCTGGTCTTCGCTGTTTGCGACCCCCGACCTAAAAACCGCAAGTGGCGACGCGTGGGGGTCGCAGGCAGCGACGGCAGGGCTTTCTAGGTTTAGGTTTAGGGCCTTTGGGGGTTCTTAGTTTTTTTTTTTTTTTTTTTTTTTTTTTAATATGGTACTGGGGTAGGGTGTTTGTTTTTCTTTATGGTTTAGCTTGTTGTTGTGGACCTTCTTGTAGATTGTGACATTCATTTTGATAATTCTCTTGATACCACATCTGTATGTGTTGCTCCAATATATTCATTGTCTCTGCCTTCTTTCTTGAAAGACTACCAGCCACAACCATATTTGATGAATCATAAAAATAAAGTACAATATGCATGTACATGTACAATCAATCGAAGGGATGGGTCCAGTTCGGTGCGAGAATTGTTATGTAGCTTTGATTTTGTGTCTAATCAACTTGAACATCATCATCCGGAGCCTCTTCATCCTCATCAAGCTGCAAGTCTTCTTGGTCATCGGAGTCATTGTCATAAATGGCCCGGCCCTCAAAAAGCACCTCCGAATCATCCTCCACCTCATTGTTAATGGCCGTGTCTTTGTCTCCTTCTCCAACATCCGTATCTTCTAGAGTTTCATCATATAGGGTCCAGGATGCATTGTTCGGGGCATCATCATCATCTTCTACCCCCTCTACCCAACCTCCATCATCAGCATCATTATGACCAGTCTCTCCGTCCACCGTAATTGCCTCACCCCATGGAGATCCGAGACCATGATAGATACGTCTTCCTCTTGGCTGAGCATGCACAACCACCTTCCAATTCTCCCCTCTTGTTTTGTCATTGGAGAAGAAAACTTGCTCCATGTCTGAAGGCCGTGAAAAATGCTCATCAGAGGGACGATGAGTAGGGTTGAGCCTATCTGCATTGACGCGCATGAAACCACAATCATTTTGCACTAGTGTTGCGGAGGGCCCCACAAGATGTGGCTGGAACCACCTTCCCTTGAAGAGAAGAGGCCGGTACCTTGTATACTGAAGTTGGAGTATGCTCTCAAGCTCTCCAATGTACTCAAGTTTGCTCATAGCAGGTCGTGTATCTCCCTTGCCCCACACGGAGTCTTGCCAATATGTGGCACACAAGCCAGAATCAAAGGTTGTTTTGCGCTTCATATCAAGAGCACGAATGCGGAAATGACGACCGTGAACCCAAACCGGCGTGTATGAGGTCACGAATTGAGAGGGGCCCCTTACAATGTCTTGCACCAAATCTGAAACCACCTCTCCTTGAGCAACGACGTCATAAACTGAAGTCCAAAGCCACTGTTGGAATGAACTTAGAGGCTGCAATTCCATGGGCAAATTTTGTGAAGGAACATTCCGACGGCCCGCTCCTCGTCATGGGCGTCTAGTAACCGGCCTTAGATGGTTCCGCCTCTATGCAAGCGTCTCCTCCTCTCGTTGCTGAACAAGATTATTGTAACTTGCCTCCCACTCATGTATGGATAGGGTGTTCTTCAATATGAAGTCTTGCGCTTGCTCAATCACCAAGGTCGGCAATTTTACCTCCTCTTCCTTCCACATCCGAGGGGTTTCCTCATCCACCCTTGTCATGTACTCCGTGCAATAAAACATAGTTTCTTGCAACGTATACCCCTCTGCCATGCTACCCTCCGGGTGCGCCATTTGTCTTACAAATCTTTTCAAAGTCTTCATATAACGCTCAAGGAAGTACATCCACCGAGAATGAACGGGGCTAGCAATCGAAGCCTCTTCCACTAAGTGCACTACCAAATGCACTTGGATGTCAAAGAAGGAGGGAGGAAGGTGCATCTCCAACATACACATTACCTTCGCCGCCTCCTTCTTCATGCGTGGAAAATCTGCTTCTTCCAACTCTTTGGAGCAAATCCACCGGAACAAGCCTCCCAATCTATAGATTGTCTCACGAACCTCGGGAGTCAATGTCCCACGTACTGCAATGGGCAAGATGTCTTGCAATAGATTGTGGTAGTCATGAGACTTCAAACCATGGACCCCGTCTTCTTCGCTGAACTTCGTACGGAGGGATGACCCATAACCAGTTGGTGTTTGGACAACACTTATGGTGACCATCACTTTCTTGTATTCCTCCTTTGTCCATTGCCAAAGTGCGCGCCTATACTTCCACCGTACAACATCCTTTGGGTCTACACCATTTTGTTCACCCCATAGATGGCGCATGCGACCCTACTCCTCAAGCTCTTTTCTAACACCGAGAGAATCGCCTTTTGCAGCCACTCCCTTCTTTGCCGGCGTGCCATGAAGAACCCGAAAAAGGGACGAGCAGACATTCTTTTCAATATGCATGGGATCTAGAAGATGACGAATCTTCAGGTCCTACATATATCCCCACCCACAAGACTTACACAAATTTTTTTACGTGAAAGTGACAATGCAACGCATACCAAATGTGCAATATCACATGCATGCATAGGGATATTGACGGTGTTTTTGTAGAATATGTACCGCCCAATATGACAACTCGTAGAAGATTGAAAGTCGTTTCATGTCGGGCACGTCCACTTCACCGTCCGTGCCCGCATGGGCCTCCTTCCATCGGTCCTGCCAAAACTGCCCGGACAGTGTCATAGGGGGGGGGGATATTTCCTCTTTGCCATCAAACAAGTGTTTCTCTCTTCTTCTCCATCGATGGCTCATAGGAAGAAATTTGCGGTAGTTGGGATACACCATCTTGTGAAGATGGCGGGAGCTATGTGCATCAAGATCATCGCCACAATGCAAGCATGCATGGTACCCTTTGGTGCTTAGCCTCGAGCAAACAGTTAGTCATGTACTACACATCCCGCCACATTAGCAAAAACAAAAAGTTGTCCATGTGCATGGCCCATAATGCCATCTACCCCACTACGGTGCACAAGACTGTCGCCGCTACTTCAATCAATCCCAATTTTCATCGATATTATCCGGCATTGACAAGTGAATGTACGCGGGTTGTTCATGGGGAACGTAATATACCTGGATAATCATGCTGTCGCGCTGCTTTTACTCACCCATCCCTTCGCTATCCGAGGCGGAAACTCCAAGATAGAAGAGTTGGAAATCTCTAAGTACTCAGCCCGCGCAGAACAATCAGTCATGACCTACAGCTAGTGTATCATGGGGGTGTTTCCTATTTGTTTCATTTTCCGCATTCATCTTAGCTACCTTACCATTGATAATTAAGTATCAGTTTGCTTCATCAATTTATCGGTTTCCTTCACTCCTCCATTCAATCCACAGCTTCACTCAGATCTCTCTACACAGTGTGATTGTATCGTATAAGTATCAGATTATGATTTATCAGGTATCAGGCCGAAGCCATTGTGTCTCTATTCTCCTCTACAATATCCCTACAGCTTTGCATATAACAAGCATCTACTAATCCTCTTTCCTCCTTCATCATGCTCTCCGATCTCCGCTCCCGCCTGTCTCCGAAGTCCTCCCCGAATAATGATCCCTCTCTTCATTCCCCGTTTTTCCCTTTATCCTCCTATCCGCGGTTCTAACCGTTTCCCTCTCTAACCGTCGTATGTGAACTAACATGTTCCCTTCACAGGTGTTGTTCCCCACAGTCGTTCCCTATCCTACTCTTCGTTCCCTATTATCGTGACAGCTGTGTCAAGCGGTGACTGGCTGTGTTTGGCTGTGTCGGGCTGTGACTGGCTGTGTGGCTGTGCCGGGCTGTGACTGGCTGTGTGGGCTGTGTCTGCTGTGACGACTGTGACGGGCTGTGTGGGCTGTGACGGCTGCGTGGGCTGTGTGGGCTGTGTGGGCGTGTGACTATGTAACCCCCCTCTACAGTGCGCTGCTGTCACCCCTAAGGTTCCTGTTGGTCTCAGTCTGTGCAAAAATTAAGGGTACCCTACAGATCCCGTATAAGTGTCTAAGTCCCCTACAGTCCTCTAACATTACCCCTTCCCCCCTCAAAAAGCCGTGTCCTCACGGTTTACTGTTCCGAGTAGCAAACCTTTGTGAGTGAGCACCTTGTTGACGTTGAGAGTTTCGTGGTGGGCTGTGTGTACGAGCCCGAGGTCTGTCTCTGGTTGATGGAGATGGTTGATCACTACCTGGATGGATAAGTGAGGCCTTCTGGAGGCTGATATCGAGGTAATCTTTCCGGCATAGGAGACCCCTTGTTTCTTCTCTTCCATCTGAATTGCATAGTCTTCTCCCATGTCAAAAGAATTTTGTGAAGAAACAGTTGTATCAGAATCCTCATCGCCTCTCAGGTGTTTTAATTTTCGAACTTTTTGTGGAATCATCTGGGGCATACAATGCTGTCCTACCATGTCTGGAAGTTTGCATTTTACAACCTGTGTAACCGTTGAACAGCAAAATTGGTGTAGACACTGAGCTCCTTGTCTGTCCAGATGAGTGGGGTACCAATTACTGGTGCAGCGTGCAAGTATTTCCATGCATATGTCCCTTATAGAAAATGTCATCAAGTCCGAATTTCTGTGTTGACAAATTGTTGCAGGCTGCTTGAAACCATGAACGAATTTGAGAATCCTTTGTATCATAACTTTTGGGTCATATAGGTACATATGAGGTGGCACCGAAGGTAATACCCAATGATCTCCACTGGAATAACTTTGAAAGCGTGCTTGCATCTTTTGTTGCTCAATGTGGTAACGTATCAGAAAACAAGCAGCGTAGTATAGCCCGCACCCCATGACAATACTTGCTATCTCCTTGGTCTTGGTATAAATGAGTCCATGTACAACCTGGAAAGCAACCAATTCCCTCAACATGGTACCTGCCTCGTGCCAGTATTGTGCAAAGTGATGATCTTCAATATGTCGATTGTTTGGAAGAACTTTAGTCCTGGTTGCCACTGGCAGCCAAATACGCATGATTTGGTAGTAATGTGCGAATGACTGCGGAGGACTAAATTCTTTCCAAGCCAAATCCAACATGATGGGAATTTGGTTGAAGGGCATAATCATAGCCCTACTGTACTCCCTGGCAGCTGGAGTTTTAGGTGGGTTAAAAGCTGCATTGCCCCATACCTCGGCTGTGGTGGCTGTGGTGTGGTTGTAGTAACCACAGGTTCAGCTACTGGTACACTGACCTGTTGTGGTGGTGGTGGTACTGGTTCCTGTACCATTGGCATCTCCTGCACCTCCTGTGAAGACTGAAAAGCCAGAGTTCTGGCTTGCAAATAAGAAGCCATTAGCTGTTCCTGAGGGATATAGACTCTTTGGTCGATGTTTGAAGTGAGGTCTTCCACTTGAGTCTGGAGTCCGTCTACATCCTCTTGTAACTCTGCTATCCTACTATAGACATTGTCTATAGTAGTTGTGGCAATGTTCTGCACCTGCAGTCTGAGCTCATTCATCTCGCTTTGGGTGAGCTTCCGTGGGGCTTTGCCTCTACTGGCCCTTGTGCTAACCAGACCTGCATAAGGCTGTTATCCACCAAGCTGCTTGTGGTTCCCCTGAGAGTTTGCTCCTCTCTTAGCTTGTACAATTCCAACTGCTGTTGTAAAGCCTCCATGCGCTTCGCCTGTGGCTCAACCAATTGCGCATAGGCAGCAAGTAGATTATTGGCTTCTTCGAAGCCTTGTTACTGACCGCGATTTCATTTCTATTGGCCACGATGGTTTGTTGCAACTCCACGATGTATTTCTCATTCAGCTTCCATCTGCCTGTATTGCTTGAAAGTATCTTCATTGCGACAGATTGTATTCTTCATATCGACAATGAGCTTCATTGCTCCACTTCGTACATTTTTCGCTTGACTGTTTATTTCTTTTGTTGATTGGTCAAGCATAGTTGTAAATGTAGCGCATTGTATCGCCATCCTGTTATGCACTGTCTGCAACTCCGTATGTAGTGCATTCAGTTCTTGCAACTTGCTTTCATGCTGCACCTGCATTTGGTATAGCTGTTGCTTATGTGCTTCGTGCAACTGGTCTTGCGCGAGGCCTGCCTCAATCAATTGTTGCTTGGCCAATTGCAAAGCCATTTCTGTATTGGCCAAGTCCTGCTTCATCTTGAGAGTGACCTCTTCATCGACCTTGTTTGCACACTCAGTGGCAAGTCGAGCCTCAAACTCCTTCCTGAGTTCTTCTTTCAAGGCTGTCAATTGGGTAATTGGAACATGGGTTTTGACATAAGTCCCCAACAAATTAAGTGTCCTGCCTATGGAACTCATCAGCATTGCCTGTTGAGGGTCATCATGGTGAGGTTGCTGCTGTTCCTCCCGATCTTCAACAGTATGATGTCTCACTAACCATTCAGGCCATTGTCCCACCGGATTTTCTTCCTGAACTACTTCATTTATGACCGGTGCTACAGTGTCATGGCCTTCCGCCTGTGGTACCTCCGACACAGGTGTGTGCATTATATGCACCTCAGGATTTCCCTTGGGCAACTGTTGCACCTCTGGGATTTCTGTCTCCTTGACCAGACCAGAATATTCATAGAGAAGGTCCCCTTTCTCTATTTCTGCCACTATCTGTTCTGTAGTTGGAATCTATCCCTTCACTTTCCAAATCAATTATTTCGGGTTGAGCTGCATGGATAACTTGTGACCTTGTGACAAGTCGTTCAAGTGGCTGTGTTGGTTGTGATGCAGAAGTAACTTCTCCTCCCTCTCTGAAGGTCCTGCTTCCAGTAATAACATTCTTTTGTGCTGCTGTGCCCCTTCCTGGTCATGAGCTTGGGAAACATTATCATGCGGAATCCGTGAAGCCAGTGGATCCGCCACTACAGTTTCCCCTTCTCTGCCTCTTAGTCTCGGGTTGTGCTGCTAGTCCACCCTCACTGTGTGAAGAGCCTTGCTCTTCCATTGCAGTTGTTTCTGGCTCAAACACTCCCATTTCCTTCCTTTCTTGTGCATTAAGTATGCCAGAATAAGGATTATTTGAGCAATGATTGGGCCAGACACTATGATAGGAGATTTTGCGGTAGTACCTTGTAATTTTCATCTCCTCTACCAGTGCGTTGTACATTATGTCCGCCCATTGTACCTCTTGTCCCTTCAAGCCTTTGAGGATTTCCTCTGTGAAGGATCTGCTCAAAATTGTTGGTTCTGTTTCAGGGCAATCAGAACGTTCAATACTGGCCTATCTCTTTTAACCCTGGGTACACAGCTTTGGTACAAGCATAACCCTGAGTTTTAAAGAAACTCCCTTCTTGGAATAAATCCCCTATTTGCAGTCTTTCCCTGTGTTCCTCCACATACACTGACCTGCTGGCAATCGAAACAATTGCTGGAGGTATAGGGGAGTAATCATTAATTCAACTCCCTTCACCGTTGTTGTTCCTGTCTTGGCTCAAAGTTCTGCAAAAATTGTAACATGTACTGTCTATGGTGTAGTGTCCAATCCATGCTTTGCAATCCTTCCAATCTCAGCTCCTTCAGTATCTTTATCGCCTGTGGGGTAGCCATCGTTTGTTTCTGCAGAATTGTGGTGCTCTTCACCCTGATTTCCTCCATTCCTCTCACTCTCTTCATCTTAGACTCACAGAACTGCTTTGGCTGTAACAACTGCAGGAATGCCTGTAGTGCACAAAGCAAACGTATGGTTGCCGCAGAAAGCTATGGGTAATTCTTGTAAGCCTGCGGGGCTTGCAAGCATTGCTCAAGAGAAAAGCTCTGCTCTTTCGTTTGTCTGCCACTGCGTAAGTAATATTGCGAGCGTATAGTCTGTTAGTTCCTCCATAGTTTCCAAGTTATAGCATTTATGGCCTGTCCTGTCGAGACGCCCGTTACTCAGAACGACGCCGCCTCTTGCGCTCAATTTCCCTCCATTTTCTTGATCATTTCTCTGGTTTTCTATTGGCTGTATCCGCTGTGACTGGATTTTAACTTTTATCTTCTTTAGTGGACTTTCCCTGTTGGATAGTCCACTAGGATCACACATGCGACATGAATTCGCTTTTCTGTACTTGCCGTTCGTTCGTTTCCCTTTTTCCGTATTCATTAATGGGCCCGCCTTTCATCCCTTTTGACGGCCGTTCTTTCCTCTTTCTTTTTGACACCTGTCCTTGCACTTCATTCTCTGCTGTGTGTCGCACCCTGACCTCCACGTGTCTATTTTTAAAGTAATTTCCGTTTCTCTTCCGTCAGCCATTTTCCTGAAGTTATTATGTGTCCACTTGTCACTGATTCTATGGATCGTGTAACTTTAGTAGGCTGTGTTGAGCTGTGACAGGCTGTGTCATACTGTGTTACGCTGTGATAGGCTGTGTGCACTGTGGTAAGCTGTGATAGGCTGTGACACGCTGCTGTGATAGGCTGTGTTTTGCATGATAAACCGGCTGTGATAGGCTGTGTCACGTTTGTTTTGCCCACCCGGTCATATATACTGGGCCTAGCGACAAGTGTTCCATACTCCGTTCGTAACACTGGTGCAGCCCGTGACTGCTCTTGCGGTTCAACATGCAAATCATGCTGCAGGGGTTTGTCATGGATACCACTGTACCCCTTCAACTTATTTGCATTGACTCTTCCCAGCATTTCTTTGTTAATGGTTTGTAACATGGCTGTGTTGTTATCATACATCTTTTGTATGACATAAGGTCCTTTCCATGGTGATTTAAGCTTAGAAGCTTGAATCTTTCCTTTCTTCTGCAACCATAGAACCAAATCCCCCGTCTTAAAAGTCTTTAACTTGCCTTCATCAAACTGTTCCTTTCGCTTCATCTGAATTCTGGTCATATATCAGCTGCATCAGCACGTACTTCTTCCACATGGTATAATTCATGTTTCCTGACCTTGATGGAGTCTTGCAATTCCATTCTTTTTCCCCACTCCGTTCTCATGGTAGGTAACAGGAATTCCACTGGAAGTAAGGCTTCCATACCATAAACTAATTGGAATGGTGTATACTTAGTGGTGACTTTATATGAAGTCCTGTATGACCACAAAGCTGTCAGCAGCTTTGTATCCCAATCCGTTCTGTTTGCATTGACTATCTTAGCCAAGAGTACATAGTATTTTGTTGGTAGCCTCTGCCTGCCCATTACCCTGTGGGTAATATGTTGTACTCTTTCTATGCACAATCATAAACTCTTTAGTCAATAACTCAATGGTCTCATTCATGAAGTGACTTCCTTGATCACTGATAAATTCTAAGGGACATCCAAATCGTGTAAGTATGTTCTCGTACAGGAACCTTGCTGTGGACTTGGCTGTGTTGTCCCTCAAAGCTTTAGCTTCCACCCACTTTGTAGTATAATCAGTGGCTGTAATTATGTACCTGTTTCGTGTATTCTTGGATGGTGGATTAATTGGTCCAACAAAGTCTAGTCCCCATTTCTGAAATGGTTCCGTAGGCATTGTAGGATGCAAGGCCATTCTTCCAGATCTCTGCAAAGGTCCTAGCCTCTGACATTCATCACACTTCTGACAATACTCATGTACATCTTTGAACAAAGTAGGCCACCAGTATCCTGCGAGTAGTATCTTTCTACTGGTAGTCTCTTCTCCAAAATGACCTCCAGCCACTCCTTTATGAACTTCCTCCAAGACTTTATTTACTTCATGGTGGTACAAGCATCGTTTTAGTACTCCATCAGGTCCTAACTTATACATTCTGCTTCCTACCATAGTATAAGGTAAAGCTTGATAGCAATTCTCTTCCTCTGCTCCTTACCATAACTAGGTGGGCACTGACCATGAGCAAGGTAGTATCTGATTGGCCACTGCCAATCTAACCATTCATCTGCACTTCCTTGCACCTCCATTACAAATAAACTCGCATCAGGTAACTGATCGTCCACTCCTGTGGCGGCCTCTCCTGTTGTTAGTCGTGACAAATGATCTGCCACAAGATGCAAACGGCCAGGCTTGTAAATAACCTCGAACTCAAACTCATGCAAGATTATTAACCACCTCGCTATCCTTCCACTTATCAAAGGTTTGTTCACCAGATATATCAGAGCCTGGTGATCCACATAAAACAAAACTTTCTTCCCAATAGGTAATGCCTGAATTTCTTCACTGCATAGATCATTGCCAATGCTTCTCTTTCCGTTGTGCTATAGTTCCTCTCAGCACTGTTCATCAACCGGCTAGCATAGTACACAGGTGAATCTATATTCCCTGTAACATTCTGGGCTAACACCGCTCCCAACGCTTCTCCTGATGCATCGCAGTGAACATGAAATACTACATGCCAGTGAGGGTTAATCAGCACAGGTGTAGTTGTTACTGACAGTGTAAGTTCCTCAAACGCCTGTTGACATTCAGCTGTCCAGGCAAACACTGCATCTTTCTTCAGAAGCTTGCTCAATGGTGCTGCTATTTGTGCATACCTTTTGACAAATCTTCTGTAATAACTGGTTTGCCCAAGGAATCTCCTTAAACTCTTAACATTCACTGGTGGTGGAGAGCTTTAATGGACTCTGTCTTCCTGGGATCCACAAGAGTCCCTTCTTACACACAATGTGTCCCAGAAGCACCCCTGAGTTCACACAGAAAGTACACTTCTCTGGATTCAAGCCAGACCTCTCATCCTGCATCTGGCCAGGCATAACTCCAATTTATGCAAGTGCTCATTCTTAGAGCTGTACACACTGAAATCATCCAAAAACCTGCATGAAATCATCCAGATACTCATGAAAAGATTCACTTATCACTCTCTGAAAGGTCGCTGGTGCATTACAAAGTCCAAAGGGCATGACTTTGTATGCATAAGCCCCCCAGTCTGTGATGAAAGCTGTTTTCCCTTGGTCTTCTTCTGCCACTTGCACTTGATTATAACCACTGAAGCCATCCATGAATGAGTACATCTCATGGCCTGCCACAGTGTCTAATACTGCTTCTGTGAATGGCAAAGGGAAAGGATCTTTCTTCGTACAAGCATTCAGCTTCTTATAGTTCACACATACTCTTAGTTTGCCATTCTTCTTGGGAACTATAACAATGGGTGACAACCAAGTTGTATACTCTATTGGGTATATAAACTTAGCCTCAGCCAACTTCTTTATCTCTTCTCCAACCTTCTGTGCGTAGTTGGGATTCATTCTATACCTCGCCTGCTTGATTGGTACTGACCCTGGTTCCAGTTCAATTTATGCTGACAGACTTCAGGTGGTATCCCTTTTAGATCCTCATAGCTCCAAGCAAATACATCTCTGTATTTGATGAACAAGCTTTTAGCTTCTTCGAAGAATTCCGGCTCCAAATCAGCTCCTACTTTCACCATCTCGGTTCCTCCTGAGTTCCCACATTTACTTCTCTCACCTGCTCATCAGCTGTGATTGTCCAACCAGTCACCACTTCATCCTGTAAGCTCACAGTGGCTGGTTCTTCTAGGATTTCTATTTCTCCTTCTCTTTCTTCATAGAAATGTGATGGGTAAATGCTGGTTTCCTCTTCAGTTGGTTGCTGTCACTACACCACAGCAGATACCTCTCAAACAACTTAGGCTTTCCAGCCGCATCTCTGCAACCTGCTCCCACTCTGGGTGTGCAGCAAATAGGGTAGCTTCCTGCTCCTCATCCAGTCCTCCTCCAGTCATACTCTCTGACTCCTCGAGGTCTTCTTGTAGCAGGTAATCTACTAGATTTCTTTGTGGTAATTTGTATCTCGTGTATCCCATTATGCACAGTTAGTACCGGTAAACTGAGAATTCCAGTCATGGAATACCCTGGCCTGTTTCAGCCACGGACGTCCCAATAATAAGGAGTAAGCCTCCATGACTTCATCCATTTTTAATACAGTTTACTGTGATCATAAAGATCATTTTCTGTATCTGTATCTTAACTCCTCTTATTAATCCCAATGGCTGTACACTTCTTTGATCTGCCATTGTTACTGTAAATGGGGCTGGTTTCATGTTACTAGACCAAGCTTCTTCCTTAATTGGTCTGTCATGATATTTACTCCAGAACCACCATCTATCAGTACATCAGTTAGTTCTGTGCTTCCAATTCTCAATTGGATTACTGGCATAGAATCATCAAAGTCCATGACTGGTTCTCGCCCTTCCGGCTTCACATTATAACTGGTCACCTTGCTGTTCAGGTCTGTGTTCCTGTCTCTTGGGCAATTCGATTGATTGCCTGATACAGCCTGTGCCTACAATAAGGTGCCACAGCTAATAGCTGTCCAATGGTAATTTCTGCTTTGGTCTGACATATTACTTCAGCCAAAGTCTCTTCATTACTTTGCATGTCTGCATCTTTTTTTCCTTTCTTCCTCACTCCCCTCTTTTTCTCCATCCGAATCAGAGGAATCTGCCACAGGAATATCAGTACTCTTTTGCATTTCCCTTATAGTATCTGCCACTTCCTTGTGCAGTTCCTTCTCATCTTTCCAAGTCTCTTCATCTTCAGGCATATCATTGCCACTTCATTCTCATCTTCTTCCTCTTCTACTGAGGTATTAGTTTGGCTTTACTTCTTGTTACTATCATTGTACTTACTTCTGTACAACACATGGCCTAACCATGTGAGCTGCCACCACTGGGCCCTCATTCACAGGAGCTCTCATCTCATTCTGGTGTCTTATCCAGAATGAACAGGCTGCCTTGCGATGTCCTGGCTGATTACAATAGTAACATAGTCTTCACCATTGGGTCCTCGCCCTTGGTCTGTTCTTGGATTATTTCTATAATCCTGATTCCCGGGCTGGTAATTCCCCCTTGGATTACCCTGATAGTTGCCTCTGGAATTTCCTTGGTAATTCCCTCTTGAATTACCTCTCCCTTCCATGCCATTGTTATAACCACCAGACCTACCATAGTGGTCCTGATCATTGTTTCTTCTTGGCTGGGGCTGCACCTGATGCACCCTACTTGCCTAGGTTCTCTTGCAGCTGTCCTTCTGTTGTAGTAACAATTCTCAGTAGAATGGTTATCCATTTTACAGATAGTACAGTGTTTCTCCTTCATGTGGCATTCTGTAGTGGTATGGCCTTCATTCTGGCACTTTGCACACCATACACCCTTCCTCCAATGTGTTGCAGCCTCTGTGGCATACTTCTTCAAGATTTCTTCCAATCTTTTTTCATAGTTATCCCTCTTCAACTTTTCCTTTCTCTTACTCTTTCTTTTTAGTTCTTGCTCTTCTTCTTCATCTGACTCATCTCAGAGTCCTCATCTTCCTTTTTCTCTCTCCTGAGCATTCCCAATTGCTCAATTCTGTTTGCAGTTTCAAATGCCTCCTCCACTGTATTATGGGGTAACATATCCACTTTCTTTGCAACTCTGGTCTTAGTCCACTCACAAACCAAGTCTTCTGTAAACCGGGTGCTGGTACTGCAGCCAGCTTTTTCATCATCAATTCCATCTTCTCCATATACTCTTCAACAGTTTCATGCTTCTTCTGCTTCAGCTGTTGTAAACTTCCATACACTTCATCCTCAGTTTTACTTGTCCTGAACCTATTTCGAAATGCTGTATTCAAGCCATTCCAGGTTAGGAAATGATTATCAGGGAATCTTGCATACCATTCACTTGCTTTCTTGATAAGTGAACAAGGAAACAGTCTCATCTTGGCATCATCATTCTCATTGTTCACTATACACATGTGCTCAAATTGGCTAATGTGTACATCGGGATCCCCTTTTCCTGAATATATTGGAAAGGGTGGTTTTGCCCGTGTTGGTTGTAACGCCATCTGTGGCCCTACCTTCTGCCCACTGACAGGTGCTGGCACCCTTGCTGGTGCTGGTCCTTCTGGACCTGTTGTTTTTGTGGTGGATCTTCCACCAAGTGGTGGCCCTTGAGCACTCCCTGCTTCTGGCCCACGATATTCACAGTATTCCCAGCTTCAGTTGCACTACTTCCCACACTCCCTGTCCCCCAGAGCCAGATCCAGGCAGCCCGCCTGATCCCCCTGAGCCGACACCTTCGTTGGCCTGTGATCCAAGTGCTCCACTTGATCCAGGTCCAACGGGTTGGGATGTCCTGGTTGTAGTCTCAACCTCAGCTGTTGGGTCTACTTCTTCATATTCTTCCTCTTCCAATTTCTTCTCTCTGTTTTCATCCTCCAAGTTCTGCCCTTGGGTTTCTTCTTCACTCATGTAACTCAACTGTAATGGTGTTGGAGAGTCTGAACTCTCCGTTGGCTCTGCCACATCCTCATCTCCTTCTTCATCTTCTGCTTCAGAAACTGGAGTTCCTGCTTTTGGTGTTCCATGCCAACTCTTATCAAAGATTTCTGTCAAGTCTTTTATCCAAGGATGTACCTCAGATCTTTCACCTCGTGATTGATCTTCTTCCTGTACCAATTCCCTTAATCTTTCTTGCAAAGAAACAGAAGGAGTGGCATCCAACTCTAGTTCTTCCGGTATAGGTGATGCACTCTTTGATCTTAATGGTGTGAGAGGTCCAGATGATTCCCCTATGTCTATTCCTCTCTCCCAAAGATATGGATAATTAGCTTTCAGATAGCTTTCTCTTTTTGCTGAATATCTCTGTCGTCTAGCTTCTCTTTCATCACTCATGTCCCATGTCTTTCATTTCTTTTAATGTGGCAATAACCAAAACTCTCTTCTGTAATATCTCTCGTATATGCCTGGGTTTCTTTCAAGCTTCAATGCACCCTTGGCTATACTTGAAGTCTCCGTTACCATATAACCATATGGCAAACAAGTCTGAAAAGCTGTTCTTGGTGTGAGTTTGATCCACAAAATATCCTTTGGAATCCAATTCTTTACCAGTACAAGCTCTTCATGCATATGAGTATAAACATTCACCTTTCTTTCTTCCCAGCCTTCAAACTCTACTCGTTTAATGGATAGCAATGCTATCACATAAACCAATGTTGGTAACCAACGTGCTCTTCCTCTACAGGCTACCTGATAAATCTTTATCACTCCTTTCTCCAGACCCCATTCTGGATCAGCATCATGCACTCGTTTAAGAATATTTTCTTTACAACCGTCTGGCAATTCCAAGAACCTTTGAAAGAATTGTTTGGACAATCTTTCTTCCTTCGTTCCACAGGGAATTTGATTCACTTCAAATTCTTTAATGGTCCAACCACCATGATCCCACCAGATGCCTGTCACATCTGGTTGTTCATGTCCCAGGTCCCCAGTATGGTCGCCAAATGTCGCGCGGCTTTTACTCACCCATCCCTTCGCTATCCGAGGCGGAAACTCCAAGATAGAAGAGTTGGAAATCTCTAAGTACTCAGCCCGCGCAGAACAATCAGTCATGACCTACAGCTAGTGTATCATGGGGGTGTTTCCTATTTGTTTCCTTTTCCGCATTCATCTTAGCTACCTTACCATTGATAATTAAGTATCAGTTTGCTTCATCAATTTATCGGTTTCCTTCACTCCTCCATTCAATCCACAGCTTCACTCAGATCTCTCTACACAGTGTGATTGTATCGTATAAGTATCAGATTATGATTTATCAGGTATCAGGCCGAAGCCATTGTGTCTCTAATCTCCTCTACAATATCACTACAGCTTTGCATATAACAAGCATCTACTAATCCTCTTTCCTCCTTCATCGTGCTCTCCGATCTCCGCTCCCGCCTGTCTCCGAAGTCCTCCCCGAATAATGATCCCTCCTCATTCCCCGTTTTCCCTTTATCCTCCTATCCGCGGTTCTAACCGTTTCCCTCTCTAACCGTCGTATGTGAACTAACATGTTCCCTTCACAGGTGTTGTTCCCCACAGTCGTTCCCTGTCCTACTCTTCGTTCCCTATTATCGTGACAGCTGTGTCAAGCGTGACTGTGTGTGGCATGTCGGGCTGTGAGCTGTGTTGTGTGGGCTGTGTGTGCTGTGACGACTGTGACGGGCTGTGTTGTGGTGTGGGCTGTGTGGCTGTGTGGGCTGTGACGACTGTGACGGGCTGTGGGCTGTGACTGTGCTGTGACGCTGTGACGGGCTGTGGGTCTGTGTGGGCTGTGACGACTGTGACGGGCTGTGTGGCTGTGTGCTGTGACTGCTGTGTCGGCTGTGTGGGCTGTGACGACTGTGACGGGCTGTGTTGACTGTGTGGGCTGTGACTGCTGTGTCGGCTGTGTGGGCTATGTAACCCCCCTCTATAGTGCGCTGCTGTCACCCCTAAGGTTCCTGTTGGTCTCAGTCTGTGCAAAAATTAAGGGTACCCTACAGATCCCGTATAAGTGTCTAAGTCCCCTACAGTCCTCTAACACATGCATTGTCCAAAGCAAGATGCCTCTCATCTGAAAAGATTGTCCGGCCATAGGGTCAAGTGAAGCATCCAATGCCGGGACCCCCCTCCATAGCTCTTTAAGTTCATCAACAAGCGGTCGCAAGTACGTGTCCATGTTTGCCACTTGTTTTTTCCCTATGAGACATTCACATCATTATTTCAATGCTCCACCAATATGCAGATTATACTACAAAATGAATTACACGTCTTACTTCATAATTATGTCACTCATCAATCTTGCATCCGAATTGCGTCAAAGATTAGAAGTTTAATGTAAAGTCGAAGGCAACAATAAACATGAAATGAGTACACTCACCTGGCACAATGGCAGCCAACATGATATGGCATTTTTTAATTGAAAGATACGGAGGGATGTTGTAATTCACCATGGTCACCGGCCAAGTGGAATAACTACATGATTGGACAGAGAATGGGTTGACCCTATTCGAGGAGAAGCCGAGGTGGACATGTCGTGGGTCCTCCAAGAGAAAAAGCCACATCTCTTCAATATGCCTCCATGCTTGTGAATCTTGTGGCCCGCACACCTTTCCCAGGGGGCTCCGATGCGAGGCGTGTCATCTCATGAGTCTGGCCAATTCGGGGCTTCGGTACTGTGTCCTCAATCGCATGATGATCGGAAAGTAATGCATTTTCTAGGATGAAATACCCCACGCCCCCCACATGTAATCATCCCATTAGCACACATAATACAACACCCTTATGGCTTTCTCTTTATGCAGCCTCTCCCTCATTTGGGTGTGAATGGTCAAAACCAAACGTCGCTCCTTCCACTCCTCACTCACTCCTTCCAAAACCACAATCAGATCTTACATGAGTACTACTATCTAAACCCTAAACTTTGTGGAATACACTTTACATACATTGAGAAGATTAAAGAAAATAATCTCCATGTGAGGGGGAATGACGCTTATGCCTTGCGTGGTACTTTTTTCCCTTGGACATCATCCCGATATTGGTCTTTCTTGCACTTTGGGCACTTGGTGAGATGTGAATCCTCTCCGTAGTATAGGGTTTTATCACATGGACATGCATGAAAATCTTATAGCCCATCCCCACAGAGTCCAAGACTTCGCACGCTTCTTTCTGCGACTGTGGCATCTTGGGTTTCAAGTGTGGAGCAAGGATATAGTTTGCAATAGTTCGCATTATGGTAGACATCCCAATATTACTTATGCCAAATCAAATTTGAAGATTGAGCAAAAGTAAGATTGTTGAAAGTCGACTCACTTTCGCCCCTTCGTACAAGGGAGTTCTTGCCTCCCTCTCCATGTCATTTGAGGGGGCCATTTCAGGATCATCGATTGGTCGGGTTCCCTCTTCATGGGATGCATCGGCGCCCACATGATGCATTAAGATATCCTCCATGGCTTGCACATCCTCCTGGTTAATTCCATGCTCATTGTTGTTGTCACTGTCACTATCACTGTCATTGTCATCATCGTCATCATCGTCATCATCGTCCGGTACCGTGGGGGCGGCGTCTCGCCCACGGCTCCCGCCTGATGTACTTGGGTTGTTTTCGGATGGGGTGCCAAGAGAAAAGACCGGGAAGGGATGGACAAAGTCCTGATACGAACAAATGAACATAGGGACATATAATATAATGTGTCATTGCAACCATACACTTCATTATAAGCGAAATGCAAACAACAACCTTCAATGTAAACAACAACCTTCAATGTGTGGGTGCATCAAATATGTCATTCAATAATTACATGTATATGCGCAACGTACACTCATGCAAAGTTTCAAACCCAAACAAAATCATTTGCCCCCCTAATGACGCATTCACCCTATCAACCAATTTTTGTTTATTAATGTGAAAGAAAATCCTCTCATGCCATTGCACCCAACAAACGGATGTGGCTCAAGCTTCATTTTTTCCTACATGTGCTTAAATATATGTGCAACACCTGTACAAAGATCCAACAGGAAAAAAATAAAAAAATAAAATTGCCTCCCCAACGACACACTTACCCTTGCACCAATTTTGAATTAAATCGAATTTAAATGAATTTAAAAATAAATATTTGCATTTAGAAAACATATGATTACGGTTTTGAAGGGCGTAATGATTTTATTTTTAGCTCTATTTTGTTCTGTGACATCGGGCTTTGCACCACTACATCCATGCAAAAAATGGGACAAAAAAAAAATGGAAAAAAAAATAAGTGTGTTTCTAGGGTCACTTTTGCAGAACTCTTTATGAAGAGTGCATAAAGTTGAAGATAACTCAACTTTGGAGTGCAAATGAGAGAACAAAATCTGGTTATGGGTCCAAATGACTTTTGTTTACTCCCAAATTTTGCATGCACATTGCATATGCTATCATTAACCATATGGCTTGTAAATAGAATAAAAAAAAAGTCATCTGTAGGCGAAACACAATTCTCTATCTCTATGATACGTAGTTGCGTTTGTCGTGCGCATACATATCACTACACAACTACATCGCTATCCAAACCACACCACATATATATGCACAATAAAGTAGTCTGCCACAATGATAAGAAAGCTTGAAAGGACACACACTCTCAACACAAGAAATATGAAATCCCTCAACATCACTCGTTAAAACAGAAGTCGAGCCAGGGGCACCCCAAGCTGTGGGGACTCCACCCCACAACAACCTACACTCCCATCATGAGCACACTCAGTCCTAAACGATGCAGGAGCTCGGTCGCGCAGGCTCAACTCGAGAGAGATGAGCCACGCGACTGCCGCTCTCGTGAAGATAAGGCCGTTCAGGTGTCAAACTAAACTTGACACCTGATTTAACACTTGACCTAAATCCAAGTGTTAAATACAAATAACTAGCTTTATTCTAGTTGTTTTCACACTGTGCTTATTTAACTTGACAGCTGTCGTGCGCATACATATCGCTACACAACTACATCGCTGTCCAAACCACACCACATATATATGCACAATAAAGTAGTCTGCCACAATCGCCCCCCTAGCTGGTGGGTAGGTCCCTCTACCTCCAGATAGCTACAAGATGTAATAGCCACAGCCGTACTAAGTCCTCTATCACTGCCCCTATTGCACTCAAACTCTATAGACCAAGAGGCCGGGTACAAGAGTAGCCCCATCGTTAGTAGCCATCTTGCAATCTGTGAACTTGAGCCAGGACCTCGTGTGTTCAAGGTCTCCTAGTAGCTGGGCCTTGCGTTTCTTGTTAGCTTCCATGGTTGTATCCACTCCCACTATCCAATGCAATGTGGACATAACCAATCCCCATCCGGAACCATCTCAAGAGGTGGAGTCAAGCATCCCATATGCCAACCTCTAGAGCATCGATCACACACCAGCATGGTGGCTGCCCCTTTAGCAGACCCACACAACATGCACCTCAAACCTGCAGATACCACTGCCAGGTTTGGGTCAATCCTGCCATCGACATTCGGAAGGTGACATGGCGCACAATTACACACATGGTCCTTCCAAGTTATGCCATCCCGACCCTCCAAGACCAAGACGCCTGAAGGCAAGACCTCTCGAACCCTCAAAATAACACGTCCTGCAGTCACATCCAGGGTCGTAGGAGCAGTCTGCTGCAGATAGACATAGTCACCAGGGTTGAATCTCCGAACCCCAGGACGATAGCCTCCACCACGTATGGTAGCATACCTCAACGTATCACGGTGTTGTGCAATGGCAAGGTTCTCGAAAGCCATGGGCATGACTCTCTTGAACAACTCTGCACGCTGTCACATGCACGTGCCCACACGTCCGGATCGTCAAGGTTAAGAACTGTAGCAGCTTCTCTGCGAATGGATGTAGGCAAATCCGGCTCTCGGCCAAAGAGAAGAAAGTATGGTGAGAAGGAGGCAAGTGATGCTTGCTTGCTGAACCTGTAGCCTATGGCTAACCAGGGTAACTGAAGGTCCCAATCTCCTAGGTGTCCCTTCTGCAAGCCATACTTGCGCAAACCCCTCTTTACTGTCTGAACAACTCTCTCTGCCAAGCCATCGGCCTCAGGATGATCCCGAGAAGTGGTGCGGTGGTCTATCAAGGCCTTGTCACACAAAGCCTGAAACTCCCCCAAGAACTCTCTCCCTTGGTCCGTGAGTACCTCAGCTGGAGCACCGAATCGGCTAAGCACACAATCCAAGAATGCATACGCAGCTCCCTCACTAGCCTTATCAGGCAATGGAACCAATTCAATCCACTTGGAGAAGTGCTCCACCATCACCAACACGTACTTGTTGTGGCGCATGGTCAGTGGCAATGGCCCTGCGAAGTCAAGACTCCACCTGTAGCCCAATCCCATGATCGGAAGAGGGTGCAATTGTGGAGTAGGGGCGTTGAATGAAGCACGCACCCTGTCACACACCATGCACCTAGCCACAAATTGTTGCACCTCTGTGTGCATACCACGCCACCAATACTGCCCCTGCAGTAGACTATGAGTGCGTCGCACCCCAAAATGCCCCAACTCCTCATGGGCATGCCGCACTAACCGTGCCCGCTGTGTTGGGTGAGGCACAATCCTCACTCGACCATCCTCCCACACTCAGAGCAGGTGTGTCCCCTCCCACTTGAACCTCTTGGATCGTTGTAGGATCCGATCCCTCTCCTTGGCAGTCACAGTGGCTGCAGTGTCTCCAGTGCGGAGGTAGTCCAACACAACTGAATCCTCATGTATATCTTTGGCGCCACCTTGCTCATTGCTGTCCTCAGGGTCCTCAGACACTTGATCTACAGTCATCCCTGTTGCAGGTCCAACCTGGCCTTCCGCTGCCAAGATACACAGAAATGCAGATGCATGCCATCCGGGCACCATCTCCTCGTCCGTCTCACCATGCCACCGAGCTCCTTGTCATCCTGCTGGCTCGTGCATGGATTGCGACTCAACCCATCTGCATTGCGATTGACCAAACCCGGTCGATGCACCACCTGAAAGTCATACTCTTGAAGGATGAGTGCCCACCGTGCAAGCTTCCCCGTAAGCTTGTCTGACTCCATCAACCACTTGAGTGGTTGGTGATCCGTGACAAGGGTGAAGAGATTGCCGTATAGATAGCACCTGAAGTGTGCCACGGCCCACACTGCAGCTAAGCATTCTCCCTCATATGAGCTATACTTAGACTCTGCAGCATTGTTAGAGCGGCTAGCATAAGCCACTACGAACTCTCTTCCCTCATCATCCACCTGTGTGAGCACCGCTCCAAGCCCCAGCATGCTCCAATCTGTATGCAGCTGAAAAGGACGCCCCCTGATAGGTCGTCTCAAGATGGGCGCCGAGGTCAACCTCGCCTTGAGCTCTTGAAAAGCTCGTTCTTGCTCATATTCCCACTGCCACTCCTGGTCCACCTTGGTCAGCTTGGTTAGAGCCTTTGCAATGGCACTAAATCCCTTAACAAACCGTCTGTAATAGTTTGCTAACCCCATGAAAGCTCGAACTCGGCTCACATCCGTGGGGCGTGGAACCTGTGCAATGGACTCTACCTTAGTCTGCTGTACCCCCAATCCTCCAGGATATATCATGTGACCCAGATACTCAATCTGGTTGTGGAAAAACTTGCACTTGCCCGGATGTAACTTCAATCCGTGCGTCCTCAAGCGCTCAAATACCCCCTGAAGGTGTCTCTCATGCTCCTCCACCGTAGCACTAAAGATGATGATGTCATCTATGTAGCACCGAGCAAACTCCACCCCTGCTAGAATCCTGTCCATGACTCTTTGAAACTCAGCGGGAGCGTTTTTAAGCCCAAATGGTAAGAACCGCCACTGGTATAGGCAATCCTTCCCGTGCTCATTGATCCCCCAGAATGCCGTCTTTTGCTTATCCGCCTCCTTGATCGGCAACTGGTGATATCCGGATCGTAAATCCAACGTGCTAAAGACCTTGGAATGCCCAATGGCATCAAAGATCTCCTCTGGTGTCGGCATGGCATACCTATCGGACTTGGTCTGACGATTTACAGGCCGGTAATCACCGCACATACGTCTCTCCGTCCAATTGCCATAGACATCCTTCTTGGCTGGCATCACTGTGGCTGAAGCATACTCTCCACCAGAGAGCTCCACCAAACCTGCCTCCCAGAGATCTTGAGTCCTCATCTGAATCAAAGACCTCTCCATGTCACTGTATCTATAGGGTCTCCGAAAGATTGGCGTGTCAGTGGCCAACTCAATACGGATCTCTTGACCCTTCAGTGCTCCCAAGTCCTTCAAACTGAAGGCAAAGCAATTCCTGTAAGCCCTCAGGAACCGCCGTATACGTCGTCTCTCTCCTCCGGTGACAATGGGTCCAATGTCAGGCTCCCAATTGTCCTCCGTAACTGCAACCTTAAGTCCAGTGGGCTTAGAGGTAGAGGACGCGTCCTGTGGTTGCTATGCTGCAACCTCTTGAGCAGTACTCCCTTCCTGCTCAGTCAATGACAAGGCCTCATCCTGCCCCATCATCTCATCATTGAGAACCTCCTCATCCCGAGAAGAATCCCCAACCTCATCCATCACAGCTGCCTTGGCTGCCAACTCCCTCTGAACCTCGAGCACCTCCCACGTGTGCCATGGATATCTACACCCCGTGGTCCTCACCGGCTCGCCCCCACTCGTTGCCTGTACCGTCTCGGTAGGCAGAGAGACCGTCAAGGGAAGTGCACTCCGCACTCTACGTTGCTCAGCCATAGCCAAGCTGATAATCCAGGTCAAGCAATTGAGATCCATTGCTTGCCCCAACACCTGACGACGTGATGCCTCAGAAAGAGAAGGCACCGCCGTGGTCCCAGTGGAAAATCCTATAGCCCGCTCTCGCTCGTCGGCATTAGGCTCCACTAATTGTTGCAACTAGCTATCCCACAAGAGGCCAGGTCCACCATCCCGAAAAGCATGGGATCCTGGGAAGCTGAGCAGTGTAGGTAATGCTGCTCGTGGTTGACCACCCTGTTGACCACTGCCAAAGGCGAACGGTCATCGTGTCTCACACGTTGAGACTGCCTCCCTGTGTCCAAAATGCCATCCACGGTGAGGTGTGCTGGCCGTTGCACCCCATCAAATGCACGCTTAAGCAGTGCGGGTGGCATCAAGTTAGTCCAACAAAGCCGTGGACGTGAGCCCGTGATCCCACTGCAGCTGCATCCAGCAACACTGCTGACCCAAGCCACGACCGGACTTGATGCACACTAGCCATCACCCTGGCCCGAGAATCACCCATCAGTGGCACATTCTCCAAGATGTATGCTGGAGATACAGCTTGATGAAGCTGCAAGTGGCGCAAAACCCGCACCATCTCCCAAAACAGACCCGTCCTCGAGTCTCGCAATCCATTGCCATGCCCGGCTGATGAATGCCCTTGGCAGGGCCAACCTGCCACTATCAGATCAATGGAGCCAACCTGCTCCAAATCTTGCGCCCCCAACAAGAAAATGTCTGCTGGCAAGGCTTGTTGGTATCCACGAACTGCAGACACAGGAAACAAGTCAGGGTACTGCTGTACCAACTGAGCCACATGGCGCAGTGAGACGCGTCATGCAGTCTCATCCCTCTCCACATACAGGTAATGCCTTACCCGCACACCTGCCTGTAGCACAGCAGCTAATCCAGTGCTGATCCCGCCAAACATGTCCAGAAGGCAAATGCCTTTATCCGGATACTGCCACACAATAGGTGTGGTATCCAATGGTGACAACTGAGGTGGTCCTGGTGCAATACCTGCACTCTCCTCCTCTCCTGACGGTACAAAAGCCTCTACCCAAGCTTGTTGCACCCGTCGATCAGCAACCTGCTGCAAATCCTTGCTCGTACCCCAGAATGGAGTGTGAGCAACCATGGCAGGCAACTCCACCATACTATGCATGTCATCCTGCTCTGTTGGAGGTGGCACATCTTCTGCATGGGCATTGCCTTCCAGCAACTCTCCAGGCCAACTAACTGCAGCTGTAAAGGCGGCTAGTGTTGGCATCTTGCCCCGTTGGGCAGCCGCAATACCCCCAATGAATGTCATAGGGAGCTGTGCACGACGACCATCCCCTGACTGCCATCCAGGCCTGTAGAATGCTGACTCCTCCCAAAAGTCCAGGGTGAAGCCCATGGGGTATAACACTGCCCCACCAACGAGGACATCGTAAGAGACCGCGTCTGTCACAATGGCCTTGGCTCGCATGATTGAGCCATTGATAGGATGATCCGGCTGCAGTCTAATGGCCAACTGATGCCGTGTCATGCCCCGAGCTTACTCTGATCCTCCCAGAGATGTCTATATCTGGAAAGGACAAGGCTCCATATCCCCCTCCATGAGGCCCAAACCTGCAATAGCAGCTCTGCCCAACATCAGTGGCTGAGCTCCCGAGTCCAACAAGACCCGCAGTGGCCGGTACTTCTTGCCTGCCGGTCCACTCAAAGAGAAAATGCCATCCTGGTTGTCTAACAAGACAACTCCAGGTGTCACCATGGCGCGCTCAAAGGCTGGCCTAGCTGGCAGCTTCGTCAATCTGACAGCTGCAGCTTGCCATGGCGCAGCCGTGGCAGTCTTGACCCTCAAATCCGAGGATCCCTCTGCCACTACACCTTCCAGTAACTCCGCAGAAGATGAAGTGACCTCCCCACTCTCACAGAGTGTTGCTGCTAGTCTGAACACTGCAGCTGGTCTTACCCCCGGTGTCGCAATCATGGTTGCCAAGAACAGTGGGGCTTGACACACAGAGGTGGCTGCCCCCAACAACACACCGGCTGCACTAGCCTTGGCAGCAGGTGTCAGTGCTGCACGTGTAGCTCTCCCCAATGGCATAGAAACCTCCGCCTCGGTAACAGCCGGGCGAGAACTAGGTGCCATGGATGGCGTTGACACTGTCTCCGCCAAGGTGAATGACTTAGGCAGCCTCGCCTGACGGCTTGCCTCCCCACGTTGTGGATCCAACTCCACCTCTGCACCTCGTGGCTCAGGAACTCGTGCTGCTCCTCGAGTCACGGCTGCAGCAGACTCCACCTGCTCTAGTGGTAGTGCTGCTCCGCACATGAATCCCATGCCTCCCATATCTCCTCGGAGGTGGACCATCCCGCCTGGGAGCCGGTACCACCTGAGCTATAGCCATTGCAGCGAGCCTCTGCTCTAGCTGCTGAAGCCGGTTGGCCATGCCTTGATCAACACCCTGACCTCCGCGTCCATGGCCATATTGAGCTTGCCCTTGGCCTGCACCTCGTGCCCGACCACCTCGTCCTCTCTGGGCTGGTCCACCTCGCCCCCGGCCACCATTGTTCCCTTGGAACTGGCCTGGGCCAACTCAGGATGCAAGTCATAACACTGGGCATCTCCATGCCCATACTTGCCACAATGCCCACACTGCAACTGTGCAGGCTGTGTTTGTGCCGGCCTTTTGCCACTGTCTGGGCAATCTCTCTTGACATGGGGTCCTCCACATGTCCAACATATCACCCCTGGTTGCTGTTGGCCTGCAAAAGATGCCACGGGCCTCTGCACCTAAGGTCCCCTGTAAGCTCCATGGAACTTGGGTTGGGAAACCTTGCCCCCCCGCACACCACCGCTCCGCCACGCCTCAGCCCCCGCCTCCCCCCCGCGCCACCACTCCGCCGCGCCTCAGCCCCACCCTGACCACGCTGTTGGGCAGTCCCTTGTGCCTGTGGGCTGGCAGCTGCGCCTCGTGCAGGCATGTCCTTGCCAAACCCAATGGTAACAACTCGCTCCTCCACCATGTTGAGCTCAACCCGCTCAGCCAGCAGAAACACATCTGCTAATGTGGGTTGGGCTGCTTGTAACAGGGTTGCATCCCGCACCCTTCTCTTGAGCTCCTTGTCCAAAATTCCATACCAGAATTGGATTGCCTGAGCTTCAGTAACCCCTTGGGTCACACTTATCAAGCGCCTCATACGAGTGTAGGCCTCTCGCAAGCTCTCACTGGGTTTGCGCTGGAAGTCTTGCAAACTTCGTAGCTTCTCTGTCCGTACACCTTGGTAGTTCCTCCGCAACTCCTGGAACTCCACCACCGGGTTGAATCTAGGCACATGTGTTGTAGTCATGGCAGGAGGAGTAGTAGCAGCTTTTGAACTGGTACCACCTGCAGAAGTACCGGCACTACTTGTTCCACTACTAGTGCTGGTAGTGCGAGATATCGGTACTGATGCAGCTACTGGTCGCGTCGTGCCTCGAGTAATGGAGACGTAGTCAGGTGACCAATACATCCTCCACTCCTCAATCTCTGCTTCATGTCCTCGCCTGAACTCGTGGTAATCGTCCATAGGCGGGCCTTCCAAATGCTGGAACAGTCCCTTCCACGCCATGAATGGGGTGAATAGCTGTGGATTGCGCATCTGCTGCAAATCACACCAGCTGTCGAACTCCTGGATAAAGTCATCCAACTCAATTGTGCCTACAGCTCCAGAGTACCTACGAGGCCTCTTGGTAGCTCCATACATCTCCTCCATGTCGTCCCACAACAATGGCGAATGAAACTGCACACCTGTTGATGAAGCCTCCGAGTCTGTGTCTGACTCTGCACTAGTTGAGGGTGGCGGTGAAGGTGGTCTGAACCGAATACCTCGTCTTGTGAACCCACTCTCATTGTTACTGCCTGTAGCCATACTCCCCTCAAAACCCTTGGGTAACTCCGTGATGACACTCACAATGTGCACCTCCCCCACGTGACACTATAGGGGTCTAGTACTAATTCTAATAGTGACACGGGTGGGCACCTGTTGCAGTTTAAGGGTCATATCCCAATGGCTCAGGGCACCTGCACCTGCATCCACCGCAATAACTCCTATGGTTGGCTGGTCATCAACCCAGCCTCACCATAGAAGAAACACTGGTGGTCTTGCTGGTCATCACTCCAGCCTCACCACCGACAGCATACTCTAGGATTGACCGGTGATCAAATCCGGCCTAATCCCTATGAAAGCAAGCGCCCACACAAAACCAACATGGCACACAGTCAAGTATGCAGGTGTTGGGGGGGATCCAAACACAAGAAATCAAAACATCAACACCCCCACACCAAAATCCAGCTGCAATGCTGATCCTGCAGAATATCCCAGCCCAAAACCCCGGACTGACTGGCCTCCGCCAAGAGAGGCTTTGGCAACTACGAGTACAAGGTAATGAAAATAGTACAGAGATGGAGGGGAAGAATAGAAGCCCGCCCAACCAAGATCTAATCCTGATCTATGCTATCAACTTCCAGACTTCTCTCAAAGTGCCTCGCTCTACATGATGGTAAGGTGTAGGAGGTATATCTATGTCCAGAAACCTGCCACTACCCTTGTCCCAAGCTACAGTAGCTCGCTCTAACCAACCCTCCTCCTCTTTCTGCCAGGTAGAGACAAAGTAATACTCCCATATCTCCCGCTCACTGAACATTAAAGAAAATAAAGGTAGGGTCTGATAGTCTCTCAACTCGAAAGCTTTGAGACGGTTGCGGGTGTCCTCATTGTGAATGACTGCATCTCCTTCAAGTAGCACAAACTTTTCATTGCTAATGAACCCCCGCTCGTGGTTGCCTCGTGTAGAGTGTGTCCGGCTGCAACCATGTCTGATTGCACAAACTTGTGTAGCTCCTGCTCCTCTGCTCCAGTACACCACGGCCTTGTGGCTGAACACATTTGTCCCCGGGGCTGACTTTGGATGTGTTCCAAGCCTAGCTTTCACCCACTTTGGTATTTCACTTACAGCTGCAGAACTGCTGGCTCCAACAGAGTTCTGACTGTCCAAAGCGATATTGAGGCCCTCAACGCCAACTACAGCAGTCTGTTGTCTACTGCTAATGCTTGACTCCCAGTATGCAATCAACTCGTCCAACTGTTCTTCACTCAAATCAATCTGAGTTCCTTGGGAAACATAAATCCTGTCCCCTTGTGTGCACAGGCTAAGAGAAGAGACCTGCCCTTCAATTACGTCCTCATTTCCCCCAGCCATACAAGGAGGACATCCACAGATTTGTCTCTCAAATAGACCAAAATTGGTTCTAGAAACAGAATTGTGGATCTTTCACGACACACTCACACTCTAAAAATTCCATAGATTTTTAGCAGAGTCCCAAAAACAGAAACCAGGTCTAGATAGGTAGATTTCCCCTTTCTGCAGCTATCCCCTCAAAACTGAGTCAAACAGAGCTCATTTGACAAAGATATGACCAACCAGGCTCTTTAAACATTTAAATTAGATAAAAAAGGCCCCCCCTTTTTTTTTTAACACCAAAACGTTTTTGCCATTACAACCTGTTCCCAGGTTATCTACGGGTTCCCGAGGCCGTTCCCCTCCAGGCTTCTCCAGGCACCAAGAGCTCATTAACTCCAAAACTCGACCTCAATTGGGTGGGGTATCACACCCTGGAGGCGATTTGCTTTTCTCTGCGCGTGGGCCTGCCTCCTCGAGCTTTTAGGACGGCAAGGCAGCAGCCATGTTTACAGCACGCAGGAAGATTCAGAAGGAGAAGGGGCTCGAGCCTGATGAGTTTGAAGAGGCTGTAGCCCATGCCTTATTCGACCTAGAGACTACAAACCAGGAATTGGGGCGATTTCAAGAGCAGATGCACTGCGCAGCACCTTCATGGCTTATGGACAGGCAGCCTGCTGTAATGTGGTCGTCTTTGCATGGAATCCAAGGCCAAGACCAGCTTGAAGTTCCATCAACTTGGTCTAATTCGCATCTCTCGCCAGCGATTATTGTTGGCTTACAATGGTTTCCGCCTTCCTGTTACTGCTCGTGTTTCTTCAGTGTGCAATTTACAGGTCAGGGATCGGCGACAACAGGCACCAGATTGCCCCGTCACCACCCCCACAAGGCACAGACAACTTCACTGCCAGGAAAAAGAAAGTGAACCATGCTCAGCATGCAGACCCAAGGCCTGGGTCCATCTGCATCAGCTCCAGTATAAGAGAGACAATCATACAGTTATCAAGTCTCTACAGGAATTTGCGATTGCCTCAGTAAAGTGGAACTCAATCTGCAGCCTCCTTCCGCCGCCTCTCCATCAACCCTTGGAGGCTCTTGTCCGCTGGCCTCATCCGTCAGCATTGCTTCTCCTGCTACGAGTCTTCGCATTTCCTCCCCTGCTCGCCTGTGCAGAAGTAAGTACCCTTGACGCCGAAATGACAGTAGAGGCAAGTGATCAGTTGGAAGTGTTCAATGATGAGACAAGTAGAGCTGGAGCTCCCTTGACCTGTATCGCCACAATCTTGGACTCGGGCAGTGTGCTGAGTTGAAACCTGGGTTGTGAACCACCATTCGACTTTCCACCAGTTTCCACCTCAAAATGGTGGAACCAAGGTGCAAGGCAGCAACAGCTACTTGGTTTTGTACAAACCTGAAGCACTTTTTTAAAAAAACGACTTTGCACCTTGCACTCCCTGAAATCAACAATTCCCCCAACAACCCTTTTTGTCAGAAAGTTGGTTGCTTATGCAGATAATCGACCAGGTGAAAGCAGCTTTCCCAGCCACAATCACAAGTAGCATGAAGATTTGTGAGACTCCTGGTTTTGCAGTGTTGATGATATGCCAGCAATGGGCTCCCCGTTCTCCATCGCTTTGCTGCTAGGCTTTCTCTCTCGGGGCCTGCACCTTCAATCAGCTCGCTGCGCCGTGCTCTACCTACCGGCGCTGCATTTACTGGAGGAAGCGGATTTACAGCTCCTCCTTCAATAGGCTCCGCTACACCAGCTCCACCTGCTCTTCCGCTGCCTTTCCTGACCGCTTCTGGTCTGTCCTGGTTTGAATTTAACACTGGTCTGTGCACATCGAACTAAGGCGAGCAGCCCGGCCATCTCCAGGCACGGAAGTTCTACCCATCTGCTCGATCACAGGCTCCTCCTTTAAGTCTCGCACTTGGTCAGTTTCCCAACGGCCAATCGCTGCTACTCCGCGATGTCTCCTCACCGACCAAAACAAAGGCTGCTTCCATGCAGTGTAGCTCCATCATGCCCGGCGGCCTCATGCCAGAACCAACGCTGATCGAAACCTGCATATTTTGTTTTTGTTTTTTTTTTTAAGCTTCTAAAACTAAGCACTACTTACACACAGGTAATCGTACAAGTGCTAACCCTCAACTCCTACCTTGCACTCACAGGTAAGAGCTCATCTCTCTCGAGTGATAAGAAAGCTTGAAAGGACACACACTCTCAACACAAGAAATATGAAATCCCTCAACATCACTCGTTAAAACAGAAGTCGAGCCAGGGGCACCCCAAGCTGTGGGGACTCCACCCCACAACAACCTACACTCCCATCATGAGCACACTCAGTCCTAAACGATGCAGGAGCTCGGTCGCGCAGGCTCAACTCGAGAGAGATGAGCCACGCGACTGCCACTCTCGTGAAGATAAGGCCGTTCAGGTGTCAAACTAAACTTGACACCTGATTTAACACTTGACCTAAATCCAAGTGTTAAATACAAATAACTAGCTTTATTCTAGTTGTTTTCACACTGTGCTTATTTAACTTGACACGTTCAACACTAGAATGACCCATTGAATCAACTTGGTTCAAGCTCATATTTGGTCCACATGTGCATAAGTATGTTTAGATCACATATGCAAAGTTGCAACCCACACGAGCAACAAGATTTTTTTTTACATAAAGCGATTAATCGGATGTATACAAAGTACATCATGAGAATATCTACAATGCCCCTCTACGCGATCCTTGTCTCAAAGGAACCCTATTTCTATCATACATATCCCACTCACGTTGTAATCGGAGGTCCCAATCATCCCGGGAGAACTCGTATGATGCAAATAGTTCACTGCCAGCCCTAATAGTCCTACTAGCACATGTCATCACAAACATGGGCATCCCCTCACAGTATACTGACGTATGACCACCAAAGCTCTCATGCCCATTGCTTCGCTCGTCCCATACTACATTGGTTCTCCTAGGATGACCAAAAGAACTATTGTCCAGCCCAACAACATTGCCGAAGATGTCGGGGTCACCATCACAAAATCTGATCTCAATGGAAGACAACCCCCGTCTACGTACATCCTGTTCGTTGACACACAAAATGTAGGGTAGGATGTATGGGGCTTCGAGGCGTAATGTACGGAACTCCACGGAGGTGTAGTATGGACCGTAGTAGGGAAACAAGTCCACCATGCTGTTTCTCCGAGGAGGAACCACAATATCATTGACCGTGAATAAACCCCGACCCATAGCAGGGTCTGTAGCGGCTCTCACAACATACCGTCCCCCCCAATACTCGAACTCCACATTTTCTCGGATGGGGGTGGGAAGGTCGAGATGATTCCCTCAACAACGAGGCTGGACGGTCCTCAGTAACACAGTCCTATGCACTTCCCATCGGGGGCGAGGATCCGGCTCAGGCCGCCTAAGCCGAAGGGGAGGAAACCTAGGGCGAAGCCGACCCCTCCTAGGAGTTCGGGGGGCACATGCACGTGGAGGTGGAGGTGATACTGCTGGTGGAGGAGATGGAAGTGGAGGTGGTTGAGGATGTAATGTCGGAGGTGCAGCCGGGGGTACAACGTCCGGATCAGGTACAACCAGAGGTGGATCAGACAAAAAAATAGACGGGGGGGGGCCCTGCTCGTCGCCGGCCATAACGCCTACGACACCTACGATACCCCTCGACCCTACGCATCTCATCTACGTGCTGCTGGGGGAACCAACTGGTCACATCGGGCACATGCTCTGGCACAAATTCTGCAAGTAGACCGGACGCGAAATGCCTCCTGTGCAATGTGATTGCGAGCTTGGGCATCAAGTCGTGGCTGCAACGTGCGTAGTGAACAACGCATCAATACTTATGTCGTAATTTTGATTCATGTATGCTTACCAATCATACTACATTATTAGATAAACCTAAATGTACCTTAAATGAATGTTAATGAGAGGGGTGGGAAAAACACTCACCTTTGCCGCATCCGCAATCTTGTTCTTCTTGTAATGTTTTTTGACAACATGCGGTCACCGCCTCGGTGGTCTGGTGCCGCCCGGCGGTATCCGTTCCCAACACAGTGCACCAACACTCAATCCTGTCGGGGGGGTCAAAGGTGGACGTGGTTGGACGGGGTGGCCCGCGAGGGGGCAACCCGCGGCGCGCCCGACTCGATCCCGGAGTGTCAACATTCTCCGCATCACCTGAAATTTGGCCCTGGTCCCTTCTACGATTGTGCCCGGCAGCCTGTATTGGATCAGGTGCAATGGGTGCCTCCTCGCCACGAAAAATGGTCGCTCTAGGGCCACAATCGATTTGTGGTACTACCTCCCCATCCTCGAGGGAGACGGGTCGATGTTTCCTCACTATCCCATCCTAATTAACACACACCACCAACACTTTCATTTGGGTTTCTTAGTTTTTATTTTATTTATTTATTTTTTCATATGGTACTGGGTTAGGGTGTTTGCTTTTCTTTATGGTGCTGGGTTTTGGATTGGCCATTTTGGTTGTGGGTCTTGGGGTTAAAAGGATAAACGGTGTAATTAGGATTCACATACCCAAAATGTGGTTCAATCTGATAATCGCAAAGCGCTGGGTCTCAACAAATTTTTCCATAGTGTGAGCATCCTGAAGATAGAACGAGAACAAGGATTTATTGTCTTGGGCTCTAGCACCATAGGGATGCTCCGCCTTTGGTTACCAATTTTGAAAGCCCCGAGGCTGAGGCATAGGGTTTTTTTTGCTCTAAACCCTAAATCCAGAAAGGCCGGCCGTCGCCTCCTGCGACACCCTGGCGTCGCATTGGACGACGAGTTTTATTTTTTATTTTTTAACTGGGGGTCGCACCCCGCGACGAACAGCCGTCGCGGGGGGCGATGTGTTTTTTTATTTATGGGGCCGGGGGTCGCAAGAAACGACGGCCAGCCGTCGCAATCTTCATTTTTACATTTCAAAAAAGGGCGGGCGTAGGCGTGCGACGGCCAACGTCGCACATGGACGCTGCGCCTTTTTTTTTCCCCTAAGTGCTTCAAGCATCTCTTTCCCCTCCCGCTTTTGTTTGTTCTTTGGGAGAGAGGTAGTTCAGAGAGTGGGGTTTAGTGTGGAGGAGAAACGCACCTGCTGCTGAGCCCGAGGTGGTCGCAAGGCCCCAAGGAGTTTGCCCCAACACCGCTCCAACGCCCAAGGTAAGCACCGCCTCCTCCCTCACTTTCTGTCTTTCTTTCTTGCCCTAAGCACGGGCTGATGTCTCTCTCCCCTGTGTGGTAGGAATGCCACGCAGAGGCGCGACCTATCGAGCTGAAGAGAGAGAGAGCTATGGTGAGCGGGGGAGAGACGCCTTGCAGCGGCGGGGACCCGCGCCGCTGGTAGCCGCGACAGCACCGCAGCAGCTCGCTTCAAGCACCAGCAGCAGCAGAGGTACGTCAGGGAAATTGCACTCTCCCTTTCCTCTCTACTTCTGTTTACTGTTCAAAGGTAGTCTTCATGCCTTGACTTTAAATTTAGGTCTGGTGCCAAGAGTGGGATAGACCCTTGAGCACATCCATGATGTCCTCCCCCATGTCACAGACTGGAAACAGGTTCAGGGAAGTTTTCTTCCTAACTTCATTTTCATCGGACAATTTTCTGGTAACAGACATGGCTTTGGACACTACACTCTCTAAGTCAGGTTTATCCAGCAAGGTCAAGACTTGCGGGTCCAGATTCAGATCCTTGAGAATCTCTTTTACTCTCTTCTCCCAGGGCTCACCCTGTTTGACATGGCGGTCATGTTTCCAAGATATAGAATCGATTAACTTAGGATATCTGGTGTTGGACATATGTTGCAGCTGAACCCACCATCTGACCTTGAATTTAGGGTGTCGGGAGCTTAAAAGAGAGCAGCACAGAAGAGAGGGAAGATATTTTTTGTCATGTCAAGACAAAGACAGGACCCCTAGGATCGTTGTCATGAAAGAATAATCAGACATATCAGCCACTTAAGAGTGGCACCATCCATCAATCACCAAGCTTAGAAAATCCAAAATTACATCCATGCACAGTAACGTGTTCATGTCAGTATTATTCATAACCCAAACAGTATGCCACTGATGTTGATTGACCACCAGTCATGATCATGATACACATTCAGAGGTATGGGTGGGGTGGCGGGTACTTGGCCATATTTTGGCCTTGATGTGGTGCAGGTCAAATAATCATACAAATTTATTGTCTGCAAGCTGTAATCCAAGCATGCTTACTAAAACCCCATGGGTGTCATGGAGGGTTTTCTCAAAAAAGAAAGGAACACCTGGATATCACAGATTTAAATACCTTGCCTTGCCAATATTTGTTTAGACTGGTCTGCAGCACAGCTTGCCCCCACAGGGGAGGTGGATATGTCTGGTAAGTTTTCCAGACTACCCCTATACCTTTATTTCTTGCTATAGCTGAAAATCAAAGTTCATGACACAACAAGGTAAATATAAAGGACTGCACACATATCCTGTGACAGTATATGATACTGTCAGTACACCCTTCACATCATTCCACATTTGACCATGTCATTACACCATGTCCAGGGGGTATTTCCACTTGACCATCCTGGCTGCCTCAAAAACCAGTTACCATTTATATTACTGCCATATTTCAGTGTCAGCCGAATAGCCGCAGGCAGCAACTTCACCATCATAAACCAGGCTGTCACCACATAACAGAGGTTTTCCACTGGCTGGGCCGAAATAGCCCATCGTAGAAAGCATTACACTTGTTCTTGAAAAATCAAGGAAGGAAAGAGGTAGGATCAAGAAAAACCATAGAGTAGTTTAGTTTTTCAGCATTTTAAGATGAGTCCCTGGCAAGCGATTCCTTCCCCGGCTCTGCAATCCCACTTGGCATCCAGCAGCACCTAGACATCAGAATATTATGTGGAAGCCCTCACCTGTGCCCGTCCCAAAAACAACCACAACGCATTGTGAGTTAGTGAGGATGCACGAGGTGAGTAGCAGGCTTCCACACTTGCTATCGAGGTCAAATCCACTTCAATCTAAGCGCAGAGAATGCCAAAGCAAGCAAGGAAGCAAAACCAGCAGAAAAAAAACCTTTTTTTACTGTTTGGGGGAGAGTCGTCATCTCTCCACAAGCCTAACCATGCAGGGAGGACTCCGCCAACACCACAACACTGCTACCTTAACCAAAGCAAGGTCTTGCCAAGCACAAGAAAAAAAGAGCTTGGTCTCAAAAGGTAGGGTTTATAAAGGGAGGGAGAGAGACTTCCTTGTGCCGCCATTCATCAAAGATCCAAAGGAGGGCTCCTAGGGAAACGTCATAGGCATGCAGGTGGTACCTCCACCATCACTGCCGTGGTTCCCTTGTGCAGCAAAAAAATAAACAATTGAGACAGGGAATCTTCTCCCATCTCTAAGCCACCGCCATCGCATTAAAGAGCCCGCCCAGGCGTCGATCACAGGAGCCATAAACACTCAAGGATTGGCAGCTCAAGGTATCTGCAGCACGAGCACCATCGCTCCTCACAAGCCGCCATTGCGCGCGCTCTCGCAGCGCAAAAAGAAAGACATTAGGGTTGCGCAAGGTTTTCCCCTGTCTGGCCCATCATTCATCCTTCTCAGGATGAAAAACATCCGCCAGTCTGTCCGCCCGACGGACGTTGTCTGTTTCTCATCCGTGGAAGATGGAAGACATCGTGCTTTCATCCTGTCTTGCACTCAACGGATGT
Source organism: Takakia lepidozioides (assembly GCA_030704615.1). Lineage (NCBI taxonomy): Eukaryota > Viridiplantae > Streptophyta > Takakiopsida > Takakiales > Takakiaceae > Takakia > Takakia lepidozioides. Next base: position 63,381,445 of record CM060734.1, read on the forward strand.
AGTCCGTATTTCATCTAGGTTAGATGAAAAAACATGGGGGGGTTTTTTTTACTTGTCTTGCCTGTATTTAGGTCCCGTCAGATGAAGTCCTTTTTTCATCCAGGTTGGATTGAAAAAGTAGAAACTGACGGGAGTTTTGCAACTCATAGGTTTTTTAGTGAAAATATTTCACTAGGATTTTATTTTTTTAAATTTATTTTGGATAAAAAAAAACATCCAAAATTCCCTGCAACCCAATTTTGCAATTTTTTTCAATTTCCTAAAAAATGGAAGTCGGGACAACAATTCCATAAGCCCAGTGTCCAGAGGGAGAGAGAGGGAGAGAGAGGGAGAGAGAGGGAGACATCAGGGGGCAACAAAGAAATGAAAAAAAGGTGGGGGGGGGAGTGACTGAGCAGCTGCTGCTGCTCAGTCACTCCGCCCCCCCACATTCTCTGTTTTTCTTTGTTGCCCCCTCTCTTGGGGAAACGAAAGGGACAGATCCTACCTCTGTCAGGGGTTGACGTTGGTAGTAAGACTTACCTTCACATATAGAATTAATCCGGGTTTTCCAGATATCCTCTACAAATCCCTTCACACAAGCATCAATTTGTTGTGTGTGAGATGCCCAAAAACTAGGCCTCAGAAGAGGCCAGGCTTTTGGCTCAGCCTCGACTTTTTTGAAGTTAGTAAACAGAGGTACATGCACAATTCCCTTGATAGATTTGAAGAGAGCATCTCTTTGGTGAGAGAACCCCGGACAGTGTATCAGAAAATGAATAATGTCTTCAGGTTGTCCACAGACATGGTTGGACACTACAGCCTCTAAGTCAGATTTATCCAGCAGGGTGAAGACTTGCAGTTCTAGGTCCAGGTCCTTGAGAATCTCTTTTACTGTCTTATACCAAAACTTAGCCTGTTTGACAGGTCGGTGGGCGGTCCTGTTTCCAAGATATAGAGTCGATTAACTTAAGATATCTGGTGTTGGACATATGTTGCAGCTGAACCCACCATCTGACCTTGAATTTATCTCGTCAGGAGCTTAAAAGAGAGCACCACAGAAGAGAGGGAGAGAGAGGGACAGAGAGAGGGAGTGAGAGGGAGACATCAGGGGGCAACAAAGAAAAGAAAAGAAGGTGGGGGGGGGAGTGACTGAGTAGTTGCTGCTGCTCAGTCACTCCCCCCCCCCCCCCCACATTCTCTGTTTTTCTTTGTTGCCCCCTCTCTTGGGGAAACAAAAGGGACAGATCCTACCTCTGTCAGGGGCTGACGTTGGTAGTAAGATTTACCTTCACATATAGAATTAATCTGGGTTTTCCAGATATCCTCTATAAATCCCTTCATACAAGCATCAATCTGCTGTGTGTGAGATGCCCAAAAACTAGGCCTCAAAATGGCCTGGGCTTTTGGCTCAGCCTCGACTTTTTCAAAGTTAGTAAACAGAGGTACATGCACAATTCCCTTGATAGATTTGAAGAGAGCGTCTCTTTGGTGAGAGAACCCCGGACAGTGTATCAGAAAATGAGTACTGTCTTCAGATTGCCCACACAACGGGCAATTGCACTCTCCCTTTCCTCTCTGCTTCTGTTGGCAGTTCAAAGATAGGCTTCCTGCCCTGAGTTTAAATTTCAGTCTAGTGCCGAGAGTGGGTAGACCCTTGAGGTCATCCAAGATGTCCTCCCCCATGTCACTGACTGGAAACAAGTTCAGGGAAGTTTTTTGCCTAACTTCATTTTCATCAGACAGTCTCATGCCAATAGACATGGTTGGACACTACAGCCTCTAAGTCAGATTTATCCAGCAGGGTGAAGACTTGCGGTTCCAGGTCCAGGTCCTTGAGAATCTCTTCTACTGTCTTCTGCCAGGACTTAGCCTGTTTGACAGGTCGGTGGGCGGTTTTGTTTCCAAGATACAGAGTCGATTAACTTAGGATATCTGGTGTTGGACATATGCTGCAGCTGACCCCACCATCTGACCTCCCCCCCCCCAACCCATTTTTTTTCATTGTTTCCCCCTGTCTCCCTTTGTCTCCCTCCTCGGAACTGGCCGGTTGCATCAGTGTTCTTTTCATGATCTTCCATCTATACCAGATGGACTCTAAAAGGTGTTTTCACCCGACTTGTAAAGGTTTTCTATCCACACTAAAGTACCTTTAAGAATGACCTATAATTTTTCATTCCTCTTTTATTGACTTTTATCTATATCAGATAAGTCACCAGAGAATGAAGAATTACCTCCATAAGGGTTATGACACTGGCATCCTATCTATAATTTTTCCATCCATGCCGGATGAAAAATACCAGGATTTGAATTCAGTTTATTCCCCTTTTATGCTTTTTCTCCATACTGGATGAGGCTTTCTCTTAAGGGATGATGAATTACCTGTTAGGATGAAAAACCGCTGCCCTGGATGATGGATACTACTTTTTCATCCTGCTGATGGACCTCATCCAAGCAAATGAGCCTATTTATTTTTTTCATCTGGACCGGATGAAAAAAGCAGCTTATGATGGAGATTTTTTTAATTACCCTTAATTACTGCTAATTAAGGAGTGAAACCCTAACTCCTACCCTATAATCTACTGTTTAAACCTAGCTAACGGATGACATCCGTCGGGTTCTTAAGAGAAAGGGTATTGATTATTCATCCTCCGGATGAAAAATCGGGCTCTGCCCTAGGGTGTCTCTCCCGCTGTCAGCTGCATTCCTCGTGCTGCTGAGCTCGCGAGTTATGGCGTCTGAGCTCTGCTGCTACCCTGTTTGTTGCTTCATGCTGGACAAACTCCTGGGGACGCGCAATGGCGGCGTCTTGTCTCTTCTCACAGGCGGGAGAACCCGCTGTGATGGCATCGTCCCTTTCCCTCCTCTGGCTTTTATGTTTCGCAGCGGCGCTTTGGTGGGGAAGTATATCGCTCCCTCTCCCTTCCCCAATCGCTCAAGGTGTTTTTGGTGATTAGGGTTCCCTTTTACTTCACGTCTTTTTCTCTTGTTTTTGAGGTTCTTAGTTGACATCGATGACAAGTGTAGGGGTCTGTGATTCAATTGGGGTTCCACAATCCTCACTAACCCATTGGTTTTTGTGGGGGCTTGTGATGGGACCAAGTGCGGATCCCTACCTACTTTGAATTCTCTTGAGCTTGCAGATAAAGATGTGTGCAAAAGGAACATATTGTTGCTGCCTGCAGCCCCGATTTCGGCCCGCTTGCTCCCGGTTTGACATGATGATGCTTGCTTTTGACTTATCTTTTGCTGCTGTTGATGGAGCACTTTGGCCTAGCAGCCTTGTCTCATGCAACACTGAATCCTACCTTGTCTTGAATCTTTGACAGCTTTGCCTGTGGATTTTTAGACTAGGTTTCCTTTTTTTTTTGGCCTTAAAAGAGGATTGATGGTGTAAGGGACAAGTCATAAGTGGCTGTTTGGCTCTAAGGATGAGGAGACCTGAGTTTTGTTGAAAAAGACAGCCTGATAAGGCAGTGACAGGCCGTTTTCAGACCTGGATTTGTTGTGGAATGGAGCATAGTGAGGTTCTATTTGCAAAACATGGCATTAGCCTCCTGTGAAACAGTGACGGTAAGCTCGAAAGGACTCTGGCCAATGATTATTTACTTTATTTTCCCATATGAACAGCCACCTGCATTGTATGATTTATCTTGGCCAAGTGGGCTTGGTCTTGGGCACTCAAAGTGTATGTGTGTCCAGATCTGGATGCTGTGACAGGGCATGCCTTTCTTCCATGCCAAAACGCCTTACATGATGTATATCTTGGGGCAAGTGTACATGATGTAGAATGAAGTCGCAGTCAGTCTTGTCATGCCCAAAGTGATCACTTGGTTGCATGTTTGAAGTCTGATTTACTGCAGGCTGGGCCAGCAAGAGTCCTATGTGCACAGGTCCTGAATATATACAATGACAGACTGTTCTTACATACCCAGAAGGCCTTGCACGATGCATGCTTTGAGGTGCTTACATTTGGCCAAATGTGAAGCGGCAATATGGCTTATCATGCCCAAGAAGTGTACTTGGTGGCAGGCTAGAAGTGTAATTAATTGCAGGCTGGTCCTTCCTGCTGCCGGTGTGAACACTCACTGAATGTGTTGTAGGGCAGACTGTTCTTACCTACCTTGCATAATGCTTGTCTTGGATCACCTCAAGGTACTTGTGTATACATATCTTGGATCTGTAATGTGGCAAGAAGTTCTTATATGCCCATGATATCTTGCATGGTGCATATCTTTTGGATAACTATGGATGTTATAATCTGAGGCTGCAATCTGACTTATATTGTGCAAGAGGGTCACTTGGGTACATGACAGGAATCTGATTATGAACATACCCCGCCCTCCCACCCTGTTTTATCATGACTGAATGGGTGGCATCACTTGGTGTGTTATGACAAGACTGGAAATGTTAGATGGTGCCCTGTCATGGGCTGTTTATGTCTTTAATTGACAAATGACCCTAGTTGGTCTTGTCCATGTATTGACATGACATGAATATCTTCCCTCTCTCTTATTAACTTTTTCTAACCCCTCTTTCCCTCTGTGGTTTTTTTTTTTTTGTGAGCAGCACGAAAGAGAGGAGAGAGAGAGAAGATATACATGTCATGTCAAGACATGGACAAGACCGCTAAGGTCATTGTCATTGAAAGACAAAACAGCCCATTACAGGGCACCATCTAACATTCTCTTTCATGTTTACAATCTCATTTGAATACCCCATTACATTTCAGGGTCTCTGAAAAAACAGGGCGGGAGGGTGGGATTCCAGGTCATTCATATCATGAAAGCACCATAGTATACATCATCATCTCAAAAATCCATTTCAAACTCCTTTCAAAAACCAGATTGCAGGTTTGGTTTGAAGATGATGTTTTAGAACCAAGATATAAGCAAGATTCTTAAAAAGGAAGAAGAAACAAAAGGGTAGAGCCCCCTTAAGCAGGTATAGGCCTAGAATGGTATTTTAAGGCCTCATAAAATAGTTCTGCCAAGGTAAAAGAGCAGCTCAGAAACCCCTGTTTGTTATCAAGCCATGAAACCAAAATGATATGAGGGCCTTGAAGAATGTGTGTTATCTATCAAAGCCTATCCTTTTGATCCATCAGAGTCATACCAAGAAGTCTCATTTCAGAGCCAAGTATCAAGGCAGTCAGAGTAATAACTGCTATTTTGTATCCTTGTATCCTTCATAGCTTAACTCCTACACATGCAAATGTGGTTGTAAAAAACCAGAAACAAGGGTAAGGAGAGAAGCAGATCCTCATTGGAGCCATCTTGGAGCAGGTCTGAAGCGGCATGGTGGCAGTTTGAAACAACAGATGGTATCAGCAGCATAGGCAGCAGCAGAATCCACATTTGCAAGAACAGGAGCTGCAAGCTTCAAGAAATTGATGGTAGTTTTATTATTCTCTTGGATTTTATAATAGGTAACCATTATTTATGTAGATCATCCAGTTTAGATGAAAGAAATAGATGGTAAATCCAGCTTTCTGTATATTAAGTTTCATCACCCTATAATAAAATCATCCAGATTTGGATGAAAAAGGCTGGGATGAAAAACTAAATAACCTCAAAAGGTTAAGGCCAGATGCAATCCAAAGAGTTATGGAGGGAGAGGGAGAGAGGGAGAGAGAGGGAGAGATCAGGAAACAAAAAGAAAAAGAGGAAGGTGGGGGGGGGGAGTGACTGAGTAGCAACTGCTCAGTCACTCCCCCCCCCCCACCTTTTTTGTTTTTTCTTTGTTGCCCCCTCTCTCCCTCTGTCTCCCTCTCTACTGGGAATTGGCAGTTTGCTGTCAGTGTTGATTTTTTGTTTTCTCATCCTCTATCAGGCTTTTTCATCCATACCGGATGAGCCACCAGGATGGACACTGAATTACCTCTAGGATGGTTCTTTTGGCCTTTTCATTCCTCCTCTATTGACTCTCATCCATACCGGATGAGTCACCATGGAAGAAAAGAATTACCTCTATGGAGGTTGCCAACAACATCCTGTTTTTCCATCCGTACCGGATGAAAAACTACCAGGGTGATAATTTTTCATTCCTCTTTTATTGACTCTTTTTATCCATACCGGATGGTCTGGTAAGGAATGATAGAATTACCTAGATGGAGGTAAGGCGCTGCCACGGATTATATTCCCTACTTTTTCATCCTGACACAAATGATCTGTCTATGGATTATATGATTATGGTCTGGAATTGATCTTTACTACCCCTAATTATGATTAATTACGGTGGAAACCCTAACCCCTACCCCAAAGCCTATTTTTAACCTTGTTGCGGATGAAATCCATCAGGGTATATGGATTCGTCCTACTGTTTTTCATCCACGGATGAATAATCGGGGACAACCCTATGTCGTCTCTCCTGCTGTCAGAAGCACGCGATGTGCTTCTGAGCTGCCGCGAGGAGAGGTTATGGCGGGCGTGCTTCGGTGGCTGCCCTGTTTGTGGTGTCGTACCCATGCTGGACGAGCGCCTGGGGGAGCGCGAAGGCGGCACCTTGTCTCTCTTGCAGCGGGAAACACCACTATGATCTCCCTCCTTTCTAGTGCCTTGCGATTGTGCCTGCTTTGCTTCATTGCTTATGTGCTTTGTGGAGGCGGCTTGCTGCGGGTGGTGATGGCGCATAACCCTCTTCCCCAATCGCTTAAGGGCATTTGGAGTTTAGGGATTCTCATGTTCTTATCTCTTTCTCTTGCTTTTGAGTTTCTTAGTTGACATCGATGACAAGTGTGAGGGTCTGTGATTCACCTGGGTTCCACAATCCTCACTAACCTGTTGGTTTTTGTTGGGGCTTGTGATGGGACCAGGTGAGGATCCTCACCTACTTTGAAGTTCTTGAGCATGCATATTGGGATATGGGCTGAGGAGACCTAGGGTTGTGCGCGTTGTGAGGTGGCTGCTGGCTGCAGCCCTGATTTCAACACAACTGCCCTTGACTTGATATGCTCCAGCCTGCGTTCTGGCCTTTGTCGTTCTGTCGCGATGCGCAGCTCGGCCTGACGGGGCTTGTTTCCTGAGGCTGCATACAAACCATACCCTACCTTTTAATCTTGACAGCAAAGCTGTGGATTACTAAAGCTAGGTTGTAAGTTATTTTGGCCAAAAGAGGATCGGTTTTGGTGGTATGTTTTTGCGGTTTTGAGGTAACTATGGATCTGATGGCCTTGAAGTTTAAGCGGAAGCCTGGTAGGGTACTGCCCTGCTCCTTGTCAGGGCCTACTTCTGATGTGTACTGGATCGTAGTAAGATGTTCTTTGCATGTCTTAGCATGGAACTCTTGAAGGATGAGGATGGGAAGTGTTAGAAGACTGTAGGGGACTTAGACACTTATACGGGATCTGTAGGGTACCCTTAATTTTGCACAGACTGAGACAACAGGAGCCTTAGGGGTGACAGCAGCGCACTGTAGAGGGGGTTACACAGTCGTCAACAGCCGACACAAGCCCGTCACAGTCGTCACAGCCCACACAGCCGACACAGCGCACAGTCGTCACAGCCCACACAGCCGACACAGACGCCAGTCGTCACAGCCACACACAGCACACAGCCCGTCACAGTCGTCACAACCCACACAGCCAACACAGCCGTCACAGTCACAGCAGACACAGCCAACACAGCCCGTCACAGTCGTCACAGCAGACACAGCCCACACAGCCCGTCACAGTCGTCACAGCAGACACAACCCTCACAGCGGCACAACCCACACAGCCAGTCACAGCCCGGCACAGCCACACAGCCAGTCACAGCCCGTCACAGCCCGACACAGCCAAACACAGCCAGTCACCGCTTGACACAGCTGTCACGATAATAGGGAACGAAGAGTAGGACAGGGAACGACTGTGGGGAACAACACCTGTGAAGGGAACATGTTAGTTCACAGACGACGGTTAGAGAGGGAAACGGTTAGAACCGCGGGATAGGAGGATAAAGGGAGAAACGGGGAATGAAGGGGGATCATCATTATTCGGAGGAGGACTTCGGAGTCAGGCTGGAGCGGAGATCGGAGGCAAGAGATGGAGAGCACGATGAAGGAGAAAAGAGGATTAGTAGATGCTTGTTATATGCAAAGCTGTAGTGATATTGGAGAGCAGATTAGAGACATAATGGCTTCGGCCTGATACCTGATAAATCATAATCTGATACTTATACGATACAATCACACTGTGTAGAGAGATCTGAGAGAAGCTGTGGATTGAATGGATGAGTGAAGGAAACCGATAGATTGATGAAGCAAACTGATACTTAATTATCAATGCCAAGGGTAGCTAAGATGAATGCGGAAAGGGAAACGCAATAGGAAACACCCCCATGATACACTAGCTGTAGGTCATGACTGATTGTTCTGCGCGGGCTGAGTACTTAGAGATTTCCAACTCTTCTATCTTGGAGTTTCCGCCTCGGATAGCGAAGGGATGGGTGAGTAAAAGCCGCGCGACATTTGGCGACCATACTGGGGACCTGGGACATGAACAACCAGATGTGACAGGCATCTGGTGGGATCATGGTGGTTGGACCATTAAAGAATTTGAAGTGAATCAAATTCCCTGTGGAACGAAGGAAGAAAGATTGTCCAAACAATTCTTTCAAAGGTTCTTGGAATTGCCAGACGGATGTAAAGAAAATATTCTTAAACGAGTGCATGATGCTGATCCAGAATGGGGTCTGGAGAAAGGAGTGATAAAGATTTATCAGGTAGCCTGTAGAGGAAGAGCACGTTGGTTACCAACATTAGTTTATGTGATAGCGTTGCTATCCATTAAACGAGTAGAGTTTGAAGGCTGGGAAGAAAGAAAGGTGAATGTTTATACTCATATGCATGAAGAGCTTGTACTGGTAAAGAATTGGATTCCAAAGGATATTTTGTGGATCAAACTCACACCAAGAACAGCTTTTCAGACTTGTTTGCCATATGGTTATATGGTAACGGAGACTTCAAGTATAGCCAAGGGTGCATTGAAGCTTGAAAGAAACCCAGGCATATACGAGAGATATTACAGAAGAGAGTTTTGGTTATTGCCACATTAAAGAAATAAAAGACATGGGACATGAGTGATGAAAGAGAAGCTAGACGACAGAGATATTCATCAAAAAGAGAAAGCTATCTGAAAGCTAATTATCCATATCTTTGGGAGAGAGGAATAGACATAGGGGAATCATCTGGACCTCTCACACCATCAAGATCAAAAAGTGCATCACCTATACCGGAAGAACTAGAGTTGGATGCCACTCCTTCTGTTTCTTTGCAAGAAAGATTAAGGGAATTGGTACAGGAAGAAGATCAATCACGAGGTGAAAGATCTGAGGTACATCCTTGGATAAAAGACTTGACAGAAATCTTTGATAAGAGTTGGCATGGAACACCAAAAGCAGGAACTCCAGTTTCTGAAGCAGAAGATGAAGAAGGAGAAGAGGATGTGGCAGAGCCAACGGAGAGTTCAGACTCTCCAACACCATTACAGTTGAGTTACATGAGTGAAGAAGAAACCCAAGGGCAGAACTTGGAGGATGAAAACAGAGAGAAGAAATTAGAAGAGGAAGAATATGAAGAAGTAGACCCAACAGCTGAGGTTGAGACTACAACCAGGACATCCCAACCCGTTGGACCTGGATCAAGTGGAGCACTTGGATCACAGGCCAACGAAGGTGTCGGCTCAGGGGGATCAGGCGGGCTGCCTGGATCTGGCTCTGGGGGACAGGGAGTGTGGGAAGTAGTGCAACTGAAGCTGGGAATACTGTGAATATCGTGGGACCAGAAGCAAGGAGTGCTCAAGGGCCACCACTTGGTGGAAGATCCACCACAAAAACAACAGGTCCAGAAGGACCAGCACCAGCAAGGGTGCCAGCACCTGTCAGTGGGCAGAAGGTAGGGCCACAGATGGCGTTACAACCAACACGGGCAAAACCACCCTTTCCAATATATTCAGGAAAAGGGGATCCCGATGTACACATTAGCCAATTTGAGCACATGTGTATAGTGAACAATGAGAATGGCGATGATGCCAAGATGAGACTGTTTCCTTGTTCACTTATCAAGAAAGCAAGTGAATGGTATGCAAGATTCCCTGATAATCATTTCCTAACCTGGAATGGCTTGAATACAGCATTTCGAAATAGGTTCAGGACAAGTAAAACTGAGGATGAAGTGTATGGAAGTTTACAACAGCTGAAGCAGAAGAAGCATGAAACTGTTGAAGAGTATATGGAGAAGATGGAATTGATGATGAAAAAGCTGGCTGCAGTACCAGCGCCCGGTTTACAGAAGACTTGGTTTGTGAGTGGATTAAGACCAGAGTTGCAAAAGAAAGTGGATATGTTACCCCATAATACAGTGGAGGAGGCATTTGAAACTGCGAACAGAATTGAGCAATTGGGAATGCTCAGGAGAGAGAAAAAAGAAGATGAGGACTCTGAGGATGAGTCAGATGAAGAAGAAGAGCAAGAACTAAAAAGAAAGAGTAAGAGAAAGGAGAAGTTGAAGAGGGATAACTATGAAAAAAATTGGAAGAAATCTTGAAGAAGTATGCCACAGAGGCTGCAACACATTGGAGGAAGGGTGTATGGTGTGCAAAGTGCCAGAATGAAGGCCATACCACCACAGAATGCCACATGAAGGAGAAACACTGTACTATCTGTAAAATGGATAACCATTCTACTGAGAATTGTTACTACAACAGAAGGACAGCTGCAAGAGAACCTAGGCAAGTAAGGGTGCATCAGGTGCAGCCCCAGCCAAGAAGAAATAATGATCAGGACCACTATGGTAGGTCTGGTGGTTATAACAATGGCATGGAAGGGAGAGGTAATTCAAGAGGGAATTACCAAGGAAATTCCAGAGGCAACTATCAGGGTAATCCAAGGGGAATTACCAGCCCGGGAATCAGGATTATAGAAATAATCCAAGAACAGACCAAGGGCGAGGACCCAATGGTGAAGAGCTATGTTACTATTGTAATCAGCCAGGACATCGCAAGGCAGCCTGTTCATTCTGGATAAGACACCAGAATGAGATGAGAGCTCCTGTGAATGAGGGCCCAGTGGTGGCAGCTCACATGGTTAGGCCATGTGTTGTACCAGAAGTAAGTACAATGATAGTAACAAGAAGTAAAGCCAAACTAATACCTCCAGTAGAAGAGGAAGAAGATGAGAATGGAAGTGGCAATGATATGCCTGAAGATGAAGAGACTTGGAAAGATGAGAAGGAACTGCACAAGGAAGTGGCAGATACTATAAGGGAAATGCAAAAGAGTACTGATATTCCTGTGGCAGATTCCTCTGATTCGGATGGAGAAAAAGAAGGGAGTGAGGAAGAAAGGAAAAAAGAAGATGCAGACATGCAAAGTAATGAAGAGACTTTGGCTGCAGTAATATGTCAGACCAAAGCAGAAATTACCATTGGACAGCTATTAGCTGTGGCACCTTATTGTAGGCACAGGCTGTATCAGGCAATCAATCGAATTGCCCAAGAGACAGGAAACACAGACCTGAACAGCAAGGTGACCAGTTATAATGTGAAGCCGGAAGGGCGAGAACCAGTCATGGACTTTGATGATTCTATGCCAGTAATCCAATTGAGAATTGGAAGCACAGAACTAACTGATGTACTGATAGATGGTGGTTCTGGAGTAAATATCATGACAGACCAATTAAGGAAGAAGCTTGGTCTAAGTAACATGAAACCAGCCCCATTTACAGTAACAATGGCAGATCAAAGAAGTGTACAGCCATTGGGATTAATAAGAGGAGTTAAGATACAGATACAGAAAATGATCTTTATGATCACAGTAACTGTATTAAAAATGGATGAAGTCATGGAGGCTTACTCCTTATTATTGGGACGTCCGTGGCTGAAACAGGCCAGGGTATTCCATGACTGGAATTCTCAGTTACTAACTGTGCATAATGGGATGCACGAGATACAAATTACCACAAAGAAATCTAGTAGATTACCTGCTACAAGAAGACCTCGAGGAGTCAGAGAGTATGACTGGAGAGGAGGACTGGATGAGGAGCAGGAAGCTACCCTATTTGCTGCACACCCAGAATGGGAGCAGGTTGCGGAGATGCGGCTGGAAAGCCTAAGTTGTTTAAGAGGTATCTGCTGTGGTGTAGTGTCGGCAACACCAATTGAAGAGGAAACCAGCAGTTACCCACCACATTTCTATGAAGAAAAGGAGGGAGAGATAGAAATCCTAGAAGAACCAGCCACTGTGAGCTTAAAGGATGAAGTGGTGACTGGTTGGACAATCACAGCTGATGAGCAGGTGAGAGAAGTAAATGTGGGAACTCAGGAGGAACCGAGAATGGTGAAAGTAGGAGCTGATTTGGAGCCGGAATTCTTCGAAGAAGCTAAAAGCTTGTTCATCAAATACAGAGATGTATTTGCTTGGAGCTATGAGGATCTAAAAGGGATACCACCTGAAGTCTGTCAGCATAAGATTGAACTGGAACCAGGGTCAGTACCAATCAAGCAGGCGAGGTATAGAATGAATCCCAACTACGCACAGAAGGTTGGAGAAGAGATAAAGAAGTTGGCTGAGGCTAAGTTTATATACCCAATAGAGTATACAACTTGGTTGTCACCCATTGTTATAGTTCCAAAGAAGAATGGCAAGCTAAGAGTATGTGTGAACTATAAGAAGCTGAATGCTTGTACGAAGAAAGATCCTTTCCCTTTGCCATTCACAGAAGCAGTATTAGACACTGTGGCAGGCCATGAGATGTACTCATTCATGGATGGCTTCAGTGGTTATAATCAAGTGCAAGTGGCAGAAGAAGACCAAGGGAAAACAGCTTTCATCACAGACTGGGGGGCTTATGCATACAAAGTCATGCCCTTTGGACTTTGTAATGCACCAGCGACCTTTCAGAGAGTGATAAGTGAATCTTTTCATGAGTATCTGGATGATTTCATGCAGGTGTTTTTGGATGATTTCAGTGTGTACAGCTCTAAGAATGAGCACTTGCATAAATTGGAGTTATGCCTGGCCAGATGCAGGATGAGAGGTCTGGGCTTGAATCCAGAGAAGTGTACTTTCTGTGTGAACTCAGGGGTGCTTCTGGGACACATTGTGTGTAAGAAGGGACTTCTTGTGGATCCCAGGAAGACAGAGTCCATTAAAGTCTCTCCACCACCAGTGAATGTTAAGAGTTTAAGGAGATTCCTTGGGCAAACCAGTTATTACAGAAGATTTGTCAAAAGGTATGCACAAATAGCAGCACCATTGAGCAAGCTTCTGAAGAAAGATGCAGTGTTTGCCTGGACAGCTGAATGTCAACAGGCGTTTGAGGAACTTACACTGTCAGTAACAACTACACCTGTGCTGATTAACCCTCACTGGCATGTAGTATTTCATGTTCACTGCGATGCATCAGGAGAAGCGTTGGGGCGGTGTTAGCCCAGAATGTTACAGGGAATATAGATTCACCTGTGTACTATGCTAGCCGATTGATGAACAGTGCTGAGAGGAACTATAGTACAACGGAAAGAGAAGCATTGGCAATGATTTATGCAGTCAAGAAATTCAGGCATTACCTATTGGGAAGAAAGTTTATGTTTTATGTGGATCACCAGGCTCTGATATATCTGGTGAACAAACCTTTGATAAGTGGAAGGATAGCGAGGTGGTTAATAATCTTGCATGAGTTTGAGTTCGAGGTTATTTACAAGCCTGGCCGTTTGCATCTTGTGGCAGATCATTTGTCACGACTAACAACAGGAGAGGCCGCCACAGGAGTGGACGATCAGTTACCTGATGCGAGTTTATTTGTAATGGAGGTGCAAGGAAGTGCAGATGAATGGTTAGATTGGCAGTGGCCAATCAGATACTACCTTGCTCATGGTCAGTGCCCACCTAGTTATGGTAAGGAGCAGAGGAAGAGAATTGCTATCAGAGCTTTACCTTATACTATGGTAGGAAGCAGAATGTATAAGTTAGGACCTGATGGAGTACTAAAACGATGCTTGTACCACCATGAAGTAAATAAAGTCTTGGAGGAAGTTCATAAAGGAGTGGCTGGAGGTCATTTTGGAGAAGAGACTACCAGTAGAAAGATACTACTCGCAGGATACTGGTGGCCTACTTTGTTCAAAGATGTACATGAGTATTGTCAGAAGTGTGATGAATGTCAGAGGCTAGGACCTTTGCAGAGATCTGGAAGAATGGCCTTGCATCCTACAATGCCTACGAACCATTTCAGAAATGGGGACTAGACTTTGTTGGACCAATTAATCCACCATCCAAGAATACACGAAACAGGTACATAATTACAGCCACTGATTATACTACAAAGTGGGTGGAAGCTAAAGCTTTGAGGGACAACACAGCCAAGTCCACAGCAAGGTTCCTGTACGAGAACATACTTACACGATTTGGATGTCCCTTAGAATTTATCAGTGATCAAGGAAGTCACTTCATGAATGAGACCATTGAGTTATTGACTAAAGAGTTTATGATTGTGCATAGAAAGAGTACAACATATTACCCACAGGGTAATGGGCAGGCAGAGGCTACCAACAAAATACTATGTACTATCTTGGCTAAGATAGTCAATGCAAACAGAACGGATTGGGATACAAAGCTGCTGACAGCTTTGTGGTCATACAGGACTTCATATAAAGTCACCACTAAGTATACACCATTCCAATTAGTTTATGGTATGGAAGCCTTACTTCCAGTGGAATTCCTGTTACCTACCATGAGAACGGAGTGGGGAAAAAGAATGGAATTGCAAGACTCCATCAAGGTCAGGAAACATGAATTATACCATGTGGAAGAAGTACGTGCTGATGCAGCTGATAATATGACCAGAATTCAGATGAAGCGAAAGGAACAGTTTGATGAAGGCAAATAAAGACTTTTAAGACGGGGGATTTGGTTCTATGGTTGCAGAAGAAAGGAAAGATTCAAGCTTCTAAGCTCAAATCACCGTGGAAAGGACCTTATGTCATACAAAAGATGTATGATAACAACACCGCCATGTTACAAACCATTAACAAAGAAATGCTAGGAAGAGTGAATGCAAATAAGTTGAAGGGGTACAGTGGTATCCATGACAAACCCCTGCAGCATGATTTGCATATAGAACCGCAAGAACAGTCACGGGCTGCACCAGTGTTACGAACGGAGTATGGAACACTTGTTGCTAGGCCCAGCATATACGACCAGGGTGGGCAAAACAAACGTGACACAGCCTATCACAGCCGCCAAGGCGCAACACAGCCTATCACAGCCCATCACGACGTGACACAGCCAACCACAGCCCATCACGACGTGACACAGCCTATCACAGCCCATCACGACATGACACAGCCTATCACAACCTACCACAGCGTGTCACAGCCTATCACAGCTTACCACAGTGCATCACAGCCTATCACAGCGAAACACAGTATGACACAGCCTGTCACAGCTCAACACAGCCTACTAAAGTTACACCATCCATAGAATCAGTGGCAAGTGGACACATAATAACTTCAGGAAAATGGATGACGGAAGAGGAAACGGAAATTACTTTAAAAATAGACACGTGGAGGTCAGGGTGCGACACACAGCAAAGAATGAAGTGCAAGGACAGGTGTCAAAAAGAAAAAAAACGGCCGTCAAAAGGGATGAAAGGCGGGCCCATTAATGAATACGGAAAAAGGGAAACGGAACGAACGGCAAGTACAGAAAAGCTGAATTCATGTCGCATGTGTGATCCTAGTGGACTATCCAACAGGGAAAGTCCACTAAAGAAGATAAAAGTTAAAATCCAGTCACAGCAGATACAGCCAATAGAAAACCAGAGAAATGATCAAGAAAATGGAAGAAAATTGGGCGCAAGAGGCGGCGTCGTTCTGAGTAACGGGCGTCTCGACAGGACAGGCCATAAATGCTATAACTTGGAAACTATGGAGGAACTAACAGACTATACGCTCGCAATATTACTTACGCAGTGGCATAGACACGAAACGACAGAGCAGAGCTTTTCTCTTGAACAATGCTTGCAAGCCCCGCAGGCTTACAAGAGATTACCCATAGCTTTCTGCGGCAACCATACGTTTCTGCTTTGTGCACTACAGGCATTCCTGCAGTTGTTACAGCCAAAGCAGTTCTGTGAGTCTAAGATGAAGAGAGTGAGAGGAATGGAGGAAATCAGGGTGAAGAGCACCACAATTCTGCAGAAACAAACGATGGCTACCCCACAGGCGATAAAGATACTGGAGGAGCTGAGATTGGAAGGATTGCAAAGCCTAGATTGGACACTACACCATAGACAGTACATGTTACAATTTTTGCAGAACTTTGAGCCAAGGACAGGAACAACAACGGTGAAGGGAGTTGAATTAATGATTACTCCCCTATACCTCCAGCAATTGTTTCATTGCCAGCAGGTCAGGTGCATGTGGGGGAACACAGGGCAAGACTGCAAATAGGGGACTTATTCCAAGAAGGGAGTTTCTTTAAAACTCAGGGTTATGCTTGTACCAAAGCTGTGTACCCAGGGTTAAAAGAGATAGGCCAGGTATTGAACGTTCTGTTTGCCCTGAAACAGAACCAACAATATTTGAGCAGATCCTTCACGGAGGAAATACTCAAAGGCCTGAAGGGACAAGAGGTACAATGGGCGGACATAATGTACAACGCACTAGTAGAGGAGATGAAAAGATTACAAGGTACTACCGCAAAGTCTCCTATCATAGTGTCTGGCCCAATCATTGCTCAAATAATCCTTAATTCTGGCATACTTAATGCACAAGAAAGGAAGGAAATGGGAGTGTTTGAGCCAGAAACAACTGCAATGGAAGAGCAAGGCTCTTCACACAGTGAGGGTGGACTAGCAGCACAACCCGAGACTAAGAGGCAGAGAAGGGGAAAGACTGTAGTGGCGGATCCACTGGCTTCACGGATTCCGCATGATAATGTTTCCCAAGCTCATGACCAGGAAGGGGCACAGCAGCACAAAAGAATGTTATTACTGGAAGCAGGACCTTCAGAGAGGGAGGAGGAAGTTACTTCTGCATCACAGCCAACACAGCCACTTGAACGACTTGTCACAAGGTCACAAGTTATCCATGCAGCTCAACCCGAAATAATTGATTTGGAAAGTGAAGGGATAGATATTCCAACTACAGAACAGATAGTGGCAGAAATAGAGAAAGGGGACCTTCTCTATGAATATTCTGGTCTGGTCAAGGAGACAGAATTCCCAGAGGTGCAACAGTTGCCCAAGGGAATCCTGAGGTGCATATAATGCACACACCTGTGTTGGAGGTACCACAGGCGGAAGGTCATGACACTGTAACACCAGTCATAGATGAAGTAGTTCAGGAAGAAAATCCGGTGGGACAATGGCCTGAATGGTTAGTGAGACATCATACTGTTGAAGATCGGGAGGAACAGCAGCAACCTCACCATGATGACCCTCAACAGGCAATGCTGATGAGTTCCATAGGCAGGACACTTAATTTGTTGGGGACTTATGTCAAATCCCATGTTCCAATTACCCAATTGACAGCCTTGAAAGAGGAACTCAGGAAGGAGTTTGAGGCTCGACTTGCCACTGAGTGTGCAAACAAGGTCGATGAAGAGGTCACTCTCAAGATGAAGCAGGACTTGGGCAACACAGAAATGGCTTTGCAGTTGGCCAAGCAACAATTGATTGAGGCAAACCTCGCGCAAGACCAGTTGCACGAAGCACATAAGCAACAGCTATACCAAATGCAGGTGCAGCATGAAAGCAAGTTGCAAGAACTGAATGCACTACATACGGAGTTGCAGACAGTGCATAACAGGATGGCGATACAATGTGCTACATTTACAACTATGCTTGACCAATCAACAAAAGAAATAAACAGTCAAGCGGAAAAATGTACGAAGGCAGAAGAAGAGAATGTTGAGCAAATGAAGCTCATTGTCGATATGAAGAATACAATCTGTCGCCATGAAGATACTTTCAAGCAATACAGGCAGAGGGAAGCTGATCAAGAGAAACACATCGTGGAGTTGCAACAAACCATCGTGGCCAATAGAAATGAAATCGCGGTCAGTAACAAGGCTTCGAAGGAAGCCAATAATCTACTTGCTGCCTATGCGCAATTGGTTGAGCCACAGGCGAAGCGCATGGAGGCTTTACAACAGCAGTTGGAATTGTACAAGCTAAGAGAGGAGCAAACTCTCAGGGGAACCACAAGCAGCTTGGTGGATAACAGCCTTATGCAAGTCTGGTTAGCACAAGGGCCAGTAGAGGGCAAACGCCCACGGAAGCTCACCCAAAGCGAGATGAATGAGCTCAGACTGCAGGTGCAGAACATTGCCACAACTACTATAGACATATATAGTAGGATAGCAGAGTTACAAGAGGATGTAGACGGACTCCAGACTCAAGTGGAAAACCTCACTTCAAACATCGACCAAAGAGTCTATATCCCTCAGGAACAGCTAATGGCTTCTTATTTGCAAGCCAGAACTCTGGCTTTTCAGTCTTCACAGGAGGTGCAGGAGATGCCAATGATACAGGAGCCAGTACCACCACCACCACAACAGGTCAGTGTACCAGTAGCTGAACCTGTGGTTACTACAACCACACCACAACCACCACAGCCGGAGGTATGGGGCAATGCCGCTTTTAACCCACCTAAAACTCCAGCTGCAAGGGAGTACAGCAGGGCTATGCTTATGCCCTTCAACCAAATTCTCATCATGTTGGATTTGGCTTGGAAAGAATTTAGTCCTCCGCAGTCATTTGCACATTACTACCAAATCATGCGTATTTGGCTGCCAGTGGCAACTAGGACTAAAGTTCTTCCAAACAATCGACATATTGAAGATCATCACTTTGCACAATACTGGCACGAGGCAGGTACCATGTTGAGGGAATTGGTTGCTTTCCAGGTTGTACATGGACTCATTTATACCAAGACCAAGGAGATAGCAAGTATTGTCATGGGGTGCGGGCTATACTACGCTGCTTGTTTTCTGGTACGTTACCACATTGAGCAACAAAAGATGCAAACACGCTTTCAAAGTTACTCCAGTGGAGATCATTGGGTATTACCTTCGGTGCCACCTCATATGTACCTATATGACCCAAAAGTTATGATGCAGAAGGATTCTCAAATTCGTTCATGGTTTCAAGCAGCCTGCAACCAATTGTCAACACAGAAATTCGGACTTGATGACATTTTCTATAAGGGACATGTGGCATGGAAGTACTTGCACGCTGCACCAGTAATTGGTACCCCACTCATCTGGACAGACAAGGAGCTCAGTGCCTACACCAATTTTGTTGTTCAGCGGTTACACCAAGTTGTAAAATACAAACTTCCAGACATGGTAGGACAGCATTGTATGCCCCAGATGATTCCACAAAAAGTTAGAAAATTAAAACACCTGAGAGGCGATGAGGATTCTGATACAACTGTTTCTTCACAGAATTCTTTTGACATGGGAGAAGACTATGCAATTCAGATGGAAGAGAAGAAACAAAGGGGATCTCCTATGCCGGAAAGATTACCTCGATATCAGCCTCCAGAAGGCCTCACTTATCCAGGTAGTGATCAACCATCTCCATCAACCAGAGACAGACCTCGGGCTCGTACACACAGCCCACCACGAAACTATCAACGTCAACAAGGTGCTCACTCACAAAGGTTTGCTACTCGAAAACAGTAAACCGTGAGGACACGGCTTTTTGAGGGGGGAAGGGGTAATGTTAGAGGACTGTAGGGGACTTAGACACTTATACGGGATCTGTAGGGTACCCTTAATTTTGCACAGACTGAGACCAACAGGAGCCTTAGGGGTGACAGCAGCGCACTGTAGAGGGGGGTTACACAGTCGTCACAGCCGACACAGCCCGTCACAGTCGTCACAGCCCACACAGCCGACACAGCCGTCACAGTCGTCACAGCCCACACAGCCGACACAGCCCGTCACAGTCGTCACAGCCCACACAGCCAACACAGCCCGTCACAGTCGTCACAACCCACACAGCCAACACAGCCCGTCACAGCAGACACAGCCAACACAGCCCGTCACAGCCCGTCACAGTCGTCACAACCCACACAGCCAACACAGCCCGTCACAGTCGTCACAGCAGACACAGCCCACACAGCCCGTCACAGTCGTCACAGCAGACACAGCCCACACAGCCCGTCACAGTCGTCACAGCAGACACAGCCAGTCACAGCCCGGCACAGCCCACACAGCCAGTCACAGCCCGGCACAGCCACACAGCCAGTCACAGCCCGTCACAGCCCGACACAGCCAAACACAGCCAGTCACCGCTTGACACAGCTGTCACGATAATAGGGAACGAAGAGTAGGACAGGGAACGACTGTGGGGAACAACACCTGTAAAGGGAACATGTTAGTTCACAGACGACGGTTAGAGAGGGAAACGGTTAGAACCGCGGATAGGAGGATAAAGGGAGAAACGGGGAATGAAGGGGGATCATCATTATTCGGAGGAGGACTTCGGAGTCAGGCTGGAGCGGAGATCGGAGGCAAGAGATGGAGAGCACGATGAAGGAGAAAAGAGGATTAGTAGATGCTTGTTATATGCAAAGCTGTAGTGATATTGGAGAGCAGATTAGAGACATAATGGCTTCGGCCTGATACCTGATAAATCATAATCTGATACATATACGATACAATCACACTGTGTAGAGAGATCTGAGAGAAGCTGTGGATTGAATGGATGAGTGAAGGAAACCGATAGATTGATGAAGCAAACTGATACTTAATTATCAATGCCAAGGGTAGCTAAGATGAATGCGGAAAGAGAAACGCATAGGAAACACCCCCATGATACACTAGCTGTAGGTCATGACTGATTGTTCTGCGCGGGCTGAGTACTTAGAGATTTCCAACTCTTCTATCTTGGAGTTTCCGCCTCGGATAGCGAAGGGATGGGTGAGTAAAAGCCGCGCGACAGTAAGCTGCAATGGAATCCTACCTATTGTTTTGGATCTGTCATGACATCAGGCTTATGATCTGCCATCTGTTTTTTATACAAAAGAGGATGGATCTCGGCTGTTCATGCTGTTTGTTGGTACAAGTCTTGAACATGCAATCTGACAGGTTGCATTCACATTCCCTTGATACCTTGTATGATCACATGTCTCGGGGTGAATACAAATGATATGGAATCTACTTCATCTGGCTCAAGTTGGACTGCTTGGTGGGATACTGAGATTCTGACAAAATGCAGGCTGGTCCTTATGCCTTGGCTGATGCATGACCTGCCATAATTAATGGCTGAATTGGTAAGCTGCTGGTATATGTACAGGCTGAACCAAGAGGCCTTGCAGCATGCACAGGGACAATAATATCTTATCTTGTCCCACACAAGAACAAACCCCGCCCTCCCACCCTGTTTTGTCTTGGATGATTGGGTGGTGTCTTTTGGGATGATTTGACAAGACTGGAAATGTGAGATAGTGCCCTATCCAGGGCTATTTATGTCTTTAATTGACAATGACCCTTATGGGTCTTGTCCATGTCTTGACATGACGTGAATATCTTCCCTCTCTCTTTTTAACTTTTTCAGCAGAGGGGTCAACTATGAGGTTAAGAAAACCATGCTTTGTCGCATTATTAGACCTGCCTTGGAGTACGGATCTGCAATATGGGTTGATAAATCTGACTTAGAGGCTGTAGTGTCCAAAGCCATGTCTGTTGCCATGAGATTGTCTGATGAAAATGAAGTTAGGCAGAAAACTTCCCTGAACTTGTTTCCAGTCAGTGATATGGGGGAGGACATCTTGGATGACCTCATGGGTCTACCCACTCTCGGCACTAGACTGAAATTTAAACTTAGGGCAGGAAGCCTACCTTTGAGCAGCAAATAGAAGCAGAGAGGAAAGAGAGAGTGCAATTGCCCGCTGTGTGGGCAATCTGAAGACAGTACTCATTTTCTGATACACTGTCCGGGGTTCGCTCACCAAAGAGACGCTCTCTTCAAATCTATCAAGGGAATTGTGCCTGTACCTCTGTTTACCAATTTTGAAAGTCTCAAGGCTGAGCCAAAAGCCTAGGCCCTCCCGAGGCCTAGTTATTGGGCAAATCACACACAACAGTTTGATGCTTGTGTGAAGGGATTTCTAGAGGATATATGGAAAACCCAGATTAATTCTATATATGAAGGTAAGTCTTACTACCAACGTCAGCCCCTGATAGAGGCAGGTTCTGTCCTTTTTTTTTCCGCTCAAACTGGGCGCGGGGTCAATGGCCACAAGGCTATGGCAAACAACGTCTTATGCGTACAATCTTTTAACTTTTTTTGCACCCTCTCTCCCTTGTGGTTTGTTTACTTTTGTGAACAGCAAAAAAGAGAGGGAGGAAGAGAGAGAGAGAGAGGGAGAGGGAGAGAGGGACAGAGAGGGACAGAGAGAGGGAGAGATCATGAAACCAAAAAAAAAAAAAAAAATGGGGGGGGGGGAATGACTGAGCCCGTGGTGCTCAGTCACTCCCCCCCCCCCCCCCCCACCTTTTTCTTTTCTCTTTGTTGCCCCCGACATGCTTGGTTTTTTTTGTTTTTGATCTGGAATGTTCCTAATGAGGCCAACTTGTGGGTGCCAGCTTATGGGGAAAGAGAAGAAGTCCCCTACCCCAAAGAAAGGGGCGGACAATCTGTTTGCTCTACCGGCACGTGTGATGCGCCAGGGCGTCTCACGGCTAACCAGCCCCATCGACAGTTGCAGCCGGAGGGCTCGTCTGCCCCCTGAGGCCAGTACCCCCCCTCTTGTCCACATCTTGGATGCGCCAGGGGCCGGCTCAGCCAGCTCTCCTATTTGGGAGGTTGTTGCTGAGCCGGATGCTCAGTTGAGCACACCCCCGGCCACCAAGACGGGGTGAAATGTACGTTGGCAAGCACATCACCTGTTCGGGGCCCCGGTATGGGCACCTTTTGGATGTCACCCCCATAGCAACCCCTTCCTCCGTAGCAAAGGCTGCACTTGCCAAGGCCCAACGTCAGGTTCAAGGGCCTTTGAAAGCCTCCATTGCCAGCCCATTGTTGTCGATGAGGGAGGAGGAGACGAGGAGGGCCAATGAAGTGGCCAAGATAGCGAAGCGCCTTGAAGAAGTCAAGCCGGGTGAGGGCTTCTACCCTGATATGCATTTGGGGGGGGGGGGGGGGGGGGGGAGGAGAGGAGGAGGTATGGGCCGGTTCAGAGCAGCCTAGCCGATCAGCGACACTGCCCCCTGAGCCTGAGCGGTCAGCAAAGAAGGGCCTGGACTACGGGGCGCCGCCGCCGGCTATGCTCCACATCTGGAATCTACTTCCAGTGGCGCTCCGGGAGGGGATAGAGCGGGCACATCCGGAAACGGGGACTCCTCCCACATCGTGTGACACCAGGGGCGAGTCGGACAAGCTTGCAAAGGTACAACTGTCGCACCTTGTTCCATGATTTATCCTTTCCTTTGCATGCATGATTTTCTTTGTTGTTTGTTTCTTTTTTTGAATTTGGAGAGGTTATTTGTCTTCAGGAGGCAGCAACATGGCTGGCCTCATTGGTGCAGTCCAGAGGGGTTGCCAATGAGGGAGAGCACGTGGTGTTCATGAAGGACCCAAACACCAAAGGTAAGAAGAAGAGGCCTCGATCTCCCGAGATCCCTTTTACCATCAATGAAGGGACTGCCGAGGAGAGAGAGAGAAGGGAGAGGGAGAAGGAGAGAGAGGAAGTAGCGGGGAAGGGGAAAGAGATGGTCGTGGAGAAGGGGAAGGAAAAGAAGAAAAAGAAAAAGAAGTCCCGTGGAGAGGAAGGGGTGAGTGTGCATGCGGGGGAGGGCAGTGGGGTAACAAAGGAGCAGATGAAGGAGGCTACAAAGAAGGGAGAGGGTGGGATGGCCTTGGCGATACAAGACGTGGAGGTGACAAAGATCGTGGTGCCACCGGTGGAGGTGAATCGCCATGGTGACCCCTGCGGTGCGTTCTGGGAGGCTATGAAGAAGCCAGCCTTCGAATTCGCATTGAGGTGGTTCCCTTTGCACATCGAGTGGGCTGATCAGCACTTTGGCGCGAAGCGGGTGTATGCCCGTGAGTTAGACCGCCGGTTTCCGGGCAATTGGAGTGACACAAAGGTGATGGAGATGGTGGGGCGAAACTTGAAGGACAGGAGGTACCGTGCCAGACAGATCATTCGGAGGGCAATGGAAAAGGGGGCCATACCCAAACCACCTTATGGAATTACACAGGTTGGAAAATCCTGAATCATGTCACCTTCCATTTGTCGCATGTGCATTAATGAGGTGGATTCGATGCAACGTATGTGTGTAATTCACTAATTGTTGGGGGGGGGGGGGGGGTGCATATGTATCGTGGGATGCACTCATTGCGGGAGAGACTGATGTTGCAAACAATGCCAAATTTGACCGGGCACGCGAAGCAACAATAGTCCGCCTTGACAAGCACGAATCCACACACAAGTAGGGCGCCGGCGGATGCAAGGGCTTTATCTTGCGATTTGCAAGTTGTACTTCCCTATGGATTTTGTTATGTCTTCTTTCTGGCTCCATCATCGCGAAGAACTGACTTTAATTTGTGGCATGTGTAGCAACGCGCGTTTGAGAAGAAGCCATCTCCGGTAGAGTACAACTACGCCAAGGAGCATGGTTGGCAATCCCTCATGAAGAACATGGCCAACACAGAAGGGATGAGTGCACTACACGGCACTAGTATGGATGAGGGTCATGCCCAGGGATTGGATGAGAGCTCTGTGGGACTTAGGGGAACACGCCTCATTTACGAGCTCTGGCAAAGGGCGCGGAGTCATCAGGCTCATCGGATAGCTCTGAGTCCTCCACTGAGGATGAGGATGAGGATGAGTAGTCCTAGTCCATGTAGGTCTCAGGGTCAGTCTACTGAACCCTTGTGAGCTTTTCAGCTCATTTCTTGTAAATATATTTCCATATTTCCATCTTCCATCTTATTCATGTGTCGCACCGTCCTCACCCTCGATTCATGCTTGCTCAATTGTGTACCTGCTAACTCAGAGAAATTGAACTGTAAGTTCTCCCATCCCCAAATACAAAACCAGGAAAAAAACAAAAAACCACCCCCAATTCACCCCCAAAATGAACCCCCAATCCCCCCCACCAGGTTGCCCTCGCGACTGCAGCACGTCGCCAATGGTGACGTGTTTTTTGGGCGGGGGTCGCAAGTAGCGACGGTCGGGCATCGCAAACCCCATTGCGGGCGGCAACGCCCGACACCCCCTGCGACGTGTTTTTTAGTCCGGGGGTCGCAAGCCGCGACGCCCTGGCGTCGCGGAGACCGCCACCCTGCCTGCGCCACGTTTTTTTTTTTTATTAAATTTAAAACAAAAGCGACGCCGGAGCGTCACAACAACCCACGCTCGGGCGTGGCAGAGACCGACTCCTGCTGTTTTGTGCCATGTCCAATAGTCGCTTGCAGCGACGCACGGGAGTCGCTTGGCGTACCACCCGGCTGACTCCCGGGCAGGTTAGAAAAAAAAGAATGGGATGCGATGCCGCGCCGGCGCCCCCATCAACGCCGTCGGCTGGAGGGCCGCAACGGCGAGACGTCGCTCGAAGAGGCTCCTGCCATCGGCGCGGACGACCTGAAAAACCGACGTCCGGCAGTCGCGGGAGTTGGTGCGGGGGCTCGCGACCCCCATACGTTGCATTTTTGCGACGCCCTTGCGATTGCAGGGCGACGGCCGGGCGTCGCAAATTCTGCGCGTCCCGCGTGCCCGAAATGGGCATTTTCCCGACGCTGCGGCGTGGCGCGGGCGTCGCAAAGGCCCCCCTTTTCCTGTAGTGACATTGACATGATGTTTAACTCTCTCCAGTAGATGACGTCACTCCTCAAAAGCATCGATGATTGCTATAAGTTCTTTGTCATGGATTTTATAATTGATCTGTACAGCGAAAAATTTGCGAGAACGAAAACCAACAGGGTGAAGTCGGCCATCTGTACCGTATCGAGATAATATAGCGCCAAGTGCAAAGTCCGATGCATCTGCTTCCAAGAAGAATGGTTTAGATAGGTCTGCATGTACCAGTATTGGAGCCGTTGTAAATGTCTGCTTCAGCCTTTTAAATGCCTGGTCAGCCTTCTCGTCCTATACAAATTTGTCCTTCCCTGTGAGTCGTGTCAATGGTGCAGCAATTTTGGAGTAGTCCTTGATGAAGATTTTATAGAAATTTGCAAATCCCAGAAAACATTATACATCTCGGACCGAAGTTGGTTTAATCCACTCGATGATGGTTTGTATTTTCTTCTAATCTATAAAGACGCATTTATCGGAAATAATGTAGCCCAAAAATTCGACCTTAGATTGATGGAAAAAATATTTTTTCAACTTGACATATATTTCTCTTTCTCTTAATTTATCAAGGACAGGGCGTACATGACAGCCGTGTTCTTCTTCATTATGTGAAAATATCTAAATGTCGTCCAAATAGATGACTACAAAGTCATCTAAAAATTCTCGAAAAATGTCATTCATCATATGCTGAAAATTTGCTGGAGCAGTTGTAAGACCAAAAAGCATAACACTGTATTCAAAATGTCCATACCTTGTTCGAAAAGCTGTTTTCCCTTCGTCTTCTCCTTTTATCCGTACAAGGTTATAAGCTCATCTCAAGTCAATTTTGGTGAAAATATTCGCTCGTCCCAGCTGATCGAGAAGCCCAGAAATCAGCGGCAACAGATAACGATTTTTAATTGTGACTTTGTTGAGACCGCGATAGCCTACACACATTCGTAATGATCCGTCATTCTTTTTCACAAACAAGATAGGCGCCCCCGCAGGTGATTTTGAATGTCGGATGAAGTGTTTTGACAAATTTTCATCATTGTATTTACGGAATGCAGCCAACTCCATCTGGGATAAGTTATAGATTGGGCCGAATGATGGTTGGGCTCCTTCTTGTAACTCAATTGCATAGTCATAGGGTCGATGTTATGACAATATGTCTGCATTTTTCTTCTCGAAGACATCATTGAAATCTTAATATTAAGTGGATAATGTTTAAGTACCTTTGCATTTCCCTGTTGTGGTCTTGATCGGAGTCGCATAAAGTGCAAATGCCGCATCATTTTTGGTAGCTCTCATGAAAGCTCTAGCTCCAAGGAACGGGGGTTGAATACCTTTGATATTTCTACATTTTTGTTTTGCAATTTTTTTTTGCGATCGCGAGTCGATGTCAGGATTCTGAAGTACGAACCAGGGAAGTCCAATGATCACAAGATTCATTGGAGACTGGATGACGTTGAAAACAATATGTAATGCTTGATATTTAAGCTTCACTTCAAGTGGTCGAGTTTTATGGTCAACATTCCCTGATGCTAACGGTCGTCCATCGATGACTTCAAAGGGGCCGATAATTTTTTCTTTACGAGCGTTAAATTACGGTGCTTCGCAAATTTTTTGTCAATAAAACATGCTGAAGCCCCTAAATCTAAAAGTGTTTTTACAAAGATCTCTCGATTTTGCACTCTGACTTTTACCGGAACTGTGAAGCAAGGTACAGGGTCTGGAGGTAGAAATTTTTGTGGTGAGGAATTTGTGGTGTTTAGCCGCATGGTCTCTACTGTGACTGAACATCTTCGTTTTTTGACCTCCTCGTAACGAACACTTGAGTTGCGCCCCGAGCTTTGAATCTTTTCTTGTTGGGGCAGTTCATCGTTATATGATCTTCTTCTCCGCAATAGAGGCATAATCCATTCGAGCGTCGTCTTTGTTTTTCTTGTGGCGTCAATGGCT
This sequence comes from Takakia lepidozioides, assembly GCA_030704615.1. NCBI lineage: Eukaryota > Viridiplantae > Streptophyta > Takakiopsida > Takakiales > Takakiaceae > Takakia > Takakia lepidozioides. The sequence continues at coordinate 63,409,147 of CM060734.1, forward strand.
TGAATCAGATAGCATCAATCTGCATATGATCACTACCGGATGTCTGATGGATCGTTGTGTTTGGTGCCATAGTAGCAGTGACATGGTGCGTCGTCGACCATCCAGATCGTTTCTCTTGACGTCTTTCGAATAAACGATTATCGCATGCAATGACTTGGGTGATGAATTCGCTCAGTGTACTCACATTTGACATTGTCAGCAACAAATCTTTTACATCATCTTTTAACCCATATCGAAATTGACTAATAAGACTCTTTTCATTCCAGTCGAGGTCGCACGCAAGTTGTCGAAATTCGGCAGCATAAACGGAAGCATGACGTACTCTTTGTCGAAGATTTCGCATCTTTGTCTCTGCAACTCTCTCTCTATCATTCTCTCCAAACGTTGCAGTAAACTCGGACATGAACGCTTCAAAATTGTATAGTAAATTATGCAATTTTTTTTTCTAATAGCGGTGCAAACCAAGATAGGGGAGTGTCTGATAGAAGGGTGCCCACAAATCCCATTTGAATACCTTCATCGGGGTAACATTGTTGATATAGTTATAGGAACAATCGTACTTGTTGAATAAAACCGCAAAATCTTGATCTCGTCCCATCAAATTTCTCGGGCATGCTGATCTTTGGTTATCTCGTAATCTGTTGAAGAGGAACCGTTGCAGTAGGAGCTGTTGTAATAGGGACTCGTATGGTTGCAGATCCATTGTTCGACTCTTTTAACTCTGAAATTTGTTGTCGCAACGGTTCCATGTGCCAAGTGAGGTGGCGAACCTCACTTGGGACGTAGAGAGGTTATCTCCATGTGAGACGTAGGCAGACTCGTCTTCTTCTAGTCAAGCCTCCCGAGGCCTCTCTCGTCGTCATAGCTCTAGTACTTGAGATGGAGAGTGGGTGAGGTCTGTATGATGGAGTCCTTTAGCAAAGGTGCCATTGGCTTGGCTTATATAACGTGATAGAGTGGGTTCACCTCTTTTTCACCATTTCTGTATCATTGTGGCGTGGCTTTCTAAGACTATATGCTAGGAAGTGTGGTTGGACAACGATGTATGTTGTGGCACGATGCTTAGGTGCACGACAAAGATCTTAGTCAACTAATGAGGGATGAAGTGTACAAGATCTCTGACATATTTGATTAGTAGGCTATGATTTTCAGTGTGGTTTGTAGTTTTGGTGTGGAAGTGTTAAAGTTTTCTCATTCATGTATTACACAACATCAAGAGAACCTTGAATCTCCGTGTAAGCTCTGAATTCAACCAGACTATGACATAACTTACACGGACCTAACATAAAAGATGACAATGTATAAAAAAGATGGTGTACGCGTAAGATCCCCGGCCCGTTTTTGACGTGACATTCTGCCAAGTAAGCTCCATGAAAAATACGAAGGGGAAAAAACCGTAGGTCTTTACAACGGGGCATAAGAGCCCAAGCCATCTAAGTGGTGTTGGTGCATATTAATATAATATATAACACCTCCAAAAGGAAGTGTAAATTATGGTGTCTCTCGACCCCGAAGGGCTACTCCCTTCGAGAAGGTGGACAACTTTGTGACACCAATTGGTGGATTGAACCCACAACCACTTGTGAGGTGGCATGTGCCCATTTCCAGTGGTCTACCATACAGATCTACCAGTATGTATGAGCTAACCTGAGTAACTAGTGCGCACACAAATTGCTCTTCTTGCGCTCCATCAACGCCCCCACCTTCTTCCCTCTAGGATTGTGGGACGACACAGCCCTCTCTATTCTTTGTGGAAGGGCCGCTCAATTCCCAGACAGAACTTGAGCTTTCTCACAATGCAGAGATCATATTTTAGATTCAAGTCGCACTCACGAACCAACGCTTCTTTGGGTGCATCGAGAAGCACCACATTTCAGTCGGGCCGGTATGACACAAGACTAGCCTAGCTCTTCTCGTCCAGATCAAGGTCTAACTCTACCGGTGTAGATGGTGAGCTCGTGATAGAAGGTACAAGGCCAGCAGACATCACTCGCTCCGACGACGCGAGGAGACGACACATGTGAAGTTTGTCATTTGCTGGGAAGAGCAGTGGCAAGGCTATGAGAGCGGCGCGCCTTTCCTTTTGGTGACGTTTGGGTGACGGGAGGAGAGAAAGATGAGATGTCCTTGGAAAGGACAGAATGAAAGAGACGTAACAAGTGCAGCAGCAAATGATCGTTCACACCTATGCCTGATCCTTGAAGCTGGATGATCCCATGTATAGAGGTGCCTGCTGTTGCAATCCTTTCTTGCATCGGGTTGCAATTTCTGCCTCTTCTCACTCACCGGCGGGGATGGCAGCGTCTTCCCGCGTTCTCCTGCACGCGCATGCCGGCTCCATACGCAAGTCCCTGTCCTCTCGCTTTGGTCATCCGGGAAGCCTTGCGTCATGCAGCGGATTAAAGGGCTGGGCTGTGGAGCTGAAAGCGGCATCCCTCCTGCAAAGTGCAGAGTACGGAGTCCCTTGCAAATGGTGGCTGTGGCGCCTTCGGAGATAACATTCAAATTAGGTGAGAACATGAAAGACTTCGGCGGCTTCCTTTTTTGGGGTCTCCTTGTGTTGTATGTATGCGCCGTGGGATCCAGGCTCGGAATTGCCTTTTGCGCAATTCAGCAGAAACGAATGTACTCTGGGCAAAGAAGCAAGAAAGCGCGTGGGACCTAATTGGTGTATCTGGGCGTAGGTGAACGATGGAGCATGGAATCGCGCTGGCAGGAGTTCCTTAAAGATCCTTCACAATGGTGGGACAGTAGCCTTGACAAGGTGAGCTTTCTTCATCTAGAATGAGAAGGAGTCTGAGGGAGTTTGACTGAACTCTGGTATGATCATAGTGAGTGCACTGGATTGTACCCCTAGTTGTTGAGTGAGGTTAAAATATCACTTTGCTCTGCAAAAACTGCTTTTACTATCCATGTCAGAGGTTGTTCTTACTGAGCAGGGCATGAAAGTAGGATGGGCAGGTCCTTCCCCTGGAGTTTGCAAGGTATTTGGGAGGGTTGAGACTGATCCCTGGTCATTTTCACAGACCACTCCAAAATTGGCATAAGCTGGTTTAGCATATATGTGAGTTTGGACATGTTCTTATGTTCCTCATTGTGTAGAGTCCCATGGAGGCCAAACTGACTGGCATGAATGTTGTTCCTCCATCTGTCAAAATTCTGATGCTGTCGGATTTTCGGGCACAAAGGTCTACTGTGGAGCATGGAGCAGAGCTGGCATGAGTTTTTTACAGATCCTTCACAATGGTGGGACAACCGCAAGTGCTGCAAGGTCTGGCTTTCTTAACATAGGGTGCAAAGAAGTTTGTCCATCTTGCACTATGTGGGCTCTTTGTGTGAGTGTTATGATTTGGTTTTTTCCCTGGTGTTACAAGGTCCTTGGGAGGGTCAGCTTAGTCTTAGGAGGCCAAGTTTAAATCTACAGCTGCTCAGCTGCACTGTGGTGGTTCTCCTTACAGACCAATCCAAGATCACCCGACTACAAACACAAGCAGCACACACAAGAGGTCCTTTCGGGTTGATGGTCGGTCGAATCCTCCATGGGTGAAAGAAAAGCTAGCTGCTTTCATGACACAAGGTCAAGGACAATGTGGTGAGGGCACCTTCCTCAACACATTTCAGCCTGTTTTGCCCTCTAATGGGAGTAAACCCTGATTTTTCATGTTGAATTCTGCAAGTAAGCTCATTGGGTGGATCTATATGGTGGTTTGAAGTGATTTTGACATGTTACTGCCACTGTGGCAGCAGGAAAGTATCCACAAACAAATAACAAAGACGAGAAGCTTCGGAATGAATATTTTTCTGACCCCAGTCAATGGTGGGACAATCGAGGCAAAAAGGTGAATGCCTGTTAAATTACAGAGAAGCAGACAACTAGATGCAATGCAAAACGTTGTTGGAAATTGTCAATCTCTCTGTCCTCAGCACATTTTTGAAGTCTTGGGAGCAATTCAGTATCAGAACTAGTGTGAGAAAAGTAAGGGTGTTTGCTAGAACAAATCTAGGTCACATTTGTCAGCTGCTAGAGCAGGGCAAGGATCTAGACATGATCTGTGCAGAGGCAGGGACAGCTGAAGGAGCAGGGAGGGAGTGTGGGTCCAGATCCATCCAGGGCAGCTGGATTTCAAGCACAAAATTACCTATGATTCCCTATGGATTGATAGCTACAAGAAACCTCCACGGGTAGATGGTCAACTGGAATCAGCAGCGAAGTTGATAAAATTTGGAACCTCGACCATGACCACAGCTTCCAAAAGAAGACCAAGAGAGGGAGTCCACAGTGCCTCTTCTGGCACTTGTGTGCATGTGAGGATGCTGTGTGAGGCAGGGCGACTGAAAGAGGCTCTACAGACTTTAAACCAAGGAGGCATTTCCGCAGATTCAGAGACTTATGTCTGTCTTTTGCATAAGTGCATCAAGGTGAAAGGCCTGGACGCTGGAAAGCAGGTGCACGCTCACATTATCCAAAGTGGATTTAAGCCAAACATCTTTTTACACAACACCCTTGTCAACATGTATGTTAAGTGCGGGAGCATGGTGGATGCTCACCAAGTGTTCAACAGAATGCCTCAACGATGTTTGATCACGTGGAATATAATGATGGCAGGATTTACCAAGCATGGGCGTGGTAGAAATGCTTTGGAGGCATATGAGCAAATGAGGCGGGAAGGGGTGAAGCCCAACCACATCACGTTTGTTTGCGTTTGCAATGCATGTGCGAGCCTCAAAACCTTGGAAAAGAGCAAAGAGGTTCATGGTGAGATCGTCAAAGCTGGAATTGTACCAGATGTCATTCTGAGCACTGCCCTGGTGGACATGTATGCCAAATGCCGGAGCATGGAAGATGCGAAGGGAGTGTTCGACAATATGGCTGAACGAGATGTGGTGTCGTGGAGTGCGATGATCGCAGGATATGCACAGCAGGGGCGTGGGATGGAGGCTTTGGAGACCTATGAGAACATGATGCGGGAAGGGGTGAAGCCCAACCACATCACGTTTGTTTGCGTTTGCAATGCATGTGCAATCCTGGCAGCCCTGGAAAAGGGCAAAGAGGTCCATGGTGACATCATCAAAGCTGGAATTGTACCGGATGTAGTTCTGAACACTGCCCTGCTGGACATGTATGCCAAATGCCGGAGCGTTGAAGATGCAAAGCGAGTGTTCGACCATATGGCCGAACGAGATGTGGTATCTTGGAACGCAATGATTGTGGGATATGCACAGCAGGGGCAAGGGATGGAGGCTTTGGAGACCTATGAGCAAATGATGCGCGAAGGGGTGAAGCCTGACCACATTACGTTTGTTGGCGTTTGCAATGCATGTGCGAGCCTAGCAGCCCTGGAAAAGGGCAAAGAGGTCCATGGTGACATCGTCAAAGCTGGAATTGTACCAGATGTCATCCTCAGCACCGCCCTGGTGGACATGTATGCCAAATGTAGGAGCATTGTAGATGCAAAGGGAGTGTTTGACAATATGGCACAACGAAATGTGGTGTCGTGGAATGCAATGATCACAGGATACGCACAGCAGGGGCGCGGGATGGAGGCTTTGGAGACCTATGAGCAAATGATGTGGGACGGGGTGAAGCCCGACCACATCACATTTGTTTGCGTTTGCAATGCATGTGCGAGCCTGGCAGCCCTGGAGAAGGGCAAAGAGGTACATTGTGACATTGTCAAAGCTGGAATTGTACCAGATGTCATTCTGAACAATACCCTCGTGGACATGTATGCCAAATGTGGGTGCATCAAGGATGCAAGGGGAGTGTTCGATAATATTGCTGAACGAGATGTGGTGTCATGGAATGCAATGATCGCAGGATATGCACTGCAGGGGCGCGGGATGGAGGCTTTGGATACCTATGAGCAAATGATGCAGGAAGGGGTGAAGCCCGACCACATCACGTTTGTTTGCGTTTGCAATGCTTGTGTGAGCCTGGCAGCCCTGGAGAAGGGAAAAGAGGTCCATGGTGACATCGTCAAAGCTGCAATTGTGCCAGATGTCATTCTGAACAATACCCTCATGGACATGTATGCCAAATGTGGGTGCATCGAGGATGCAAGGGGAGTGTTTGACAATATGGCTGAACGAGATGTGGTGTCTTGGAACATGATGATTGCAGGATATGCACAGCAGGGGCGTGGGATGGAGGCTGTGAAGATCTATGAGAAAATGATGTTGGAAGGGGTGAAGCCCAACCACATCAGTTGTGTTTGCATCTGCAATGCGTGTGCAAGCCTGGCAGCTCTGGAAAAGGGCAAAGAGGTCCATGGTTACATAGTCAAAGCTGGAATTCAACTAGATGTTATTCTGAACACTGCGTTGGTGGACATGTATGCGAAATGTGGGAGCATTGAAGATGCAAAGAGAGTGTTCGACAATATGGTGGAACGAGATGTGGTGTCCTGGAACAGGATGATCGCAGGATATGCCCAGCATGGTTGTCATAAGGAGGCCCTGCAACTATTTGAAGGAATGCAAATGGAAGGCTTGAAGCCGGACAGTATCACCTTTATATGTGTTCTCTCTGCCTGCAGCCATGTTGGCCTACTGGATGAAGGAAGACGCTACTTTGATTCCCTGAGCCAAGATTATGGTGTCACTCCGACAGTCAAGCACTTTTGCTGCATGGTGGACCTTCTTGGACGTGCAGGGCGATTGGATGAGGCAGAGGACCTCATTAATAAAATGCCAATCAAACCAGATGCTGTGGTGTGGAAGGCCTTGCTTGGCGCCTGCAGAATCCATGGCAATGTGGAGATGGCTGAACGTGCGGCAACATCTATTCTCAAGTGGGATGAACAGGATGCCGCGACTTGTGTTGCTATCAAACCTTTATGCCGCAGCTGGCAGGTGGGATGATAGCGCGAAGGTGAGAAAATTGATGAAGGTCACAGGGGCTAGAAAGAAGCCAGGTTGCTGCTGCATTGAGGTTGGCAACAGGGTGCACACCTTTGTTGTAGATGACAAATCGCATCCCAAAATTAAGGAAATCCATGCTGAGCTGAGAAGATTGTCTGGGCAGATGAAGGAGGCAGGGTATGTGCCTGACACATGCTTTATATTGCATGATGTGGGGGAGGAGCGAAAAGGAATTTTCTCTTTGCCACCACAGTGAGAAGCTGGCCATTGGTTTTGGGCTGATCAGCACAGCCCCTAGAACACCTCTCCGTCTCATCAAGAATCTCCGGGTGTGTGGTGACTGCCACACCTCCACCAAATTCATCTCAAAGATTGCTGGCCGAGCAATTGTTGTGCGGGATGCTAACCGCTTTCACCACTTTGAAGATGGGGTTTGTTCTTGTGGGGATTACTGGTGAAAAGATGTTTTCTCTGGCAAAGGTGCGAGTGTCTTGCTTCATTCAAAGAACCAAACAGAAACTGGCTAGAATCGAATTTTTGAAGCTATTCTAACTGTGCTAGTCCAGGGTCATGTTCAGAAACATGGAATTGTGAGATGTGGCTACTACACATTTCATCTGCAGGTCTGGGGAAAACCTATGTCACCTATGGCCATTTTGTGTAAATGTGGACTCCCATCGCCCAGTTCAAGTCACTTGTGGGGCAATCATCACCTAGTTCTCCAGAACAATATACTTAGCCTGGTTTGTGTCTGTATATGCCAACAGAGATGCATGAAGCAGAGATGCAGACATGGAATTTATCCTTGGGAGACTTTACACAGACAGTAGGGATGCCAACTTCCCATCATCAGAGCCACTACTAGAACATTGCTAAGTTCCTGAACCCCAAAAATGTGTGTATCACTTGCAATGGTTACTGAAAAGATCAAAGGGGTCAAGCATCAAGAGGTTGGGATGTGAAGACAAAATTTGCATTATAAAGAGGGCACATAGCAGTTCTGCTTCATTTGAAAGTTGTTAGGTGAGTGTGCCACTCAAGACTAGTGTTACACGTGTCACCACCCGTGACGCACGCCATATCTCATGCTGTACTGCTGCCCACCGCTGCTTTTTGTCACCATTTCTTGTGGCCTCTGAGATAGCATCCAAAATCCCTGGGAATGAGGACGATCCGTAATTGTTGTTGCTAACAGGCCCGTATACCTGCAGCAGATCCCCACTATTGCTGAATAACTGATTGCCACAACACCTTAAACAGCCCAATACTGTTTTATGCAATAATGCTGAATCCAAGATTAGGTAAACAAATGTCCATTGACAAAAATGAAGACTCAACAGAAGCGGAAACTGATCGAAGCCAGCTCCCACAAGATGGGCATCAGACCCCCCACACTGGGAGAGTAAGAAGAATAGTGTGCCCAGGAGGTAGATTCCAACACACACAACTTCCAGCAAAACATTCCACCTTTGGACAAGGGCGAAAACAAGAATACTCCAGTATCAGTTTTGGCTTTTATAGCATGAGACACAGGTATTCTTTTTCCTAACCAGCTTGACCAAACAATTTTCATTGGTTGCCCACATCAGAGTTACAAATCGGGTTAGAAACTCATTAAGCACCGTCACTTAACCCAATAAAACTCACTCTGTAGCATTGTTCTGAGGAAAGGCATACCAAATGCTTGTACCAAGACTTTCCAGTAAGTCCCTCACTGTCTAGAAATGCACGCTCTGCCTGCAACAACCGGTCATTCAGAGTCCTTCGTCTTAACAGCAAATATACCAGTGAGCCCTGCTGTGCCACTGCTTTTGCATCCACTACATCCTGTACACCCTCAATCCAACACATGAAAACGGAAAACTCGTAGATCGATGTGATCGAGGCATTGCTACTCATTGGCACAGAAGAATTGTCCATAGCTCCATATTTCATTACTTCAAGCCCTGCACTATTCTAAGCTTCAGCATCGGTTTTGAGTGAGAAATTCCCATCTGAATGGCAATGAAAGCACTGCCTACAATGCAACAACATAGAGCGTTCCCCCAAGAAGAAAGTTCCTTTCGCAATGAATACAGTAGGAAATCAACAAACCCTCGTGCTGGTAAACAAACCCCCAAGGAGCCAGAGTGAGAGAAATATACAATCACCAGACAACCCCCCAACTTAGTCGTTCTCATTCCGAGAAACTGGAGAGGAGAGAGGAGGATACCTGTAGCTCTTGCTTCACAGAAAGGACCACTCCTGTGAGGTTTGCAATTGCTGATACAAGTGGGGCAGCTGTTATACCCTCAGGAGCCTTGGCATTAACTAACTCCATGTCTACTGCCTTTGCATATCTCTGGCCATACACAGATACCAGAAATTTCAACATGGAAATAACGTCCAAGCTATGCCAATACGTTAAACTCTTATGCCAGTCTCACTAATCTTGGGTAACTTTTATGGCACAACTTAAATTTGAGAATGCAAGTTCTGAAGACAACTTTATGGGAACATCAAGTACCAAAATCCCTTTGTTTTAGGATGAACATTGCATCGAGTACCTGGAGTTCGGTTGCATATGCCACATAGTCCAGTGGCAACACGGGATCATTGGCTAGCCGCATCGTAACGAGACCCCAGATTGATGTCACTGCAGACAGTGCCCACCATCATGTACCCTGCCTCCATATGCACTACTACTATATATATCCTTATACCATGCTTTATTTTCTAAATGAGTTGGGCACACTGCAAGGTCAGACAACACCCATCCCTGAAAGACAAAAAACCTAAGCTACATGCATCTGTCTGAAAGAGTGTAGGGTCATATATACAAAAAAAGGACAAATTCCTTGAATGATTTGCACACTAATTATTGGAGTTTTGGTGCATCAGACACCAGAGATAGATGGTGAGTCCTATAGAGTATAGTTCAAGCAGACCACGCATAGAAACAGCAGGACAAAAACTAACTGCCCATTTGGACATAACAAGATGGACCAACCTAGAAAAACCTTAACAACTCTAAGACAAATCTCCTACCTACAGAATATAGAGCCTACCATTCGTTCCTGGACATCTCCCTTTCCAAGTCTCTGGGTCACTACAATACCCATTCACGTTTGGACACAGTTTGTTCCCTTAAACAATCATTGAATTCAGCTCACAAAAAGCACTGGCTTGCCATTAAGTACCAGCTACATTGCGATGAAACAGCGGGTCCCCAAACTTCCGCATCCAGTTGAAGTTATCATAGAGTGAATGATATACTGGATAACCTGTCATACAGAGTAAGGGAGACATGGACAATATTTTGAGATCTGGTTCCTACATGTAGCAAACTCCTTTCTAATGTCCAAGCAAGTCCAATCTACAGAAGAAACTAACCAAATTCAACCTTATAATAGTAGAGCCTCCAGCCTCTGAACCCAATCCAGGCCCCACCTCCAACTGTATCTAACCTTGCAAGGCAGCCAAATGTCTATTCACCAATAGATCAACAGCAACTAACAGAAGACTGACATGATCAACTCTGCAATAACCTTATAGTCTTGAGATATCTCCGTACTTACAATTGAAGGTAGCCAAAAAAGAAGTACTGAGAAGATCTGATGTACAGTTGAGGGATTTTCAGAAGAGAAAACCAGAAACAAACAGCAACGAAAAGACAAGCAGAGACAAGAAAAAAGAAAAAAGGAAGAAAAAGATGCTAGGAAAAAATAGACACAGATACAAACAAAATAACCAACACTGATGCATCTTTGTAATTAATTCTGCAATAGAGTGTTTGGAACTAACTCTCGCCAAATTGGAGATCCATGGCTGGCACGCCTGCATGCTGCAAAAAGGGTGCGTAGTCGGAACCCCCACCACCCAGCCGGCTAATCTACAACCAAGAGACTCGTCACACTTCAGGGCCTTCCAAACTTCCCAGCTTTTTATAATCCATGCAATTCCTAGAGTTCCTACATAGGTACTGTAGGTCATAAACATATATGGTCGATATTGGCTGTTAACATAATCTCTATCAAAACTTGTAATAAAAAGTTTGAGCAACCAGTGCCCACAACACTTCTTTTAGCCAACCATGGTCAGTGATTGGCTTGGTTACAAATCTAGTGCTAAAGAGCATGCACTGAACTGATTCCATTCCCTCTGGAGAACTAATCCAGAATTTCAGAACTAATTTAGAATGTGTCATGAGCACCACCACAAGAATCCTACAGGTTGTCATATATCTGGAAACTCAAAGCAGATGTTCATCTTCTCCAAATGCTCCTATGAAAAGACCCAAGTACATTACATCAAAAGGTTGAACAAAAGTGGGAAAATGCAGCAACATACAGATGGAGTAGAGCCAGTGCCACTAGCAACCCAAGCATCAAGCACCGTGTGATCCTCAGAATCTGGATCCTTCACCTGGCATCCATAGTCTCTTGCTCAAACACTTGGCCATCAACCACGACCCATGCCAAGCCATGCAAGAGCATTCTAGTCCCATCCTCCACACAACTTGAACCAAAACTCCTCAAATCCTTTGAGAAAAGAAGAATCCAAAGACTTACAGAGCATACACCCTGAAAAATAGTTTGTTTTACTTTCCCTTGAGTTGCCACGCTGGTAAAAATCCACATTTGATTTGTCCATACAATTCGCATGTGAAATCAAGGTGTGCACACATGACATGATCTTGCTAACCAGTACAACCAAAGTCCCATTACATGAAAGAAGTATAACAAAGAGTTTGAAAGCTCTTAGAAGGTGTGGCCTCTAATCAATGCAAGGAAGCGGCTCTGCATAAATTAGAGGCATCACTAACCTGCTCGGCAGCCTCCTGCAGAAGACCATCAAGTTGGGGTGAGGCCGCGGCACCAAAGCCAGGGCCAGACACAGCACAATCCACATTCAGGTAAGCAACTGCACTTGTGCTCAAAATGTCCAGATTTTGCTCCACCCACTCTGTTGACCCCACCTACAACCACTCCAGTGCATAAGCTATGAAGCTCTTGGCGGGCGGCCCTGAAAATGGAGAGATGCATTCATGTCTGTGCACAACAAAGCTGAGAAGTGGAATCATGCCCATAGGTACTCTCTTAGATATCACCAGATTGACTGATATTCGGTGCCCACCTCAACCATGTAGTCAACAAGGTGATCAGAGACACCATATCTTGCATCAACCACAGTCAGACTACTAATGTGTGTAATTGCTGACTAGCTGTATTCAGCAGGCCTGGGGTGAAATGTGACCCACCACCAACCAACACCCACCTACCAGCTTGGAAGCAGAGGCATGTTGGCAGAAAATAAAAAGAAGAAACACAGACAAGAAAGGAAGCGGAGTAGGGGACTGAGGACAGACCAGGCCATACTCTTCTGCATCCCAACTGCACAAAAGAATGCTCCTTCGTGGCTTCCACCCATCTTTCACAAGCTTTCCCAATCCTCTTGCTAACTGCAACCCCAGATACCTGTTACTGATTCCAAAAATGACGAGCCAATCCCTGGAGAAAATACCCCGGCCGAGTTCCTAGCATCAAAATGTGAATACTTCTGTCGAATCCAAAAGAACATTTAGACGTACCAATATCTCCATAAGCTTCACTATTGGGAACAAACTGAATCATTGGTGAACTCGTGAAAGAAACTGAGGGATATAAAAACTTCTGATCGCTGCAATAAACCACAAGAAAGATCAAGCTTAACACAAGCTTCACATTATTTCGATTGATAGCACACGGCATGAGAAGGTACTCCTTACAGGTCTGTGGCCACAGATACACACACACACACACACACACACACACAAAGTACTCATGAGACTGTTCACCGTAGCCCTACACCCAGTTTGGGTGGACCAAGGGCAAGGAGTCTACCTGTGAACAATAAACAGATGCACAGAGGAAAGGGAGATTGTCAATGCCTGATGTGCGGGCGGTCTGACGACAACATCCATTTTCTGATACAATGTCTGGGGTATTCTCATCAGTGAGCAATTGCTGGGCAGCTCACACACAGCAGATTCATGCTTACATGAAGGGATTTCTAGAGGAAATCTGGAATGCCCGAAAGATGTTTATACCACAGAAAGTCCCACTACTGGAGTGATCCCCTCATAAAGGTACCTCTGAGTTTCAATTTCAGTCGAGTGCCGAGGGTGGCTCACATCATCCTTAACATAGGTTTAGGGAAGTTTTGTGTTCAGACATTCTTTGTGCTTCCAACATGGCCTCAGACACTTCAGCCTCCAAGTCAGCTTCATCTAGCAGGGTCATTTCTTCCTGCCTACTACTCAGGTACTTGAAAATCTCCTCTACCTTTTTCCAACAGGACCTAGCCTGTTTAACAGGATGGTCTTGCTTCCTAGAAATAGAGTCGATCATCTTACAGTATGAGGCATTGGGAATTGGATTCAACTGGCCCCACCATTGACCTTGAATTCATCACTTTGAGAGCTAAAGGGAGGTACTGTCAGACTCGCCCCAAAGAGCCACAATAGCTATTCTAGAGCACGCTGATATGTTCTCTTTGGGCCCAAAAGCTGAATGGGTTCTAAGGGTTTAGCATAGTTGGAGTTGCCAACACACACGACAGATGCGTATTCCAAAGTAGGCCTAATAACGTTATGGTCATTTTAACTTCAGCGTTAATCCCTATGCAGTGGAAAAATTGAGTGAGACCCAAAGCTTTGAGCCACTGTTTGAGAATGTACACATGCCATTCTCTGCGAATGTTGGCTTGCCATAACCTTACGGCCATCGACCACGCAGGAAACTAACCCTCCCCGAGCCTTTTGTGGCGTTCGCACCCACCAGGGTTAGCCTATCCCCACAACTGCCATTAAAGGTGATTGCAGAGGCACTTGTCTACATGCAAACTCGACAGCCTAGTTGCAGGGTTATTGATTTTATTTTTATAGCCCTGCATTTACCACAGAAATGACATACCCGTCACTCTGACTTGAGTGCAGGGCCTAACCATTGTTTGAGAGAGGGAGAGAGAGAACAGAGTAATTCGACAGAATGCAACAGCAAGTGAGATAAATGCCAATACATATGGACAAAAACACAAAGATAGTCAGAAGCCACAACCCCCACCAACACAAGCTATTAACAGAAAGCCAAAACTGAGTGAGAACCTCAAGGAGCGACGCAGTACCGCTGTTGGGATCCACAGCTCCAAATGTCCATGCATCACGGTGATTACCTAGAATCACAAACCTGTATAAATATGGCAGTGCCACATCAGCTCTCAGATTCATTTGGAACATTGCGAGTGCTCTAATGCGAGTGATCGAGATTTGATGTTCTCTGACATGATATTTACTAATAGCACAAATGAGCTGTTCCTGGTAAACAGCGGCCTCTAAGAAATTCAAGCATAAAGGGCAAGAAACAAATGCGTGCTCATTTCATCTCAGAATGGACACAGATGTTGATGAAGATGAGATTCTTGAGGGCTGTTGAGCACAATACAGTAAGTACATCATATTAGATTGTTCTACCATCAACAGCTCCACAGTTAGGAGTTTGGGCTAGGTCTATGTTAAGAAGCTCAAAAACACAGGGCTTGAAAGCTTGACACTGTCTCATGAGAGATAACATCTTTTCACCTTCAGGAAGCTCTTCACTCTCTCACTTCTAAAAAATCCGAGAAAATCACCAAAATTGAGGGTCGCCTAACTAGCACTAGTGGATATGCACCTGGCTTTGTAGCTCACAAATCCCTGCACACTTTGAAAGATCTCTAGACAAGGGTGCTCACAAAAGGACTCAGAGGGTGCTAGGGAGGATGTGCAGGAGCACCTGTCTGGTTCTTCTGATCCATTGATAACAGCGAGCACATTCCGTATAGGCGCCACCATCTGATTAGCCTGTGAAAGCACTCAACCCTCTATCATCAAGTCCTATCTCATCCTCCTTACCTCTACATCCTTCAACTCAATCATGAATGATTTAGGTCAGCCCACCAGAATATCCGCTCTGGCACATCTTCCAAAAGGTGCCCAGGTAATCAAGGAAGCCTGTTCGTCCAGACACACTGAATACCGCTACACAGGCTCTCATAGAGATCAATTGTGCTTTGGAGGCTTCAACTGGATAGTTGCTGTAGGAAAACGAAAATAGGAAAACAGCTAGAAGAGCACTTACCAGAAAAGTGAGATTGAGCACTGCTGGCCCTCTTCCAAGTTTGTACTCCGGTAAATCAAGGGCACCGTGCCACTCAGGGGGGGCAACTGCACCACCCAAAGATGCCAGAATTGGACGCGCATCCTCGGCTGAGATAGGCAATGACGGAATCCTAGGCAACATGGTTTCTGGGTCTGACTCCGCTAACCTCTCCGCCATGGTAGTGCTGGGCCAGCCCGGCGTCAGTGGGTCACCAATTCCGCGGAACACGGAACCACGTTGGGCGCCACTGGGGGGAAGCCATTGCGACTCTGGGTAAAAGCCCTCGGTACAATTGCCTCCGTAATCTTGGGGGTCCGAGTACACAATGGCAGACACTGCCCCAGCCTTTGCAGCATTCTCAACAATGTCTCCTCGATATATCTGGCCATACCTGGCGATCACAATCGCACCTTCCACACTGATCCCCAGAAAAGCAAGCTTCCTGAAGTCGTCCTCACTTCCATAGTTGACGTAAACCACTTCACCGCTCACATTTCCAGAGGGCGAGTAAGCATGGAATGTTGGCATTACCCTTGGGTCACTACTTTCGGGATCTTCTTGCACAGGCTTCTCGGTCAAAGAGAGCTCAAGGGGCTCCTTACCGGGCTCAGTCAGAACAAGAGATCGGTGGAGAGGATGGGTGAGTAGCACGTCGTAGTCTACGAAGTGAGCCGCAAGACCGTAATCCTCGAAGGCCCGAAAGATATAATCGGCCGTGGCAAAATTTTCAGGCGTGCCAGCCACATGGGGTTCCTTCGTGAGATGGCGGAGGTGGTCCCTGATGCTCGAGTTGCTCACCCCTTCGAGAAATGCTCGCTGCCAATGGTGATCCTGTAAATACTCCACGATCACAAAAAAAGCATTTGTTAGCTCACTTCCAGATTCTCAGTTCTCCTGAACTGCAAAGACGCAGCCAATTCCTCTACTCAAGTAACTTAGTGGAGCTCCAATAACTACGTACATTACTAAGAATTTGAGAACAATCTTGTGAACGGAGCACGTAGACATAGGAGGCCATCAGGTGGCGGACCGGAGGACTGAAGCCAGAAGAAGAATTCTGATTGTTACATTGCACAATAATCTGAGCAGTGAGTTCTTGTAGTCGACAAGATCAACAATGACGTACGCTGGCAGCACCAGGCCATGTTGCGACGAGGAAGTTTGCAAGGATGACGAACAACCCCAGCATTAGTGCACCTAGCACAATGAACACTCCGTTTGCGCATGCCTTGAAAGAGGAGGGCGGCCTGCCGGCTACGTGCAGCGACATGTCTGGCTCCGCCACTGGGAAACTTGTCTGCCGGGGCAGCAACGACTGGGGCACTGTGCGCAGCAGCAGGCAGTGCACCCACCAGCTCAACCGCTGCATTGTCTCTCGCTCCTCCTTTTACACAAAGGCTCTTTCCTTTCCGTGGACGGAGGTTAAGCGAAAGCTAAGCTCTTTTGAAGAGACAAGAGGTGGAGAGAGGAAAAACGAGCGGGGACAGTGTGTATGCGAGAACTGGACAGCATACAAGTGAGTGAGGAATAACAGCACCAGGATCCAACCCACCGCGTCGCAGCACCCTGTCAAAGCAACGCGGTAGCGACGACGGTGAGTTGCGGATCCCGAGAGCCGGGAGATGAATGACACGCAAATGACCAGTGTTTCTCCTGCCGCTCTCAACACCCCTCACTCGGAAGGGAGGGGGGCAGGTTGACAGTGTCTAGAGAGAGCGAGAGAGCCCTCGCTGGCCTGCATTACATCCCCGATCTACTTTCTACCCACACAGTACTAGGTAGGAAGGTAGGTACTAGGTACTAGGTACTAGAGTGCTAGGTACGCAGGTACAATACGGAGAGTACCGGTACCCGTCCCTGGACAACCGTTTAGGCGATAATTAATTCGAAATGAAAGTGCCTAACGCGTTTTGGGAAGTTTTCAGATTTTGGCCTAATTGCTCACAAACGATGGGACCAAAGTGCCTAAGTAATGCCTACAATTCCAACAAAAAACTTTCAAGCCTCTTCCGATCGTGTTGTTTGTAATAAGATGAAAATTTCATTGAACAAAAATCAATACAAATATATGCGTGCGGAAATAACTTTTTACAAATCCCAATCTATTTGCGAGAGCTCCATGTAACATTGTTCACACCCAGAAGGTGAAGGTACAACACCTAATGGAATATGGACTCGTGAGGCGGGGCGGCTAGGTGCAAGCTTGGAGGAGATTTGAGCAGGGCCTGTTGGCATCGGATAAGGGGCCCATGGGCATTGGGTTTTTATTTTGTATTTTATTCTTAAGAAAATAAATGTTTTCTCTTCTCATGTGCCTAATTCAATAAACTTTGAGGCAGCTCTTAGGATCTGTCTTCTTACTTAGATGCTACTGGCTTAGTGGCTCCCTTAGTCCTTGTTGCAGGCTTCTATCTCTGCTGCCAGTTTCTGCGGTGTCTTGGACACTTCCTCTTTCCTGTATAGTTTCAGCATCTGATGTAAGCTTATTACAAGCTTAGTGTTTGCTTGCTGCCCTCTTAGTCTTCTTCCTTGCTCTCTCTCTTCTTGTTCTTAGGCGGAGTGGAACCTCATTACTCAGCCTTCATGGCTAAAATGTATGGTTCATTACCAATCCTTTTATTAAATAAAGTTTTCAGGGCTACCTCCCCTTTCTCTCTCTTTTTTCTTAAAGAAAAAACTTATAGCATGAAGATGCCTAATTTGAAGAAATGGTTTGAGAAACGTGCCTATTTGTTTTTCAATAATTGTTAGGCACAAAAATGCCTGAACGGTTGTCCAGGTACTAGGAAGAATGTAACAAGTTAATGCACGTGTGCAATCTCTGACAGGATGATACGCCTGTTCTGGCATGTCAAATCTTTCCCCCACCTCCCTTGAGAGTTCAAAGGAATGTAACTCCAATTGGGGTGACACTAGATTCATACAACGGAATGTAGGTGCCAGGTTCCATAGGCACTCCCAAACGCACCCCAAAGCAACTGCCCCCAAGAAAGAATCGCCCCTTAAAATCGCTAGGGGTGGTTCCATGCAGACCATCCCCTCCTTCCCCTTTAATGCATGGCACTTGGTGCCATGTGGGCCCGTGACATACCAAATGACAAGTAATTCAGCTTTGGGATGAGATTATCAAAATTTCATCCCATTTTTCCCCATCTTCAACTATTTCTCTTACACTGGACATTATCTTTTATAGTATGTGTATTTTTTATTTCTTTAACTGTAAACTAGTCTCGCAAGCTTATTTTCACGTCACGTAAGATTTTTCTATCTCTCTCTCTTTTTCTTCCCCTCGCATTGTGCTCTCTCACAACCTGATCATGGCCTTGTCAAAGACTTCAGATACATATCATTGTTTTATCAGTATGGATTTTATTTTATTTTATGAAGAACAGGGGATGGAAGCCTTGGGAACATATTAAAAAAACGGGGGGTACATGCAGTGGAAAAAATAACCAGTGAGGAGCCTTCAAGGCAAGAACCCACGGGGAAACTCCCGGGACCTTGGGGATCAAAGAGGGGAACAAAAAGAGGGGGTACGATATCAAGACCTCAAAAATTGAAGAGAGACAAGAAATGGTAATCAATATATGAATTAAGACGATTTGTTTGTTTTGTTTTGTTTTGTTTTGTTTTGTCTCAAGGCCCCAGCCCTCGTGCTTGGTACCGTTGGAAAGCCCTTGACGAGGAGGGGTGCACGGGCTTGGTCTCATGATTTTTGGACATGCGGTGTGGGAGATGTCGAATTCCAAGTACTTTTGGTCGTTGGAAATTCACAAAAAATAGCAAAAATGGCAGAGTGGGCGTTCCTGGGACAATGGTTGGAGCCTTGACGGGAGAGATATCAAGGGAAAGGTCTCCGGTTCAAATCTGGTCGTAGTCTCTCTGACAAAAAAAAAAAAAAAACTGATTAGATATGGGATTGCACTTGGACTTAGATGACACTGGACACTTGGGCCTCTACATGGGAGATGCACTTGGATACATGAATAGAAGATTGCACTTGGGCTTAGATTTCAATTCTTCACACATGGGCCAACGGCATAGGCTACACTAGAGGACGCACTTGGGCCTCGACATAGGAGACCCACTTGGGTACATAAGAAATTGCACTTGGGCTTAGATTTCAATTCTTGACACTGGGACCTTGACATAGGAGACGCTACTTGAATACATAGGGGATTGCACTTGGACTTAGATTTCAATTCTTAACACATGGGCCAATGGCATAGGCTACCCTAGGCCTGGATCTCCCAAACATGAGGGTCTCTAGATACATAGGGGATTGCACACTGGGCTCTAGGCTCTGTGGAAAAAATACATAGGAAATTTCTTAGATTTTCAATTCTTCACACATGGGCCAAATGTACATGCTATCCTAGAGGTCACACTTGGGCCTCGACATAGGAGACGCACTTGGATACATAGGAAATTGCACTGGGTACATAGGAGATTGGACTTGGATACATATGCCAACGGCACCATCTAGCTACCCTAGAGGTCGCACTTGGGCCTCGACATAGGAGACGCACTTGGATACATAGGAGATCTTGCACCTGGGTTAAATGACACTAGACACTTGGGCCAATGGCACATGCGACCTTGGAGGTCATACTTGGGCCTAGACACAGGAGACGCACTTGAATGCATAGGAGATTGCACTTGGGCTTAGATGACAATGGACACTTGGGCCTTTACATGGAAGATGCACTTGGATACATAGAAGATTGCACTTGGGCTTAGATGACACTGGACACTTGGGCCAACGGCAGAGGCTATCCTAGGGCCTAGAGGTTGCACTTGGGCCTTGACATAGGAGACGCACTTGGATACATAGGAAATTGCACTAGATACATAGGAGATTGGGATTGGACTTGGGCTTAGATGACAGTGGACAATTGGGGCTCTACATGGGATATGCACTTGGATATATGAAAAGAAGATTGCACTTGGATACACAGGAAATTACCAATGTTGGCCGGGTATGGCATCTGGACATGCATATCCGGCGGTTATTTGTCGGTTATGCACATATGCACAACCAGAAAGTGTAGCCCTTGCAGGAACCGGCTATGGATAGGAACCGGCAAAAGCCATCGAGCTTGCTAGAGAACCGGCATCGTAATTGTAAGGATGTTATACCCCGGAGCAAGATCCGGAGCAAATGTGGATGTCGTAGAGGCGGTTCTAGATATAAATACAAGTCATGTAGGGGCTGGTGATGGTAGTTAAGAACATTACAAATGGACAGATCTTGAGGGGAATGTTATGTCTTACTAGAATGTTATGTCTTACTAGTTACAATACATTTACAATGGTTAGGGAGAATGTCCGAGTAGATAGGAAATTAATTAGTTGGGCATTTGGCTAAAATAATAGTTGTAAGCTGTAAGCTTAGGGTATTACAAGGGCAGAGCCCCCCGAGATAGATGACAGGAGTTGAACATTTGAAAATCAGATCCACAGGCCAACACACGAGTGGGCTTACCACCACCCTCTTGTGTAGTTTTACACACATACACAAAAAGTCAAATAATAGTGGATGAATCCCATAACCGGTACCATGGAACCGGCATTTTTTAAGATGACATAACCGGTAGATTGAGAACCAGACCAAAAAAAAATTCATGTGTTTAATGAGCACCTGTAACCGAGATGTTTTTTAAACCTATTGGTATACCCTACCCCGGCCATCCATTTTTTTCAAAGAGTAGGCTATAACCGGGATCGGAAGAGGGCTCAAAACATGGTACCCGGCCAACACTGGAAATTACACTTGGTCTTAGATTTCAATTCTTCACATATGGGGCAAATGGCATAGCCTACTCTAGAGGTCGCACTTGGGCCTCGACATAGGAGACGCATTGGGATACATAGAAGATCTTACACTCGGGCTTCAATGACATTGGACATTTGGGCCAACGGCACAGCTACCCTAGAGGTCACATTTGGGCCTCGACATAGGAGACGCACTTGGATAATAGGGGATTGCACTCGGACTTAGATGACACTGGACACTTGGGCCAACGGCACAAGCTACCCTAGTCAATATATGAAGCGAGACGTTTGTTTTGTTTTGTTTTTTTTGTTTTTTTTGTTTTGTAGATTTGAGATGTCCCAAACTGCGGGGCCCCACCGTGAGTGCTTAGTACCGTTGGAAAGCCCTGGATGAGGAGGGGTGCACGGGCTTGGTCTCACGATTTTTGGACCTGCGGTGTGGGAGATACGGAATTCCAAGTACTTTTGGTCGCTGGAAATTCACAAAAAATAGCAAAGTGGGCATTCATGGACAATGGTTGGAGCCTCGAGAGGAGAGATATTAGGGAAAGGTCTCCGGTTCAAATCTGGTCGTAGGCTATGTAAAAAGAAAATGCATTTGGACTTAGATGACATTGGACACTTGGGCCAATGGCACAGGCTACCCTAGAGACGGGAGACATATCAATAATGACTGGATATTATTACTCGATAAATTCATGAAAAAATTAAATGGGGCCTTGACATGGGAGACGTACTTGAATACATAGGAGATTGCACATTGGGCTTAGATGGGCCTCAACATTGGAGGCGCACATGGGAGACGCCCTTGGATATATAGGAGACGCACTTGGATACATAGGATATCGCACTTGGGCTTAGATGACAGTGGACACTTGAGCCTCTACATGGGAAATGCACTTGGATACATAGAAGATTGCACTTGGGCTTAGATGGGCCTCGACATAGGAGACGCACACGGATACATAAGAAAATTGCATTTGGTCTTAGATTTCAATTTTTCACACATGGGCCAAAAGAAGAGACTACCCTAGAGGTCGCACTTGGGCCTGGACATTGGAGACGTACTTCGATACATAGGATATTGCACTTGGACATAGCAAACGCACTTGGATACATAGGAGATTGCACTTGGGCCAACGGCACAGGCTACCCTAGTCAATATATGAATCGAGACGTTTGTTTTGTTTTGTTTTGTTTTGTAGCGTCGTTGAGATCTCCCAAACCGCGGGGCCCCAGCGCGGGTGCTTGGTGGCATTGGAAAGCCCTGGATGAGGATGGGTGCACCGGCTTGGTCTCATGATTTTTGGACCAGCGGTGAGGGAGATGTGGAATTCCAAGTACTTTTGGAAATTCATAAAAAATAGCAAAAATGGCAAAGTGGGCATTCATGGAACAATGGTTGGAGCCTCGACGGGAGAGATATCAAGGGAAATGTCTCCGGCTCAAATCTGGTCATAGGCTCTGTGGGAAAAAACTTACTTAGATGACATTGGACACTTGGGCCAACGGCAAAGGCTACCCTAGAGGTTGCATTTGGGCCTCGACATAAGAAACGCACTATCAAGTAAAGTTTACTAGTAGTGTGAAACTAGCCAATAAATAACTAGTTTTTTATATATGATACTTGGGCTTGATCCAAGTGTCAACCCAGGGGTCAAGATATTTGTTGGCCCCTGGGCGTGGCTTATCTTCACGGCGAACGCGCGGTGAGGCTCATCTCTCTCGAGTTGAACCTCCTGCATCGGCTATGGCACGTGTAGTGCAAATTCCCCATAGCTTTTGGGGTGTGCTTGGCTTGACTCGTAATGTATGAGTGATGGTGTCTAGTTTTTATTATCACTCGAGAGAGATGTTGTTTGGTCTTATAGTGCTAGGCTAGATAGACAATGTGTTGTTATCACTGTGTTGTTGAGGATTGAATTATGGAAAGCATAACTCATAAGGAGAAAGAGTGGTTTATAGTGATAAGATAGTGGTTGTTGGTTTTGAAGTTACAGTATTTGCACAATGGTATGTACGAATTGATATCGTACAGGTATAATCTGATTTTGATTCCGAAGAGCAAGTTGCCTGTCGCGCACCTCACTTCGGTAAGCTCCCCTTCAAGTCATAGTTACTCGCTTTGATGCGCGCGCCTGACTCCCAACCTGGCCGCCGGGCCAACTCGGAGCTTCGGCTGCTCACCGGGACATAACGGTCCCCCCTTCGCTCTCCCGAAAGACCCTCCACCTATTTGGGCCTAGCGGAATTCCCTTTGGTAGATGGCAGTCCGGAACAGCTCCCCACTCTTTGGTCGCTTTCCGGCTCGCTTGCTTACTCACTAGTTTTTGGACACCAACGGGCTTGCACCGTTCTCGGGGTTACTACTCCCTATATATACTTCTGTAGCTGTCCGCGGGGGTTTCACAACCAGCCATGCCATTTTATGGCGAACCACCACGAAGACCCTCGACTCCCGGTGGTGAGTCGCGGTGAGTCTTGGCCCTCTCACCACGACCCCATTGGGCCGTGATGAGTCCCAAGACTCCCCACGACTCCCACCACGAGGTCTCCACCCTATGGTGAGTCCTATGCCACCCCCACTAAGACCCGCTAAGCTACCACCACCCCTTGTGGAGCCACTCCCACCGCAACCCGGTGTGCAGGGCTCCACCTAGTGAGCGCCTCCACCTCCTTGAGTGCCTTGGACACTCAAGGGTGCTTCAGCCCCCCCATACCTATCGCTGCCGCTGCCCCCACCACAGGGGCAGCCCCTCATGTGTCCCGACCCCCCCCCCCCCCCCTCAAGGCAAAGGGCCGCGACACACACCCCTACCAACAGGGAGTCGATGTCCTCATCGACTTGTCCATTTTGTAGAAACGAACATCCAAGTTGTGGCGTCCCACATCAAGGAGTTTGTTTCCGCACCATGGCGTCCCATGGCAAAGAACCAAACCCCACACTTGACTCTACTCTCCACTAGCTAGTTCGGCCGGCTTCCTCCAAGTCCCGGCCAAGGGTGGAGCCTCTCAAGCTCCTCCCAGTGCACTCTTCTTGGCCTACTTTAAGGCCAAGGAACGATCCTCCCGAGGATCGAATCGCCTTACTGCAACACATTGCTTGCGACCGCTCATGATGCCGCTTTTGGCATCATCTTGAGCAAGGGTTTCCTAGAACCCTCTTTGACTAGGAAGATAACCTTGAACCAACCGTGCGCCCCAATCACTACAATTGGGTCCGCCTTGGAATGCTGGCCTGAGGTACGGGAACACGCCGAAGCCGCACTACGACTTCGTCCCGAGGCTACACGATTATAGTACGTGAACGGAAGCACGTAGCTTCCGCGTTAGCCCGCACTACAAGGCAACCCCCTCGGTAGCGCAGTTATAGTACGCGCACGCACCAGGTGCGCACTAGCACGTGAACTCCCAAAGAAGGCGCAAGTTTCCTTGCCCCTTGGATGGGGGTCACCCGATTTCGGCACTACGCAAACACACGATTAACCCAATTTACCTCTCCCACTTTTATAAGCTAGCATGCATTCTACACACTAGCCAACCATACCATGCATCACCATTCCAAACAAAATAGGACGCACAACATTTGGAATCCATTTCATTTATAGCACGTTTTGTACAATACAAGTTTTTGCAATCGGATTCATAAGCTAGAAAAGCCGGGCTAAGCATGCATTTCCTCCCCCACGCTCCAAGGTTGATGTTCCCATCAACGCTTCTTCCGCTTTTGAGGTCGCCCTTCGAAAGCTGCAACCGCCTCGGATGCGTTTCCCATTTCTGAGGCACGCACCCAAGATGCCTCTACATGATGATAGCCCTTCCATTTGACGAGATACTCCGTTTCTCGGTTCCTGAACCTCCTCGACTTAAGTATTGCCTCCACCTCGTACTCAGGTTCATTTTCATGATCCAACAGCATAGGTGGCGGACGCAACACTTGATGCCGATTCGGATGCGCTTCATCTTTGAAGTAAGGCTTCAAAAGAGAGACATGGAATATTGGGTGCACCTTGCTGTTTGCCGGCAGCTCCAATTCATACACATCCTCATTCATAACCTTCCGAATGCGAAAGGGTCCCGCATACGGAGGTACGAACTTCGGACTCACTTCCGGAGGTAGTCGGAAATTCTTGATGTTCAACCAGACCTCTGTGCCTGCCTCAAACTTCACTTCCCTCCGCTTCCGATTCGCCTGCCTTTCATACTGTTTCCTAGCTTTGGCAATATTGTACTTTGCGAGTTTCAACAAACGCTCGCGTTCTTCCAGTACCGCCGCTACTCCGGTTCCTCAACGTCCTGGACGGCCCAACTTGTCGGCACCAGAGGTGCTTTTCCATAGACCAGTACGAAAGGGGAAACTCCCGTTGCGGAGTGTTCTGTGTTATTATAACAGAACTCTG
This sequence comes from Takakia lepidozioides, assembly GCA_030704615.1. Lineage (NCBI taxonomy): Eukaryota > Viridiplantae > Streptophyta > Takakiopsida > Takakiales > Takakiaceae > Takakia > Takakia lepidozioides. The sequence goes on from CM060734.1 coordinate 63,434,339, forward strand.
CCGCGTCTAAGTGTTCCATCCAGTCTGATTGGTCTGCCGACACGTAATTCCGCAAGAATTGCTTCACTACGGAATTCACTCTTTCCGTTTGGCCGTCCGTCATAGGTTGGAAGGCGGTGCTCATCTTCAGCCTCGTCCCCATCTTCTTCCAAAGTGCTCTCCAGAATTTACTCGTAAACTTTGGATCGCGGTCCGAGACAATATCCTTCGGGACTCCATGATGCTTTAAGACGTGGGCGAAGTAAAGTCGCCCTGTCTCCTGCGCCGTTGCCGTCTCCTTGGTGGGGATGAAATGGCCCATTTTACTGAACCTATCCACCACCACCATGATTGCATCGAATCCTTTTGACAGCGGCATAACAGTCATGAAATCCATCGAGACGCTTTCCCAAGTCCCCTCTGGAATCGGCAAGGGTCGTAACAGCCCCGCTGGCTTTTTGTACTCGCTCCGGTTTTGTTGGCATGTGGTGCATGTCTTGACATACTCCTCTGCCTCCTCCCTCAGTTTGGGCCAGAAATACCCCTTCTTCAAGAGTGCCGCAGTGCGCTTGGCTCCGCCGTGGCCCGCAAGCGGGCTATCATGACATTCTCTTAAGAGGCTATCTCTGATCCCTCCCTTTGGCACGTAGAGACGTTTTTGCTTATACCGGAGCAGTCCATTTTGCAAGTGGAACTGCGATTTAACCCCCATCCTCAAGTCCTGCATCATGGACTTCGCCAGCTCATCCTTCCGGCAAGCCTTCCGGATCTTCCTTTGGAGTGCCGACTCGTCCTTGTACACCAACAAGAGCTGCTGCTTTCTACTTAAAGCATCGGCCACCACATTGTCCCGTCCCGGTTTGTACTGGATATCCACGTCGAACACCGCCAAAGTATCTTGCCACCTAAGTTGTTTTGGGGACAACTTGGGCTGCGTGGCAAAATACTTCACTGTGACATTGTCCGTGAACACCTTCACTGGGTTGGAACCAACATAGTGGCGCCAAAGCTCAAGGCAATGCACCACCGCCTTCATCTCTTTTTTGTGCGTTGGCCACCGTCGCTCTACTTCATTCAGTTTCTTACTTTCGTAAGCCACTGGACGTCCATCTTGCATAAGTACAACCCCAATCGCGAAGTCCGACGCATCTGTATGAATCTCAAATGGACGATCGAACTCCGGGATTTTCAAGACTGGAGCTTCCGCCATCCGCTGCTTCAATTCAGCAAAAGCTTGGCCACAAAAGGTGTTCCATGCCAGACTTTAGATTTACACAGAAGGTCCGACAGCGGCCCCGCGATCTTGGCGAAATTTCTCACATACTTCCGGTAATAGGAGGCGAGTCCTAGGAAGGATCGCACTCCCGGGACCGAAGTCGGAGGTCCCAGTCCAAGATCGCCCTCACCTTTCTGTCATCCATTTTGATCCCATCCTGTGTAATCACATGCCCCAGGAACTCCACTTTTGTGACCCCGAATTCGCACTTTGAAGCTTTGGCATACAGCTTCCCTTCTCGCAATTTTTGGAACACCCTTTTGAGGTGCTCCAGGTGCTCCTCCTTTGTTTTCGAGAACACCAAGATGTCGTCGATGTACACGATCACAAAGTCATCCAACCACTCCTGGAAAAGGTTGTTCATCAGCGTGCTAAATGTCGCTGATGCATTGGTGAGCCCAAAAGGCATCACCAAGAACTCATATGAACCATACCTTGTCCTGCACGCGGTCTTCTCCTCATCTCCTTCCGCCACCCGAATTTGATGATAGCCGGAGCGCAAGTCGATCCGGCTGAAATACTTCGCTCCTGCCAACCGATCGAAGAGGTCGTCGATCCTTGGCAAAGGGTACCGGTTTTTGATAGTCACCTTATTCAGAGCCCTGTAATCGACACACATCCGCAGCGTCCCATCCTTCTTGTCTGCGAATAGCACCGGGGCTCCGTAAGGTGACTTACTCGGCCGGATGTACCCCTTTGACATTAGATCCTTGAGCTGAGTCTTCAGCTCGACCAACTCCCTGTGGCTCAACCGGTAGGGTGCCTTGGCAGGCGGTTCCGTTCCCGGTATCACCTCAATCTTGTGGTCAACTCCTCTTCGCGGTGGCAAGCCGCTTGGTAAATCCTCCGGCATCACATCCTGGTATTTCTCCAAAATCCCCTTGATCCAATCTGGGCTTGGCTCCCCATCGCCTTCTCCCTTCACTTCTCTAATGTAAAGCAAAAACTGGGGTTCGTGTGTCTCCTCCACGGCCCACTCCCTTGCTGACAGAAGGTTTATTCGCCCTCCCACGGATTTGGTCGTTTCTGACACTCGTAAAACCTCGCCACCATTCCCACATGGCAGCGTGACTACTCTCTTGCGGCCATCTATGACCGCTCCGGATTTGCTCAAAAAGGTCATCCCCAAAATGAGATCCACTCCATCGATCTCGCAGATGGTGAAGTTTTCACGTCCCTCCCAACTCCCCAGTTGAAGAGGAACATCAATCGCCAACCTTGTCGCCAACTGTGGTTCTCCTTTGGCAGAACGCACCTCAATAGAGGCCCCAACGTCACTTGTCGGGAGTCCCAGCTTTTGTGCCGTTGCCGGTGTCATGAAGGAGTGCGACGCTCCTGTGTCCACCAACAACGACACATTAGTTCCGGATATTATCCCATCCACGAACAATAACTGACTCTCTTTTCGTAAGGCGCTAGTTTCCTGATACAACTCACAAGAAAATTTGCCTACCTTGCAAGTCCTGGCGACCACCGCTTCCACCAAGCGACTGATGGTATCTTCCGACAGCTCCGTGGTTGCCCGAGTCATGTTCAATTGCCGGGGCTTCGTGCACTTCTTGGCCATGTGCCCAGGCTCCCCGCAATTGAAACACACTCCATCAAAGGTCGCCTTCTGTCCGCCATAAGCCGCTCCACCCGCTTTTCCTTTCGAAGCACCGGGTGCCGCCTTGACGTGTGAAGGCCCTCCCTTCGATTTCCACGTGCCATTTTCGCCGCGTGGCCTATCCCACTTCTTTTCCGGTCGGAAGGAGTCACCTTCCCACCGAATCTTCTTGTGGTTTAGCTCCGTACGGCCTTGTCTTTCACCCCTAGGGACATCTGAGAAACATTCAGTCCTCTCAATAGCCTCGTTCAAAGTCTTGGGTGGTTTCTCCTCCAACTTCCGCCTGGCCCATAGGGCCAGTCCCGCCACAAAGTTGAAGACCATTTCTGGTTCTGCCATGTCCGCGACTTCGAGCAGCAGCACATTGAAAGCCTGGACATATCCTTGAATGTCATCTGTTTGCTTCAAATTCCTCATCTTGTCCCGGACGAGCCAGGACGCGTTGAGGGGCACAAACTGTCTCTTCATCAATTCCTTGAACCCACCCCAGTTCAAGGTTTCCGGGCTTGGACCTTGATCGTGAAGGCGTTTCTGCCACCATTGTTGAGCATAGCCCCTCAAATAGGTGGGAGCCACTTCCACCCGATCCTCGTCACTCAACTTGGCCGCCCGGAAGTACTGCTCTAGCTCCAAGAGCCAGGTGTTGAGTGCCTTCCGATTTTGGACGCCCTCGAAGGTGTCAGGTTCCTTAGGCTTCACCTTAAACTTCGCCTTAGCGGAAGTGGCATTAGCCGCCTTCAACACGTCTTTCAACGTCCCGCCAAACTGCGCCAACAACCCTTCCCAAAAGGCTGCCGGCATGGGAGGCATCTCTTGGTTTGTCGGAGCTCTCAAGGATTCCTCGGGCTCCGACTCCTCAGATTCCTCTCGCTCTTGCGCGGCCTCATTTTTAGAAGCATGCATCGCTTCCTCAAACGGCCGCCTCGGTGACACGTCGCCCCCATCGGGCTCACCAGGGTCATCATCTTTTGGGCCGTTCCGCTTTCGCTTTGGCTTGCCCGACCCCATGATGAGGCCAATCCCAAGGACGATCGCGTACTGAACTCTAAGCTCTGATACCAAGTGTCGTGCACCTCACTTCGGTAAGCTCCCCTTCAAGTCATAGTTACTCGCTTTGATGCGCGCGCCTGAATCCCAACCTGGCCGCCGGGCCAACTCGGAGCTTCGACTGCTCACCGGGACATAACGGTCCCCCTTCGCTCTCCCGAAAGACCCTCCACCTATTTGGGCCTAGTGGAATTCCCTTTGGTAGATGGCAGTCCGGAACAGCTCCCCACTCTTTGGTCGCTTTCCGGCTCGCTTGCTTACTCACTAGTTTTTGGACACCAACGGGCTTGCACCGTTCTCGGGGTTACTACTCCCTATATATACTTCTGTAGCTGTCCGCGGGGGTTTCACAACCAGCCATGCCATTTTATGGCGAACCACCACGAAGACCCTCGACTCCCGGTGGTGAGTCGCGGTGAGTCTTGGCCCTCTCACCACGACCCCATTGGGCCGTGATGAGTCCCAAGACTCCCCACGACTCCCACCACGAGGTCTCCACCCTATGGTGAGTCCTATGCCACCCCCACTAAGACCCGCTAAGCTACCACCACCCCTTGTGGAGCCACTCCCACCGCAACCCGGTGTGCAGGGCTCCACCTAGTGAGCGCCTCCGCCTCCTTGAGTGCCTTGGACACTCAAGGGTGCTTCAGCCCCCCCATACCTATCGCTGCCGCTGCCCCCACCACAGGGGCAGCCCCTCATGTGTCCCGACCCCCCCCCCCCCCCCCCCCCCCTCAAGGCAAAGGGCCGCGACATTGCCTCAACACAAGCATGCGCAGCCATTTGTTTGAAAGCTTGCAGAGCTGAGAAGAGAAACAAAAGCATTTGTTTGTAGCTAGCTTTGGTGGCGAATCATGCAATTGGTCCTTTGAATACTCTGTGAATATGAGCTTTCTTTGGCTTTCCTAAAGTGGACGTCGTAGCTATGCTCAGACTATGAAAGCAAAGGTACTATGGCAAGCAGGGTGTGGAAATTGAAGACAGTCAATGGCGTCCCTAAGAAGGTCATCTTTGACGGAGCATGGATGGACTGTTGTGAATGTAACACCTAGCTATAGTACAAGCTTGTCATACAGGAGTTATGAGGGTCTGAAAATGGTTCCCTGTTGTGATTCACGGAAGAAGACCATGCATTTTTGACACAACAGAGGAGGCCGCAAGGGCCTATGCTTCGGCCGCAGGTGCCTTGAGAGGAGCTAAGGCGAAGACCAATTTTCGTCTTCTTGTGACAATCTGAGCATTAGTCAGAGTTCTACCGTTGAGTCTTGGAACAGCCCCACCCATCATATTCTACTGATCAAGGTTTTTAGACTCATCTATAAAAGTAAGCCGTTTTCTTCGAGCTCTTCTAGCGCTTGTCACCATGGTCCATATCTTCAAAAGTGCCTGAATATTAGTAGGGGCTCTTCTTTGCTAAAGAGAGGACAAGTGATACCAGGTGATACCTTCAGCAAGGACATGGTGGCATCGTCCAGAGCTTTAATGGTTGATGTGTGCCGTACATTAAAACTCGGATTGCGGAAGGCTGGCGGAACTGTGCTTACTTGAGATAACACACATGAATATGAGTTGATTTCAGAGCAGGTCATGGTGAAACTCGCGCCTAGTGGCTTGGTCACAGATGTGGCTCCCATTTCATAACCCCGTCTTTATTTTTTGTGTTTATGGACTGGTATGTGATCAACTACATGCCATGGCAGCTCTTTGCAGCTTTTGGTGAATTAAGTGGTCAAGCTAAGACCAGCAAGAAGCCATCAAGCTGTGCGGTGTAGCTAGCAAAATCAGAGTTATCTGGAAGGTCTACGGCTCTGGAGCGAGAACAAGAGCTTTGTGCTTCCTTTTGTTATGGACCTCTAGTTGTCCCTCAGGAGGTGAGACATCAGACTCCAGAAATGTAAGCAAGTCATCACTAAGAGCTAGAGTACGGAGTTTAAACTTCCATATGCTCCAGTTGGACTGCCCAGCAAGTTTGCTGGAAGAGAGGTTTCTTGCCGCCGAGCTAGCCATTGGTTGCATGGGGCTGGAACAATTGCAATGTGAGGGCAATGCTGGCCGTAGACATGGTTGGTGGTATCAGGCACCTTGACCATTATCAGGGCTTCAGGGTTATAAGGACGAAACAAGTGAGCCTATCGTACCCGTGGAGTTGGAGTGTTGGAGTGTGCGTGAGGGCAGCGAACACTTTGGCAAAAACAAGACAGTAAAATTGCAGATCGTTAGGAGTAAGTGGACAAGGAGAAATTGGTCTGCATGGGATTGATTTTCCATCATATACCAAAGATCTTATAAGTCATTGTTCATGGTGGATCTGAAGCTCATGAAAAGCAGCCTGTGTGCTAGTGAAATAGGGAAGACCATCATGCCGTTAGCTACATTTATTTTTTATCATGAACTAGCGTTGTGACGAATTGAACTAGATCATTGAACTGATCGACAGAAGGCTGCCATTGCTCGTGGTTGACAAGTAGCTTGATGCGGCCTTTGTATATTCAAGGCAATGGTCGCTGGAGACGATTGAACAATTAGATTAAAATTGTCATTGGTTCTAGTTGGTAGTCGTGAACTGTGAAATCGTAGAGAACACGGGGAGTTGCGAACTAGTGACCAGCTATTTTGGCAGCTTCTCATTGTTGAATAATTGGGAGTTTAAGGCTCGCATGTGAGCCAGGCAGCGGGCCCCATGCACGGACGTCAGGCGCCCCTGGGTGACCCCGCCACCCGGGTGGGTCTGCCGCCAGGTATGGTCTGCCGCGAGACTCAGCCCGGGTGGGTCTGCAGCGAGGTAGGGTGACCCTAGGCGGCATTGGGGCTGATTGCGGCTGTTTTCTAGGTTAAGACACAAAAAAAATGTTGGGGTAGTAGCAAGCAGTGGGTAGTGTGGTGGTTGGGCGCATTGAGTAGTACCTATGAGTTGTGGATTCAACTCTGGTTGCGCCAAATGTGCATTAATGATGGTTCCGGCTGGCGTTGCGTTTGTATTAATGACCCTCTTTTTTACGGGCGAGTTTTTCCGCAAAAAATCCTAAGTCCCGCGGGCGAGCTGCGGCGCGACGAGCAGACCATTCAGACCCGTGAGCAGACCCGACCTGCCAGCAGACCCTGAGCAAACTAGACCTGAGCAGACCCGGACCCGCCGGGTGGTCGCGGGGGCGCCCGACATCCGTGCATGGGGCCCGCTGCCTGGCTCACACGTGAGCCTTAAACTCCCAATTATTCAAAAATGAGAGCCATTTTGGCATTGGTGAAAAAAAATAAAAAAAATATAAAAAAAATATTGATCCAATAAATATACAAAACGTATATTTGGGTTTATTGCTGCTGTGATTGACTCCATTTTTGGTGGGAAAGCTGCAATTTTAGTTTTTAGGACCCGACCAAAAATCTATGGATTTTTTTGAAAAATAAAGTGGTGTCGGTTCTAAAATTGGCCAAATGCAATCCTAGTACACTACTGGGGAGAATTGGCTTGTATGCATTTGGGAAGTTTTGTATGTCTGTGATGTATGGCTGGAAGAGATAAGGAGACGGTTAAAGGGCTCATTTCCTCGTTGAGTCTTCAAGTGTGTAGAGAAAAAGTTTATGTTTCCCAAAGCACACAGACTGAGCTAAGTGGAAGCCTATTGGATGACCTTGTGGCATACTGGGACTCAAGCAAAGGGCAGAGTGTTGTGGGAGAGAGCAGTTCTGCAGCTCTAGGTGAAATACCAAAGTGGATGGAAGCTTGGCTTGGAACACATCCAAAGATAGCCTCGGGGACCAAGGTGTTCAGCCACAAGGCCGTGGTGTACTGGAGCAGAGGAGCAGGAGCTGGACAAGTTTTTGCACTCCGACATGATTGCAGCTGGACACGCGCTGCACGAAGCAACCACGAGCGGGAGTTCATGCTCGAACCGACAGCCAAGGAGTCGCTGGTAGCACCCCACACATGAAAAAAAAAACAAAAAAAAAACACATATCGCTCCTTAGGGGGCGCTGTTAAACAGCGTCGGGTAATTAGCGTAGGGACATGTACCGACCCCCAGGCCGAGGCGCTGATAGCACCCCAAAAATATTTTGCAAAAATACTCACAGCGACCCCCCATGGGTCGCTGTTAAGCAGCGTCAGGGTAATGTTAGGAAGTTGAAGCGACCCCCAAGAAGGTGCTGATAACACCCCCCAAAATATGGACAAAAAAGTCTGACAACGACGGCCTAAGGGTCGCTATCAACAGCATCGGGTTATTGTTTAGGGACTTGACGCGACCTCAGGGAAGGTGCTGATAGTAGTAGCGACCCCCAGGGAGTCACTAATATAACCATTTCTGATTAAATAGAATTTTAATGATTTTTAAATAAATATTATGATTTAGAATACCTAGGATTGCGGATTTGAGGGGCGTAATGATTTTATTTTTGGCTCTATTTTGTTCTTTGAATTCAGACTTTGGACTACTACACCCGTGCAAAATATTGGACCCCAAAAAAATGTATATATATATTCTTGGGTCACTATTGCAGAACTCTCTATAAAGAGTGCATGAAGTTGAAGAGAACTTAATCTTGGAGTGCAAATGAGGGAAGAAAATATGGTTTTGGGTCCAAATGATTTTTTTTTGCTGCGAAATTTTGCACACACATTGCACACGCTGTCATTAAGCATATGGATAGAGAATGGAACTAAAAAAAAATCATGTGCAGGCGAAACACAGTTTTCCGTCTGTACGACACGTAGTTGCGTTCATCACTTGAATGAGTATGCTTGTTTGCTTCTCACCAACCCTGAATGCAATATTGACGGGTACCTTAAATGATCTGAATGGAAACCCCTACCTTGAGCATTATGCCTGATTTGTGGAGGGCTATCTCTGCCCCCCCAACAATCCCTGAAAATAGCAATAGCACCTTCATGACATTTGCGTTGGGTTGTCATAGCACTGAGAATTGAAATGCAATTGTGTATACAGAGAAGATATTCCCCAACGCTGCAAACTGTGCACTAGAATTGAAGTTTGCTTGCGGGTGATCCCTATCAAACCCCAAACATGTCTGATCATAGAGACATATTAAAATGATACAATATTGGTTCAATGGACGACTTCTGATGGACAATAGGTGTGCTACCACAAATATAGGAATAAACTGCTTTATACACATGCAGTGGGTATCTGAAAATTTGGATGGCCTGACATGTACCTCAATCTCGTTCTCGGAAATGGGTGTAGGAATCTTGGGAGTTGTTCACACCAAATTCCACCTTCTGCACCATTTCATGACCCAGAACTCAGGGCACGTACATTGTAGACGCTGTCATTAAGCATATGGCTTGACAATGGAATTAAAAAAAAATCATGTGTAGTCGACCAGATCCGACACCCTACACATCGTTGCCAAACACCGTGGGGTTATCTTGAAACCCAAATAAAACTGGCAGCGACCGCCCGGGCGTCGATGGCACTACCCCAGGAAACATGGCGAAAGAAAAAAACACCTACGACCCCCTCGTGGTCATTGTTAAACACCCCCAATAAAATATTTGGGAACTACAACCGACGCTGGTAGCACCCCGCACAAATATTGAAAAAATAAAAATAAAAACAAAACAACAACAGCAAGCGACTTCCAAGGGAACGCTGTTAAATAGCGTTGGGTTAGCGTAGGGACATGTACCGACCCCCAGGGAGGCATTGATAGCACCCCAAAAATATTTTACAAAAAAACTCACACCGAACGAGCATCAAGAAGAAATATTCACATCAATCGGATAATAAAATGTATACAAAGTGCATCATGAGAATATCTACAATGCCCTTCTACGCGATCCCGGTCTCAAAGCAACCCTAATTCTGTCACACACATCCTACTCATGCTGTATTTGGAGGTCCCAAGCATCTCGCGAGAACTCGTAGGATGCAAATAGCTCGGTGCCAGCCCTAATAGTCGTACTAGCACATGTCATCACAAACATGTGCATCCCCTCACAGTATGGGGATAAATGGAGGCTGGTGAAATTGGAGTGCAAGTACTTCAAAACCATATTGACTAACCCAAAAGACGTCTATCACTATGACATACAACAATTTGCAACTGTTCTTGTCATATTGGCAATGTCAAGTTAAATAAACACAGTGTAAAACTAACTAGAATAAAGCTAGTTATTTGTATTTAACACTTGGATTTAGTTCAAGTGTTAAGTCAGGTGTCAAGTTTAGTTTGACACCTGAACCGTCTTATCTTCACGAGAGCGTCAGTCGTGCGGCTCATCTCTCTCGAGTTGAGCCTGCACGACCGAGCTCCTTCACCGTTCAGAATCTGAGTGTGCTTATGAAGGGAGGATAGGTTGTTGTGGGGTGGAGTCCCCATAGCTTGGGGTGCCCCTGGCTCGACTATTATGTTAAAGAGTGATGGTGTTGGTTTTCATGTTTCTTGTGTCAACAGTGTGTTCTTAGTTTCCTATCACTCGAGAGAGATGACCTCTTACCTATGAGTGCAAGGTAGGAGTTGAGGGTTAGCACTTGTATGATTACATGTGTGTAAGTAATGCTTAGTTTGAGAAGCTTAAAAATAAAAATAAAAAAATAAAACATGCAGGTTTCGATCATCGTTGGCTTCTGGGTATATAGATGGTCCATGGAGGCAGGCTGCATGGCAAGCAGGGGCAAAGAACTGGTCTCGTTCTACTGGTTGAGGATAGCGTTGGTTCTGGCATGAGGCCGCCGGGGCAGGATGGAGCTATACTGCGGGGAAGCAGCCTTCGTTTTGGTCAGTGAGGAGACATCATGGTGTAGCAGCGATTGGCCGTTCAGAAACTGACCAAGTGCGAGACTTAAAGGGGTACCTATAATCGAGCAGATGAGTAGAACTTCCGTGCCTGGAGATGGCCGGGCTGCTCGCCTTAGTTCGATGTGCACTGACCAGAAGCGGTCAGTGAGGTCGTGTGCAGGGTAACTGCAAGTGCCTCTTACCTTGTCATGCTCATCGTCACACCCACACAAACGCAGGGAAGAAATGAGGTGGAAGCAGACGTGTATGTGTCAAACTTGGACTGCTTCCTGGGTTGGGGGATGTTGTCTGCGTTCGTGAGTTGTAGATAATGGGTTGCAAGGTAGAGCAATGTTGAGAGATTGGACAAGTCCGGTTCCCATGCTCTGAGTGTCGTGAGCAGTCCCGCACCTGCCCTGCCTCCTGGGTGCCAACACTTTTTGTTTTGTAAGATGAAGCTGACGAGTGGTGCAGGGTACAGAAAGACTTGGAGATTGAACATGTGACCGTAGCACTTCTCCGAGCCTCGGTGAGGCGCAGCAGCCGTGAAGGAAGAAATGGGAAAGAGTGACGTATTGTGCAGTCAGGAAAGGCAGCGGAAGAGCAGAATCTGATTGATTTTCTGAGGCTCCTCTGTAGGCAAAGCACATCTTTCCACTGAAGTTGGGCTGTAGCTTTTCTTGACGCATGTCGGCACATTGGCAGCTGTCACAGTGACTATATCTTCTTTCTTAGCCTGATCAGAGTCTGGCAGTTTCTCTAGCATGTCTGGCTTTTGCTGCAATTGAACCGTACCAGGAGCAGGAACTCCAAGAGCTTCGAATGTGATTGGTAATGTTGAGGGGCTGTGGAATGAGCAAGAGATAGGAATACCAAGGACCTTGGTGTATTCTGCTGCCTGGTGGTGTCCTGCAGTGCAGCCATTCGTCCATTCATTGAATGCTGGAGGATGAGCAAACATGTGAAGTAGCTTTGTAACTTGTGAACCTGCCAGAGGAGGGAGCAAGGCCATCAAGAATTGAAGGGATGACTTGCGCTGACTAGAAGCTAGGGTTTGCAAGAGAGCAAACTGCTGCTGCGAAAGATGGACAGAGCAGAACTGTGAATAGGCTCGCTGGCGGATGGTTTGCTGAGGGGAGCGCCATAACTTAATGACTCTGGCTTCTGGAGAAGCGCCGGAAGAAGCAACATACGTGGTCTTGGGAAATGATCAATGCACTGGTCTGATCCAGAAATTTCCCTTCTTGCCTTATCGACATCAGTTCTGCCCAATAACCAAGCGAGTGTAGTTGTGGCACTTTGAGCGTCAATTGAAAGGCTTGTAAGCTGGAATCTGATGCGGCTTGAAGAATCTGACCGTGGAGGAATCAGATAAAAGGGAGCAGGGAAGGATGACAATTTAGGCATTAATGTGGTGTCATCTGAAACTGCCGGTCCCTTGAAGACAGAAGGGGCCCAGCTCACTACACGACCTGCTCGGTCTATGTGAACAATCCAGAACTTGAGGGCAGCGTGTGCCAACTCCATGTAAAGGGCTTACACAATCAGTGATAGCAGATCTGTTGCTGCCACCTTGAAAAATCAGCACGCATGAAGGGCTGTAAGCGTTCTTGATCAAAGCTAGTTAGCTCTGGTGCTTTCCGGGGTTGCATTGTAAGTGCTCTTGCTTTTGTTGGGAATATTGGTGCAAAGGATTAAGGCTCGGCATAGCTACGGACCTCGACTGGAGGAGAGCAGGTCACTGGGAACCAAGAGCTGTGGGGGTGCATTTGTAAACACAACTGAAATCCTGGGAATTATAGGTCACGCTGCAAGGGAGTCTGTGGTGAGAACTACATGAACACGTTTGGAACCTCTTAGGATAACGTGGGAACAGCTTTCAATGGCGAGAACGTTTTGGTGTTTAAAATAATTAAAAACAAAACAAAAAACAAAAAACCCCTTTTGATCTAATTTAAATGATTTAGAGCCTAATTGGTCATATCTTTGTCATATGAGCTCCGTTTGACACAGTTTTTGAGGAGATAGCTGCAGAAAGGGGAAATCTACCTATGGTTTTAGTTTTTTGGACTCTGCTTAAAATCTATGGAATTTTTAGAGTGTGAGTGTGCCATGAAAGATCCACAATTCTGTTTCTAGAACCTGTTCTGGTCTATATGAGAGACAAATCTGTGGATGTCCTCCTTGTATGGCTGGGGGAAATGAGGATGTAATTGAAGGGCAGGTCTCTTCTCTTAGCCTGTGCACACAAGGGGACAAGATTTATGTTTCCCAAGGGGCTCAGATTGATTTGAATGGAGAGCAGTTGGGCGAGTTGATTGCATACTGGGAGTCAGGCATTAGCAGTAGACAACAAACTGCCGTAGTTGGCGTTGAGGGCCTCAATATCGCTTTGGACAGTCAGAACTCTGTTGGAGCCAGCAGTTCTGCAGCTGTAAGTGAAATACCAAAGTGGGTGAAAGCTAGGCTTGGAACACAGCCAAAGTCAGCCCCGGGGACCAATGTGTTCAGCCACAAGGCCGTGGTGTACTGGAGCAGAGGAGCAGGAGCTACACAAGTTTGTGCAATCAGACATGGTTGCAGCCGGACACGCTCTACACGAGGCAACCACGAGCGGGGGTTCATTAGCAATGAAAAGTTTGTGCTGCTTGAAGGAGATGCAGTCATTCGCAATGAGGACACCCGCAACCGTCTCAAAGCTTTCGAGTTGAGAGACTGTCAGACCCTACCTTTATTTTCTTTAGTGTTCAGTGAGCGGGAGATATGGGAGTATTACTTTGTCTCTACCTGGCAAAAAGAGGAGGAGGGTTGGTTAGAGCGAGCTACTGTAGTTTGGGACAAGGTTAGTGGCAGGTTTCTAGACATAGATATACCTCCTGGGTAGAAGCATGGTACGGGCCATCCAAAAGCGGCAACTTGCAGTCCATAAAAAATGGACATATGAAGTAGAAAACGTAGCACGCGGGAACGAAGTCGGAAAAAGTTGAATTTATTGTAGCCGTTGATTGTTTTTGTACATCAAGTTATTACCGTCGATTGGAGGTCGCCTTCATCGGGGGGTGGCTGGAAGATGGCTGGTCGTGTTGGGCTAGACTGAAGCGCGGGGACGACGAGCTGCCATGTATGACGCGCGATGCGCAACTAGAAGCTAGCTAGGACGTACGAGTTGATTGGGATTGGGAATGTGAAGAGATTGGGAAGAGATTGGGAATGTTTGATCACAAAAGTTTGCTTACCATTTTGTAAGATTTTTAGGGTTTAGCTTGTGATTGTTTCATCAACTCTACGCATGCGTGAAGTTCATTTCCATTTCTGTGTTTCTATGGGCGCGCTTGGGTGGTGGTAGCAGAGGAAGCGGGCGATGCGAGCAGAGCTCATAAAGTGCAACATTGTGTGTTGCTGCCATAGCAGCAGAGGCACGAGGGTAGAGGAGTAGAGGAGGAGCTTGGGCGGGGGTGCTCGGGTGTGCCATCGCTGGAAAAGCACTTCATTGTTGCCTGACTCTACCCTTGGTAAGTTTCGTTCAAGTTCGTGGCCAGTCGATTTGGTGTGCGGCATATCTGGAATTAGGTTCCTACAAGCATGAATGTTTCTGTCGTAGCGCCTGGAAAGAGATGGCAGATTGCCATCCAAATGATGATCATGACTAGTAACTTTCCACTTGAACTCTACAAGTACGAGCCACCGCTGCGATCTTTCACGCCTGATTCTATACTTCTTGCATTGTGCATTTGAACACAGGTGGTTAATTGCCTTTCTTGAATCTTGACAGTGATGCCTGTTTTGTTTATCATTCTCTATGGTGTGTTCTTTGTTGGGTTGGTATTTCTCCATTTTTTTCCCTGCCCAGAGAAGGATATACTTACGTCTTGTTAGTGTCTAGTTGAGCTAATTTTTGGAGCTACATGCTAGCAATTCATGTTGTAAAACCCTACAAATTTAGGCTGCACAGTCATTCATACATGACAGTTTGTATGTGACCATTACGGTGAGGGTACCTGCACGATGATTGATCACAAAAGCCTGCTTACTATTACCTTTGTGAGGGGCTCACTCCAGTAGTTGGAGCTACCTTGATATAAACAATTGGTTGCATCAATCTGTTGTGTCTAAGCTACCTAGCAATTAGACCCCAACAGGGCCAGGGCCTTAGGCTCAGAATCGATACTTTGAAAGTTAGTGAACAGAGGTGCAAGCACTATACGGTCCTGAAGAGGGTGGCTCTCTGATGAGAATACCCGGGACATTGTTTTAGAAAATGGGTATTGCCTTCAGCGCGCCCACACATCGAGCATTGACAATCTCCCTTTCCTGTCTGCATGTGTTATTTGTTCAAGAATTGACCCCCCGCCCTGGGGTTAAATTGTAGTTTAATGCTGAGGATAGGTAGGCCTTTCAGCCTAAGGTTCACCCATGTCACAAACTGGAAACAAGTTCAGGGATGTTTATTCCTAACTTGTTTTTGTTCAAGCATTATTCATGCTTCGGACGTGGCTTTAGACACTTCAGCCTCCAAGTGAGCTTCATCCAGCAGGGTCAGTTCTTCCTGCCCAAACTTCAGGTACTTGAAACATCTCCTCTACATTTTTCTGCCATGACTTCAAACTGTTTAACAGGACGGTCTTGCTTCCAAGAAATAGAGTCTTTCATCTTAGGGTATCTGGTATTAGGCACTGAAAGCTGAATGGATTTTAAAGTTTTAGGCATGGTGGGAGTTGCTCTCTCACACGGCAATGCCTACTCCAAGGTAGGCCAACATGGTCGTTGTAACTTCAGTATTAATCCGTCTGCAGTGGAAACATTTGAGTGAGAATATCCAAAGTTTGTATTTAGTTGTTTGACCTGTTTTGTGTATGTTCATCATAGTTACAACTGGAGGAGAACTCCACAGCAAGATATGTGCTGGAAGGGAGCACACAATTGTGGCATTTAATGATCGTGGGGAGGGATGAGGGGATCTGGCCTAATCTGGCCTACCATGCAGACTTGTGAACTGTTGTTGCTGGCTGGTTTCAAGTGAGACTGCATGCCCTTTTTTGTCAAGTTGCATTTGTATATGGCTTGTACCAAATGTGGTCGTTGTTATAAAAGGGACGATATCAGCGAGGTAGGGGAAGAGTAGCAGATGTAGCATAGGTAGCTGAATGTAAAGTTTGTCACACTGGTAGTGGGTACCAAGTCCAGTCTATTCAAACAAGTGAACAGACCCCTGAGTTTGTGTCACTTATCTTTGTTGTTATGACTTCAAACTACTCTCCAACGAGCTACCCTTTTTGTGTTATAGTGAGGGGGGCAAGTGGATCCCATTTTTGGAGACCTGGACAATAACCTATTTTCTAGTGTGCAGAAGAAGGGCCCAACAGTGTGATTGTTGATTGCCAAGGAATTTTGAGTGTCTGTGTTGAAAATGTTAGGTTTCTCTTGCTGCCATGTTAGTCCTTGAAGAATTTACATTTTACTATCCTCTGATTCCATCTGCTTGCCTGCATATGTTGTCACATTTGTGGGGCTACTATTCAACAAGTTTCAGCTGTTTGTGCAGCTGATTTGCGGGATGGCAGGTGGCCTGCGGCTCTCCCTCACGCTACCTCCCACCACATCTTGCAAAAGCATTACAGGTGTGGCACCCCCTTAGCTTTTGTGCAATCTGGTGTTCCCTACTCATATTTTCACTTTTATTGCGTACCTCATAGCCTATGTGGGGTAGAGGGGTAGCACGTGACAACCCAGCTCATCCTTGCGTACCTAATTACCTAAACTGAACCATGACGCTAGATTGAAGGAACTTGTCCCTTCTGTCAATCATTGGTTGGGATCGAAGAGGAATATGGCAATGCATATCATCAATATGTGAATGTTGATTCTCTGAAACTTCACCATGTGGGGGAATATAGAATTTGAAAACGTGTGGAAAGCAGGTTTGTCATCTATGTGGATCACTTGCACTTCTTGAAGGGGTAACTTGCGTTAACCAGAGACGATCCAGACTTGGCCTCTGATTGAAAAGGTAATTTCATGTCAGAATTAGGTAGTATGGTTGTCATGAAGCTGGAAATGTCAGTAGGGTTTAGGGTTTGTTGGTTTGTTGGTTCTCATGAAGCTGGAAATGTCAGTAGGGTGTTGGTTTGTAGCTCCATCCTTGCCCCCTCATGTTGCTGTCTCCGTACATAACCAACCTGGAGTTGTAAAAAACTAGTTTGGGGTTGGGAGTATGTAGGGCACTCAAGAAGCGGTTCAAAACAATGGTGCAGTCGGGGAGTAAGTTACAAAATTCACCTACGAATGGGAAGAGTTCCAATGCAGCATCTGAAGATACTATGGGCGAAAGAGGGGGGCACAAATCAGCAGATTACTTCAGGGATGTCCTCAAGCTGAATGCGACAGGCAAGAATCCCAAACAACTTCTCTTAGACAAAGACATCACCAAAGAACAATGTGCAAAGTTGTTTGGACAACCTGCAAACAAGAATGGCTACTTTTACATGGGTTGTACTGACAAGAGTATGATTCCCAAAATCGAGGACCTATGGAGTAAGGTTCATGGGTATGATTGTAAGCCAACCGGTGGTATCATTGCAAACTTGATGGCAAGGGGCATTGTCTATGAAAAAAGGACTGGACAAAAACTCAATTGGGCAGCATACGCGGCATGGACAGCTAAGCAACAAGAAAGAATGAAGGAGCATCGAGAAGCAAAGGACCCTGGCAGCACAGACAGTAAGCCAAAGCTAGGAGTTTGTGAATTGAAAGACAGGCTACGCAAAACCCCAGGTAGAGGCAAAGAAGGACTGAAACAAACGCCTGAGCAAGTGATTGCAGAGATGGAAAGGAAAAAACATGAGCAAGAGTATGTGGCAACTGCTCTAGCGAGTCTTCAGGAACTACATGATTTGAAGTATGAGGAGATGTGTGGGGCAAAGGAAGAGTTGGAGAGGTTAAAGAAAGGGAAGTTGGACTTGATGGAGAAGACGCGGACTGTTCGGGTGCAAATGGAAGACAGACAATGGTGTCTTGCAGAGTGTCGGAACAAGATTGCAGACCTAGAGGCCAAACTCACCCACGAGGGTGCCACAATCCGAGCCGGGGAAGAGACCTTAATGCAAAAAGGGAAGAGAGTGTTGGGTTACTGAATTGTGGAAAGGGAAGACAGTCTGAGATGCAAAGGGAACTTGACCAGAAGAAATCAATTGAAGCAGAATTTTGGCTCAATGCTGATAAGACCGAAAAAGAGTTCAATGCTTTGTGTGATGCAGGGGACCAGGAAGACAGGGACATTAGAGTGGCAGAGAATGTGGTCGATGTTGCTGACACAGAGAGGAGTCTTATCCAAGATCAGATTGAGGCCTTGACAAATGGGGACAAAGGACTCGTCATCTATCCTATGCCTATATGTCATCCTCAAGTGATCAAAGATAGTACGTCCATCAAGGATTTCCTGAAGGTCTCTCCTTGCCCTGTTTGCCACAAAGGTTTCCACTGTTGGGACATGGTGGTGGCATCTTGTAAGCACACTTACCATCCTGCTTGTATGGCATCCCATATGAAGACGTCAAACAGGTGTAGGGACTTCAGCTGTTCAGAGATCATGCATCCTGATTGGTGTTCTAGTTTTGGGTTTAGGATTCTTGACCCAGAGGTGCAGGCACTTGCGGAAAAGCTGAGAGTGGTTGAGCTGCGCCAAAGGTGGATGTCAAAGCAACTTCACGAAGCCAGGGTTAGAAACACCCAAGTTCCAGGTAAGATTGATTGCAACATTTCCATGTTTTCTTCTTCAGAAAACTTGTGTGGTCCAAGGCTGTACCTCTTCATGTCCAATCCTCAGGACTGTAGTCCCAAGATTGGACCTTCAACCCCTTAAACTGACTATGAGTCTGAATGTGGGACTGCAAATGTTATTATTTGTCCTTTTAGTGGAGTGAATCCTTACTGGGGAGTCCTTATTGAGGAGTGTCATTCTTAACTAGAATTCTGAGTCTTCAGTCATGTGGAGTGTGAGTCCAAGTGCTGACTCATGTGGAGTATGAGTCGATGTGTTTAGTCATGGGGAGTGTGAGTCCACTTGCTGACTAATTATTGGGAGTATGAGTCCTTAATGATTTCCACTGATTTCCAGTTTGGAATCAGAGTCCTGTGGAGGGTCAGTCCATGTGCTTAATCATGTGGAGTGTGAGTCCAACTGCAAAATAATGGATGTGGAATGCGAGTCCTTATTGAGGAGCTTGCTTCTCAACTTGGAATCTGAGTTATGGACCAGATGGAGTGTGAGTCCTAATTAGGGAGTGTGAATCTTGCTTGTAGTCCCACCATCAGCTGCATAGAACTTGGAAGTCTAATATGGGGGACAAAAAGTCCATTATGATGGACTGTGCACTCCCCACATAATTATTGTAGTCCAACTGTTGGGACTTCGGCCAATGGTAAGGACTACAATGACTTGTCTGGACTCAAATTACAGTTAATGTTGTATTGGTAGACAGTAGGCACCAAGTGATAATTCAGCCTTCTCAAACCAGTTGTAATGGTGTAGGTGTGATAGCAGATGATGGCTTCATTGATGCCAACAAACGAAGACCAGGACCTCCATCTCAGGCCACCACCAACTATAGCGCATTCACCACCAACTACAGTGGAGGCCAAAGTGGATGGTGGTAGTGCTGTGAACCAAAACTTCCCTCGAACTCCAAGCTCGTCAACTCTTCAAATGTCACCTTTGGGGCTGTCGCGGCCGGGGATCGTTGCACCAATTGTTGGTGATCCGTTGAACCCTGAGGTTGATGTCACACCTGATACCATCATGCAAGAGGTTTCAGCTTCAGGAAAGGGTTATGTCAAGAAGTTCCTCATTCCTGGTTCTCCACCAAAAAAGATTCCTGGATCTCCACTGCAGGCTGCATTTGTTCCAGAGATTGTCACGACACATACGCTACAAAGTACACATGAAGATGTTGTGGACTTGACAATCCCATCCACTGTTGTTCCTCCTTATGTGGATGTGAAGGTTGAAAGAGATGGTGCCCAAAATACTGGACATGTGGCAACCCTCTCATCAGACTCAGAATTGGGGTCACAGGGATTTGAAACTGATGTTGGGGCCGACTCCCAGTCTGATTCTGATACAGTTGTGTTGCACAGTACCATAGGTGGAGGCCCCTCACAAGTTTCAGATCCTATATTTCATGTCACTCCACCAGTTGCTACCTCCCTTGTTGCTCCGCCAATATCCATTCCCGCAATTCCAGCTCAATTGGATGGTGGTTCTCCATTACCTATGGTAGTATATGTACCTCATGCCTTAGCAACAACCCCTCCTGTTCTTGGACCAGTGTTGAACCCCCCAGCTGTAGCCCTTGTCAGTCCACATGTTCAAGCAACAGGGAAGCGTAAACGAGAACGAAAGAGATCTCGCAAGGCATTGAGTGCAGAGTATGCAAAGAAGCCCACCACTAGGGCGGATTCTAAGGTATCAATTGACAAGGATATGGACAAGTGCCCAGGTGAAAGTTACTCCTCATCAAAGAGAGTTGTCGTGCACAAGCCCTTGGATACGAATGAAGACCCCACCTAACTTGAAGATGGATGCAGGTTCTTCTGGTGCAGGCCCTAAGAAGAAGAAAAGAAAACATATCAACTAGGTACAAGCTGAGTACTGTACACTTATGAGGACTTTACCACTCGCAATGTCATTGTGGGGACAGGTCTCGTCTCTTCATCAGTACTTGTTCATTTATGACATGGCCACTTTGGGAGGCAGGCACCAAGCAAAGGCTAGTCTTTCATCGATGGGGTAGAGGTTGGTGCCACGATATGTCAATGTTGAGCAGTTTAGAACTGGCAGAGGATGTGTTAGTTGTTACCATTAGGTGCCCAGCCAAGTCATGTGATGTGGATTTTCCCTTGTGGTTTCTCGAGTAGCTCACAATGGACACATGACATGGATTGAGGGCATGCACATTACTGTTCTTTGTTCATTTTCTGCTGATAGGTATGCTGTTAAACTTGTGAGTAAGGCAGCAATATCATGACAGTGGTTTTTGAAAACAATGCACTCTATTTTGCTATCTGTTTCTGATAGGAATTGCTAGAATACCTTTGTGCAGGCAGTCTACTGTTATTCATTCTATGTGAGAAAGATGGCTTTGAAAGGCCCATTGTTTTTCCTGCCTGTGCTACAATTCTCCAACATGCGTGGGTTTAACAGAGTCTGCGCTTGAAATTTGACTAACTGGGTTGGGTTTATGGCCTGAAATTTGACTAACTGGTGGATGGTATGGCTCCATCCGGTTGCGTACCTCTATCCTCCTTTGCTTGACTCTGATAGTTCATTTACAAAACTGCAATCGAACACCAACAATACAAGTCTCCATCTCTCAATGGTAATTAGTCTAGCTCCTTGGTGAAGATCCCTGGTATGGCGGACCGAAGCCTGGACAACAGACAACATTCCCATCATTCCCCTCTCTACAGAGACAAGCTGGTTCTGTACCCCAAGTCAGGACACTAATCAACTCACTAAAACAGAATATACCTCAGTAATGGCAGCTCTAAGCAATCTACCTTCGCTCAATTGAACACATAAATGTGATTTGTAGTGCTGCCTGCCTAATTCTTAGTATCTCTCAACTTCATCCCAAGCCCAAAATTACTTGTGTGTATGATTTAATGCAGCAGTTCAATATGCAAGGATGGCTTAACTTTGAAGAGGAATCAAGACAGTATGATAGCAGGTCTGCTGCTGTTCCACTTGATTGTCCCACTGTGTTTGGAAGGCTGTTAGCAACTCAGACTAGAATGGCGCCCGGCTTCAGAGCGTTGAGGATCATGTGCCTTGAGGAACATGTGCCTTATTTTACACATCTATCACTTTCTTATCCAAAACGAGGGTGTGGAACTTGAAAGGACCAAGAAGTATGACAAGTTGTAGGGTTTATGATGAGGTTTTGCCATATCTTCGTAGCCAGGCACCTTTGCCAACCAGTTGGTATGAGAAGGGGGAGGACAACAGATTGTGTGATCAGAGAGGAAGGCAGACACACTCCAAATAACAAGAAACCAATCACAGAAAGAAAACCAGACACATTAAATTGAAATTCCCCGCCTTGTGAAGTGATACACCACAGCACTAGTGCGGGAATTCTAGTCACCGGGCACATTCAATTGAACAGTAACAAATTTGGCCACAGCCACAGCCTCTTCAGCCATAGCTTGCAAGATAGATTATAGATTATGAATTATAATTTGCGGCCAAATAACAAAGCTACATACATACAAATTCCGAAAACAATCTCTCAGCTCACAAGCAACTTGTAATTCACATTGCTACATATTTGAGTTACATAACCCAAGGGAGAATTGGACCCCATCCCGATAAGGGAAGTTGCCCGTCAACCATGGATTAGCCTGCAACATGCCATCTTAGCGATCTTCCATTGCTGCCAGAGCTTCATTGATGCCCTCCAATGCATCCGCAGACAAGGTGAAGACTGCATCCTTGCCTTTGACTCGGTATGTCGCTGGAGGCATAGCAAATTTGATAGCCCTCACCAAATGCGAATACAGAAATGCCAAAGGCTGGTCAGATATGAACTTGTAAGCCTTATCTCTTCTTCCACACAACTATCTCCCTGCAACCACATGCTCGCCAGGGTCAAAAGTACTTCCCCACCCATCTGTGAATGTCTCCATAACAACGTGAACCGGCCTTTCACAACAGAGCAAGTAGAAGTCCACCCCTTCTCTGGTTTTCCAGCTTCAGCATTGCAGGCAAAATTGTCCCTTGCATCCAAGCAGGAGGCCAAGTCCTCCCCATCTCCCCCAAACTCTTGTTCTTCATCCCCCTTCTTCTTCAATCTGCCTCCGGACAGCAGTTGTATTTGTAGGTTGCAGGGTTTGCAACTTCCATTTTTTGCATGAGCAATACTGATGCAGTTGTCCCAATCAAGATCCAAACAATGCGGACAAAACATGCTAAGTCTCGAACCATAAGTTTGGTTGGATCTGACTTGTTCCTCCCAAGAATGGAATGTAAGACCGAGTTCCAGGTACGGTCTTGCAATCCCACTCTTGTGTACGGTCAACATCTTCTGTACGAACAAGCCAAAAATGTCACACTGCTGTTCTAATCTTAGAGTACGAAGAAGGAGGTCGGGTGGACAGGTTCTTGCGCAAAAAAGCTACTGCCTCAGCAGCATTTTGCAGCTTCACACCATTTGAGTTTAACTGCTCTGCTCTCGTAAAGCCCCTCTTGATCACAGCACCAGCCCCATCGTGCTCACCTTTCCCGTGCCCTGATCCAAAAAAGTTCCACCACATTGTGCAACCCCCTGTGATGTGGGGGTACCTACTAACAAATACCAAGGACGAGCACCTTTAAACTGAGCAGCACAACCGTCACTCCATACCCAATGCGATTCAGGTCTGAACCCTGCTTCAGCAAGGTAATTCCAATGAAACCGAAAGCAATGTTGTACGACCAGCGTGTCATGCTTGTTGTCATCAGAAATGTAAAAGTGCATTCTTTCAAAACCTTGGAATCGGGATCATTCACATCAGGGTGTGGATTCCACCGGTAGGTAATTTGCACCAATATAGTGATCTGGAAACTGTGCCAGTGCATCTCTTGCACTTCATTCTGAACTGTAAAAGTGTAGTTTTTCAGCAAAGTCAACAACAGACAATATTGTATTCTCTGGCAAAGATTTCAAACTGGCTTTAAACTGAGCATCTTGCCATCGGGCTACAAAGTTATGACGAACAAAAGCCTGTAGCTTGGGTTTGAAGTACGACAAGAATTCAACAGAGGAAGTCGTTTGGTATTGGAGTTTCAGTCTCATTCTAGGGGCTCCATCTTTCTCCCCAACATTCTCTTTTGCATAGCATCTCCACTGCACTGTCAAATCACAACCATTTGCCTCCACGGGACAAATAGATAACTTACTTGAGCCACACCTCAAGCACTCTCCCATGAGACAGTCTCGCCGATGCCATTCATCCAATTCCCCTTTGGGACAAACAATTTCTTGCCAAAGCCAAGTCACTCCTTTGTAGGGGTGCTTGTTCGCTTGACAACCAGCTTCACCATCTAATACTGGTCCACGTCGACAATTACAGTCACAAGTACATGATGATGGAGAGTGGACACCCCTCTCGGCAGTCTGCATGTTGTTGAACCCATCCTTCAACTCCGCCATCTCCGCCATCTCCACATGATATTTGCAGCAACAAACATTACGATCCTTCAGGCGTTTGACAAAGAATGGCCTCAACAACTCAAACAATCGTTGACCCACTTTGACATTGGGATGGGCTGATTTGAAGCGAAGAAAGAAAGCAGTCTGCATTGCCACCACAACATGCACAAAGAGAATCCCATTTAGTGCATGCACTAAGAATACCTACTACTAGACCTAGACCAGTCCTAGACCTAGTCTTAGTCATAGTCCTTTCTCATCAATCACATGTCAAATTGTACAAGTACTAATCAGTCCTAGTAGTCCTAGACCTAGTCCTTCCTAGTCACATATGAAGTGTACATGTACTAATCAGGTCCGAGTGTGAGTCCTTTCTAGTCACATATTAAGGAATGCATGTACTAGCCAGTCCTAGTCCTAGTCCTAGTCACATACCAATGAATGCATGTCCTAATCAGTCCTAGTCCTACTTCTTTCTAGTCACATATCAAGGAATGCATGTCCAAATCGGTCCTAGTCCTAGTCATTGTCCTTTTCTAGTCACATTTCAAGGAGTGCATGTACTAATGGAGTACATGTACATCGACTTCTAGTCCCTCCAAATCAATTTACATGGAGTGCATGCTATTTTGTCCTATCTAGTCATAATATAAGGAGTGCATGCTAGTGAGTCGTACTTCTAGTCCATCCCAGGCCTGTTTACAATGAGTACCAGTCCATGAACAAGGGACATCTTCAAGACACTCCAATTCAGGACATGAGCTGGACATAGTGTCCACAATTGAGTACAGTAATCTCAGTCCACTGGTAGGTTTACAGGTGACGATGTACCTTGTCTAGGGAAAATGTACGAGGCAACCCAAACAACACAATGGCAGTTGACAAACTCAACATAGTCCAATACAGTTATGTACAGTAGTAAGTGTAGAAGGATTGTAAAGTACTGAGAGCCCACACAAACACTGTAAAGAGAGGGTTCGCTTACCTGAGTCTCAAGAAGATAGTGAGCAGGTGTTTGTAGACTTTCCTCGATACGCGCTGCCTCACGACATCTTTCTTGTTGGGTGACACTCGTGTCTCATTTACCCACCAAGCCAAAACGATCGCTCGGGTCGCATCTGGTACATGATCAGACCTTTTCTTTCTCCCACCCAAAGCCCCTCACCTTCTGAATCAATGACTCTTCGTCGTACAATTGCACGACTAATATTGCTATGATGAATATTAAGAATACGTGCCGTTGCCCTCACAGCAGTGGTCTGGGTTCCACTAACAGACGTTGTTAAGAATGAGCGTTTACTCGCAAGCTTATCTAAAGACTGCACACCCTTAACAAGTTGCATGGAGCTCTGCTGGTTCTTCAACAATCTGCATGCGCCTTGGCCTCCTTAGGCGGCAAGTAATAGGCAGGTAAGCTGAGTTTAATGAGATGGTGACCCAAAAATAACTCCATTACCTCTGTTTGTGAATG
Organism: Takakia lepidozioides; assembly: GCA_030704615.1. Classification (NCBI taxonomy): domain Eukaryota; kingdom Viridiplantae; phylum Streptophyta; class Takakiopsida; order Takakiales; family Takakiaceae; genus Takakia; species Takakia lepidozioides. The sequence goes on from CM060734.1 coordinate 63,459,643, forward strand.
AAGTGTTGGGCATTCCCTCAACTGCTTGTAACAGAAGTCGGCCATTTTCGAAGCTATTCTCCTCTTGTCTCGTTCTCCAAACCCCACCCTGGCATCTTCCACAGAACCTTGCCCAGACGTTGTAGTAGCCGCATTAATCTCTGCCTCTTTTTGGGCTTGAAGTATATACATTCTTTTCTGGTCAGCGTGGGTTTGTTTGCGTGTATCCTCGGTGGGCCTGGCTGCAGCCAACAAAGCCAGTTTTGCCCTTTTTTGAGGGCCTGGTCTTACCTCTCCACTTACCCTATACTTGTTCTTCTTGTTCCCCATTGAAAACTGATGCAACTGTTAGCACAATATAGAGATCGGAAACCAGACAACAGTTTGCTTAAGTGTACTCTCTGCGTCTCCTGCAACCCCTTTGCCCTTATGTGAATGTTACATTATTTTCTAGATTTTCCAAAATATACACCAATGTAACTCTCTTCATGAAAAATCATCAAGCAGTTCATTCCTTCATAAAAACCTCCATATCATTGTAAAGTGCCTTAGGGAGTCTTGAAAGCTACACTTCTTATGAAAGGACCATAGCATGAAAATGAATGGAAGAAGGTCTAATGAATTAGGATGTTCCAAGATAAAATGATAGATTTTGAAAATTTCTCACATATCTCATAAACTAATTCTTAGGGCTACATTGTGGTTTCCACGTATAACGGTGACCTTCCTACTGGACATTAAAATCCCTATGTGAATTGAAGTTTTCCACCACTCCAATTGATTCCATATAATCCACAACCTTACTTTGGACATCATACATACTTTTACGTTTGGACTTCATTCAATGCTCAAATCTCCATGGATTCCAAAAAGAAAACCACCGTTGTTTTCAGCACAGAATAAGGATCAATGATTCATGTCTAAACTTTCAAAATGCACTTATATCCAACATCCATGTCAGTCCTTCTATGTGGCACTGCATTCGCAGAGAGCTTGGGACGTCCATTTTGGGTGGACCGTAGCATGCTTTGACCCTCCTACACCTTACCATCATGCAGAGCGAGGCACTTTGAGAGAAGTCTGGCAGTTGATAGCATAGATCAGGATTATATCTTGCTTGGTCGGGCCTCTATTCTTCCCCTCCCTCTTGTTACTATTTCCATTACTTTGTGCTTGTAGTTGCCAAAGCCTCTCTTGGTGGAGGCCAGTCAGTCCGGGGTTTTGGGCTGGGATATTTTGCAGGATCAACATTGCAGATGGATTTTGGTATGGGGTGTTTGATGTTTTGATTTCTTGTGTTTGGATCCCCCCCAACACCTGCATGCTTGATTGTGCGCCATGTTGGTTTTGTGTGGGCGCTTGCTTTCATAGGGATTAGGCCGGATTTGATCACCGGTCAATCCTAGAATATGCTGTCGGTGGTGAGGCTGGAGTGATGACCAGCAAGACCACCAGTGTTTCTTCTATGGTGAGACTGGGTTGATGACCAGCCAACCATAGGAGTTCTTGCGGTGGATGCAGGTGCAGGTGCCCTGAGCCACTGGGATATGACCCTTAAACTGCAACAGGTGCCCACCCACCTATTAGAATTAGTACTAGAGCCTTATAGTGTCACGTGGGGGAGGTGCACATTATGAGTGTCATCACGGAGTTACCCAAGGGTTTTGAGGGGAGTACGGCTACAGGCAGTAATAGTGAGAGTGGGTTCACAAGACGAGGTATTTGGTTCAGACCACCTTCACCTCCACCCTCAACTAGTGTAGAGTCAGACACAGATTCGGAGGCTTCATCAATAGGTGTGCAGTTTCATTCGCCATTGTTGTGGGACGACATGGAGGAGATGTATGGAGCTACCAAGGGGCCTCGTACGTACTCTGGAGCTGTGGGCACAATCAAGCTGGATGACTTTATCCAGGAGTTCGACAATTGGTGTGATTTGCAGCAGATGCGCAATCCATAGCTGTTCACCCCATTCATGGCGTGGAAGGGATTGTTCCAGCATTTGGAAGGCCCGCCTATGGACGATTACCACAAGTTCAGGCGAGGACATGAATCAGAAATTGAAGAGTGGAGGATGTATTGGTCACCTGACTACGTCTCCATTACTCGAGGAACAACGCGACCAGTAGCTGCATCAACACCAATACCTCCCACGGCTAGCACTAGTAGTGGAACAAGTAGTGCCGGTACTTCTGCAGAAGGTCCTACTACTCATCCTCCCACGACTACAACACATGTGCCTAGATTCAGCCCGGTGGTGGAGTTCTTCCAGGAGTTGCGGAGGAACTACCAAGGTGTACGCACAGAGAAGCTGCGAAGTTTGCAAGACTTCCAGCGCAAACCCATTGAGAGCCTGCGAGAGGCGTACACTCATATGAGTCACTTGATAAGTGTGACCCAAGGGGTTACTGAAGCTCAGACAATCCAGTTTTGGTATGGAATTCTGGACAAGGAGCTCAGGAGAAGGGTGCGAGATGCAACCCTGTTACAAGCAGCCCAACCCACATTAGCAGATGTGTTTCTGCTGGCTGAGCGGATTGAGCTCAACATGGTGGAGGAGCGAGTTGTTACCATTGGATTTGGCAAGGACATGCCTACACGAGGCGTAGCTGCCAGTCCACAGGCACAAGGGACTGCCCAACAGCGTGGTCAGGGGGGCAAGGTTTCCCAACCCAAGTTCCATGGAGCTTATAGGGGACCTCAGGTGCAGAGGCCCGTGGCATCTGCAGGCCAACAGCAACCAGGGGTGATATGTTGGACATGTGGAGGACCCCCTGTCAAGAGAGATTGCCCAGAGAGTGGCAAAAGGCCGGCACAAGCACAGCCTGCACAGTTGCAGTGTGGGCATTGTGGCAAGTATGGGCATGGAGATGCCCAGTGTTATGACTTGCACACCCTGAGTTGCGCCCAGCCAGTTCCAAGGGAACAATGGTGGCTGGGGGCGAGGTGGACTAGCCCAGAGAGGACGAGGTGGCCGGGCATGAGGTGCAGGCCAAGGGCAAGCTCAACATGGCCAAGGACGCGGAGGTCAGGGTGTTGACCAAGGCATGGCCAACCGGCTTCAGCAGCTAGAGCAGAGGCTCGCTACCATGGCTACAGCTCAGGTGGTACCGGCTCCCAGGCGGGATGGTCCACCTCCTGCTCCTGAGGAAGGAGATATGGGAGGGATGGGATTCATGTGCAGACCAGCACTACCACTAGAGCAGGTGGAGTCTGCTGCAGCCGTGACTCGAGGAGCATCACGAGTTCCCGAGCCACGAGGTGCAAAGGTGGAATTGGATCCACAGCGTGGGGAGGCAAGCCGTCAGGCGAGGCTTCCTCAGTCATTCACATTGGTGGAGACAGTGTTGACGCCATCCATGGCACCTAGTTCTCGCCCGACTGTTACCGAGGCGGAGGTTACTATGCCATTGGGGAGAGCTACACGTGCAGCACTGACACCTCCTGCCAAGGCTAGTGCAGCCGGTGTGTTGTTGGGAGTAGCCACCTCTGTGTGTCAAGCCCCACTGTTCTTGGCAACCATGATTGCGACGCCCGGGGTAAGACCAGCTGCAGTGTTCAGACTAGTAGCAACACTCTGTGAGAGTGGGGAGGTCACTTCATCTTCTGCGGAGTTAGTGGAAGGTGTAGTGGCAGAGCGATCCTCGGATTTGAGGGTCAAGACTGCCACGGCTGTGCCATGGCAAGCTGCAGCTGCCAGGTTGACGGAGCTGCCAGCTAGGCCAGCCTTTGAGCGCGCCATGGTGACACCTGGAGTTGTCTTGTTAGACAACCAGGATGACATTTTCTCTTTGAGTGGACCGGCAGGCAAGAAGTACCGGCCACTGCGGGTCTTGTTGGACTCGAAAGCTCAGCCACTGATGTTGGGCAGAGCTGCTATTGCAGGTTTGGGCCTCATGGAGGCGGATATAGAGCCTTGTCCTTTCCAGACACAAACATCTCTGGGAGGATCAGAGCAGGCTCGGGGCATGACACGGCGTGAGTTGGCCATTAGACTACAGCCGGATCATCCTATAGATGGCTCAGTGATGCGAGCCAAGGCCATTGTGACAGACGCGGTCTCTTACGATGTCCTCGTTGATGGGGCAGTGTTATATCCCATGGGCTTCACCCTGGACTTTTGGGAGGAGTCAGCATCCTACAGGCCTGGATGGCAGTCAGGGGATGGTCGTCATGCACAGCTCCCTGTGACATTCATTGGGGGTATTGCGGCTGCCAAGCGGGGCAAGATGCCAATACTAGCCGCCTTTACAGCTGCAGTTAGTTGGCCTGGAGAGTTGCTGGAAGGCAATGCCCATGCAGAGGATGTGCCACCTTCAGCAAAGCAGGATGACATGCATGGTACGGCGGAGTTGCCTGCCATGGTTGCTCACACTCCATTGTGGGGTACGAGCAAGGATTTGCAGCAGGCTGCTGATGGACGGGTGCAACAAGCCTGGGTAGAGGCCTTCGTACCGTCAGGAGAAGAGGAGAGTGCGGTGATTGCACCAGAACCACCTCAGTTGTTGCCATTGGATACCACACCTCTTGTGTGGCAATGCCCGGATGAAGGCATATGCCTTCTGGACTTGTTTGGCGGGATCAGCACTGGATTGGCTGCAGTGTTGCAGGCAGGTGTAGGAGTTCGACGTTACCTGTATGTGGAGAGGGATGAGACTGCACAACGCGTCTCACCACGCCATGTTGCTTAGTTGGTACAGCAGTACCCTGATTTGTTGCCAGTGTCTGCAGTTCGTGGATACCAACAAGCCTTGCCAGCAAAAATTTCGTTGTTGGGGGCGCAGGATTTGGAGCAGGTTGGTTCCATTGATCTGGTAGTGGCAGGTTGGCCCTACCAAGGGCATTCATCAGCCATGCATGGCAATGGATTGCGAAACTCGAGAACGGGTCTGTTTTGGGAGATGGTGCGGGTTTTGCGCCACTTGCAGCTTCATCAAGCTGTATCTCCAGCATACATCTTGGAGAATGTGCCACTGATGGGTGATTCTCGGGCCAAGGTGATGGCCAGTGTGCATCAAGTCCGGTCGTGGCTTGGGTCAGCAGTGTTGCTGAATGCAGCTTCAGTGGGGTCACGGGCTCATCGTCCACGGCTATGGTGGACTAACTGGATGCCACCCGCACTGCTGAAGCGTGCATTTTGATGGGGTGCAGCGGCCAGCACACCTCACAGTGGATAGCATTTTGGACACAGGGAGGCAGTCTCAACGTGTGAGACACGATGACCGTTCGTCTTTGGCAGTGGTCAACAGGGTGGGTCAACCACGAGCAACATTACCTACACTGCTCAACTTCCCAGGATCCCATGCTTTTCGGGATGGTGGACCTGGCCTCTGTGGGATAGCCAGTTGCAACAATTAGTGGAGCCCAATGTTGACGAGCGCGAGCGGGCGATGGTTTTTACCACTGGTACCACGGCGGTGCCATCTCTTTCTAAGGCATCACATCGTCAGGTGTTGGGGCAAGCAATGGATCTCAATTGCTTGACCTGGATTATCAGCTTGGCTATGGCTGAGCAGCGCAGAGTACGGAGTATACTTCCCATCATGGTCTCCTTGCCTACCGAGACGGTACAGGCAGCGAGTGAGGGCGAGCAGGTGAGGACCACGAGGTGCAGGCCGCATCCATGGCACACGTGGGAGGTGCTCGAGGTTCAGAATGAGTTGGCAGCCAAGGCGGCGGTGATGGATCAGGTTGGGGATTTTTCTCGGGTTGAGGAGGTCCTCAAGGATGGGATGATGGGGCAGGGTGAGACATTGTCACTGATAGAGGAGGTAGTGGTCACTGCTCAAGAGGTTGCAGCATAGCAACCACGGGACTGGCTACTGACACGCCAATCTTTCGGAGACCCTATAGATACAGTGACATGGAGAGGTCCTTGATTCAGATGAGAACTCAGAACCTTTGGGCGGCTGGTTTGGTGGAGCTAAATGGGGGAGAGTATGCTTCAGCCACAGTGATGCCAGCCAAGAAGGATGTCTATGGCAATTGGACAGAGAGACGTATGTGCGGTGATTACCGGCCTGTAAATTGTCAGACCAAGTCCGATAGGTATGCTATGCCGACACCAAAGGAGATCTTTGATGGATCCGGATATCACCAGTTGCCGATCAAGGAGGCGGATAAGCAGAAGACGACATTCTGGGGGATCAATGAGCACGGGAAGGATTGCCTTTACCAGTGGCGGTTTTTACCATTTGGGCTTAAGAACGCTCCGGCAGAGTTTCAGAGAGTCATGGACAGGATTCTAGCAGGGGTGGAGTTTGCTTGGTGCTACATAGATGACATCATCATCTTTAGTGCTACGGTGGAGGAGCATGAGAGACACCTTCAGGTGATATTTGAGCGCTTTGAGGGCGCACGGATTGAAGTTACATCCGGGGAAGTGCAAGTTTTTCCATAACCAGATTAAGTATCTGGGTCACATGATATATCCTGGAGGATTGGGGGTACAGCAGACTAAGGTAGAGTCCATTGCACAAATTCCACGCCCCACGGATGTGAGCCGAGTTCGAGCTTTCATGGGGTTAGCAAATTATTATAGACAGTTTGTTAAGGGATTTAGTGCCATTGCAAAGGCTCTAACCAAGCTGTCCAAGGTGGACCAGGAGTGGCAGTGGGAAGATGAGCAAGAACAAACTTTTCAAGAGCTCAAGGCGAGGTTGACCTCGACGCCCATCTTGAGACGACATATCAGGGGGCGTCATTTTCAGCTGCATACGGATTGGAGCATGTTAGGGCTAGGAGCGGTGCTCACCTCTTATTGACCCTCCGGTCGTGCAAGAGCCATGTGAATATATAGATGATGATTCGGCTTCTGATCATGACTCTCCTGAGAGGGGTTTTGATGAGGACAATAGACAGGAGTTGGAGCTTGATGAGGAAGATGATGTCCCTCCCGATGACATGATGTAGTACCCACGTGGCACATTATTACAAGGCGAACAAGGCAACTACTTCGGAACCAAATTGATCAACCAAGATGATGTCTCCCTCCACGACATACAACAATTTGTTGTCGTGCGCATATATATTGCTACACAACTACATCGCTGTCCAAACTACACCACACATATATGCACAATAAAGTAGTCTGCCACAATGATAGGAAACTAAGAACACTGTGTTGACACAAGAAACATGAAAACCAACACCATCACTCTTTAATATAATAGTCAAGCCAGGGGCACCCCAAGCTATGGGGACTCTACCCCACAACAACCTATCCTCCCTTCATAAGCACACTCAGATTCTGAACGGTGAAGGAGCTCGGTCGTGCAGGCTCAACTCGAGAGAGATGAGTCGCACGACTGACGCTCTCGTGAAGATAAGACGGTTCAGGTGTCAAACTAAACTTGACACCTGACTTAACACTTGAACTAAATCCAAGTGTTAAATACAAATAACTAGCTTTATTCTAGTTAGTTTCACACTGTGTTTATTTAACTTGACAGCTGTTGTGCGCATACATATCGCTACACAACACTACGCTGTCCAAACTACACCACACATATATGCACAATAAAGTAGTCTGCCACAATCGCCCCCCTAGCTGGTGGATACGTCCCTCTAACTCCAGATAGCTACAAGATGTAATAGCCACAGCCGTACTAAGTCCTCTATCACTGTCTCTATTGTACTCAAACTCTATAGACCAAGAGGCCGGGTACAAGAGTAGCCCCATCGTTAGTCGTCGTCTTGCAATCTGTGAAGTTGAGCCAGGATCTCGTGTATTTAAGGTCTCCTAGTAGCTTGGCCTTGTATTTCTTGTTAGTCTTCCATGGTTGTATCCACTCCCACTATCCAATGCAATGCGGACATAACCAATTCCCATCAGGAACCATCTCAAGAGGTGGAGTCAAGCATCCTATATGCCAACCTCCAGAGCATCGATCACACATCAGCATGGTGGTTGCCCCTCTAGCAGACCCACACAACATGCACCTCAAACTTGCAGGTACCACTGCCAGGTTTGGGTCAATCCTGCCATCGACATTCGGAAGGTGACATGGCGCACAATTACGCACATGGTCCTTCCAAGTTATGCCATCCCGACCCTCCAGGATCAAGACGCCTGAGGGCAAGACCGAGCTCGAACCCTCAAAATAACACGTCCTGCAGTCACATCCAAGGTCGTAGGAGCAGTCTGCTGCAGATAGACATAGTCACCAGGGTTGAATCTCCAAACCCCAGGACGATAGCCCCCACCACGTATGGTAGCATACCTCAACGTATCACGATGTTGTGCAATGGCAAGGTTCTCGAAAGCCATGGGCATGACTTTCTTGAACAACTGCACACTGATCACATGCACGTGCCCACACGTCCGGATCGTCAAGGTTAAGAATTGTAGCAGCTTCTCTACGAATGGATGTAGGCAAATCCGACTCTCGGCCAGAGAGAAGAAAGTATGGTGAGAAGGAGGCAAGTGATGCTTGCTTGCTGAACCTGTAGCCCATGGCTAACCAGGGTAACTGAAGGTCCCAATCTCCTAGGTGTCCCTTCTGCAAGCCATACTTGCGCAAACCCCTCTTTACTGTCTGAACAACTCTCTCTGCCAAGCCATCGGCCTCAGGATGATCCCGAGAAGTGGTGCGGTGGTCTATCAAGGCCTTGTCACACAAAGCCTGAAACTCCCACAAGAACTCTCTCCCTTGGTCCGTGAGTACCTCAGCTGGAGCACCGAATCGGCTAAGTACACAATCCAAGAATGCATACGCGGCTCCCTCACTAGCCTTATCAGGCAATGGAACCAACTCGATCCACTTGGAGAAATGTTCCACCATCACCAACACGTACTTGTTGTGGCGCATGGTCGGTGGCAACGGCCCTGCGAAGTCAAGACTCCACCTGTAGCCCAATCCCATGATCGGAAGAGGGTGCAATTGTGGAGTAGGGGCGTTGAATGAAGCACGCACCCTGTCACACACCATGCACCTAGCCACAAATTGTTGCACCTCTGTGTGCATATCTTTCTCCGATTCGTCAACAAGTCCGCCAGAATGTCAGGTACCACGGGCATCCAACGAGATGCGCGGCATGCCATTGTTTCTCTTCCTCTTCTTGTACATCCTCATTGTCATCGTCATCGTCATTGTCATCCTCGTCATTATCCTCATCGTCATCCTCGTCTTCGTCCTCCTTCTCCTCCGGCGCAATATTCGCATCAACCACTGATCTCATCCAACATTGTTCAAGGCAGTGTCTGAAGTGACTTCCCTGATCACTAATAAATTCCAAGGGACAGCCAAATCGTGTAAGTATGTTCTCATACAGGAACCTTGCTGTGGACTTGGCTGTGTTGTCCCTCAAAGCTTTAGCTTCCACCCACTTCGTAGTATAATCAGTGGCTGTAATTATGTACTTGTTCTGTGTATTCTTGGCTGGTGGGTTAATTGGTCCAACAAAGTCTAGTCCCCATTTCTGAAATGGTTCAGTAGGCATCGTAGGATGCAAAGCCATTTTTCCAGATCTCTGCAAAGGTCCTAGCCTCTGACATTCATCACAACTCTGACAATACTTGTGTACATCCTTGAACAAAGTAGGCCACCAGTAACCTGCAAGTAGTATCTTCCTACTGGTAGTCTCTTCTCCAAAATGTCCTCCAGCCACTCCTTTATGAACTTCCTCCAAAACTTTATTTACTTCATGGTGGTACAAGCATCGTTTAAGTACTCCATCAGGTCCTAGCTTATACATTCTGCCTCCTACCATAGTATAAGGTAAAGCCTTGATAGCGATTCTCTTCCTCCGCTCCTTACCATAACCAGGTGGGCACTGACCATGAGTAAGGTAGTATCTGATTGGCCACGGGGGCTGCTATTTCATGAGCCATGAGCCATGAGCCATGAGCCATCAGCAGAGTCGTAAGTGTCGAAAAAAACATGAGCAGGACTATTTTCCAGAAATGAGTGTCCGCGGGAATAGGGTTTAGGGTGTCACGGTCATAGGGGGAGAAGGACCTCCCGATGACCCGCATGAAGCCACACTCGTCAAGCAAGAGGGTTGCATTTGGACCTACAATGTGGGGTTGGAACCACGAATAGGGCGATGGTGATCATACTCGAGTTGCAAAATGGCATCAAGCTCCCCAATATATTCAAGCTTGCTTCTCTCGAGTCGAATGTCCCTTGTGCTTGACACGGAGTCTTGCCAATATGTTGCACACAAACCGGAGTCAAATGTGGTCTTCTGACGCATGTCAAGAGAACGAATGCGGAAATGACGTCCATGAATCCAAATTGAGGAGAATGAAATGGCATATTGAGATGGCCCTCTTGCAAGCTCTTGCACTAAAGGCGGCACCACCTCGCCCGCGGCCATCGCAGCCTCAACTCCACTTCGGAACCAATGGCGAAATGGTCTCAATGGCTGCATCTCTGTGGGCAAATCACGCCCCCCCGATGGGGCCGAGCTCGTGGATTCGCGCCGTCCTCGTGAGGCTCGCAATTCCCTCGCACGTGTGCGTCTCCAAAATTATACTTGCTTCCAACTGCCGTGCATTCTCATCCACATGTCTTGCCTCCCACTCCATTATGCAAGGGGTGTTCTTCAATACAAAGTCATGTGCTTGCTCCACCTCGGTGTTCGATAGTTTCACCCTCCTTGATTTTTTAGGCAAAACCATGTCCTTGTTCCGCACATCATCCTCTTCCTTCCACATTGGAGGGGCCTCTTTGTCCACCTTTCTCATGTACTCCGTACATAACACCATAGCCTCTTGCAATGTGTACCCCTCCGCCATGCTACCCTCGGGATGTACCTGTTGCTGCACGTGTGCCTTGACCTCCTTCATGTAACGCTCTAGAAAGTACATCCACCGAGCATGGACCGGTCCGGCAATCTCCGCCTCTTCCACCAAGTGCACTACCAAATGCACTTGGATGTCAAAGAAATTAGGGGGAAGATGCATCTCCAACATACACAAGACCGTGGCCGCCTCCTCCGTCATTCGTGGAAAATCCGCCTCGTCTATCTCTTTTGTGCAAAGCCAACGGAATAAATCAGCAAGTCGATAGACGGCTTTTCAAATGCCCTCATGGAGTGTCTCTCGTATTTCAATGGGAAGGATGTCTTGCAAAATGTTGTGGTAGTCATGAGACTTCAAACCATGGATAGTGGTGGCATCCTCAAATTTGTTGCGTAGAGATGCGCCATACCCGGTCGGGGTCCGGATAGCTTGTATTGTGGTCCGCCTTTGCTTGTATTCCTCTTTTGTCCAAGTCCAAGTTGGCGCCCTATACTTCCACTTGGGAGCATTGTTCACGTCCACACCATCAGCTTTAGGCCATAGTCGTGGCATACGGTTTTGGGCTTGGAGCTCTTGCCTCACACCAAGGGAATCACCGTCGTGTTTCTTCTCCCCCCCGATTAAGTTTGCCAGTACACGAATAAGTGATGAGCACACATTCTTCTCAATATGCATGGGATCAAGGAGGTGCCGGATTTTCAGATCCTGCGCATCATGAAATTTCCATATAATTTGTCATAAACCCTGGACTCGGTGCAATTTCATATGAATATGTCATGGCATTCAATGAATATGTATGGTCCAATGCATTTCGGACTTGTACCTCCCAATAAGGCAACTTGTAGAAGATTGAGAGCCGGGACATGCCACACCTCTTGAGCCGGCGTTTTTTATCCAACACCTCTTGCCCAAAATGACTCAGGGGGACGCACGAGTGGAGGTCTCCTCTCCACGGTCCCATCAAATAATTTCTTGCCTCTCGTTCTCCATGGATGGTTGAGAGGAAGAAGTTTATGATAGTTGGGATAGATCATTTTTGCGACGTTCTTCGAATGCTTTGCATCAAGGTTATCCGGCCCACAACATGATCAGGCCTAGCATTTGGCGTGCACTAGTGCCTCCGGTCCCCATTCCTCAAAGCCAATCATTTCAGTTTTGGGGTCGGCGATATTGTGTGAAAACCGCCACCAACCCTTCCATGGGTCGTGGGCTATTTGCAATGGAGGACATTGTGGTTCCTCCAGGGAGAGGGCTGACAGTGGACTTATTTCCCTACTTTGGCCCATACTACATGTGGTTCCACTGGACGCAAATGTGACGGGTAGCCCCTTGGGTGAGACCTTATGGTCTTTGTGTCAATGACCTCGATGTCTTCAATCGGGTGTTGGACCTTGGAACAAGGGTCATATGTGACGGAGATCCTGCTGTGTTCGGGAATGTTGCAGGATTCATCAATAGTTCAATTGGTAACCCTAAAATGACCAATGTACTGTGGGATGAGCGACATGACGGGGATGTTAGGCTAGCACAATTGATATCAAATTTTGTTATGACATGTGCATGTACTACAATTCTCGCCGGTTCAGAGTTGTTTGCCTCTTATGAGTTCTCTGATAAGGCTTGGGATAAGAGAGTCCATCGGGAGTGGAGTGAGTTTGACAAACGTTACAAACGTCACTCCCGCGGCCGCCGAGGAAACTTGTAGTAGGGGATGGTGATGAGTCATGTACACATATCGTGGCCCCTATTGTGGCACCGGTTGGGATTGGTGATTAGGGTTTAGGTTTTAGGCTGAATGTGCCAATGTACATATATTTTTTGGATGCAAATGGAGCAATTCCCAACCATTGTATATTAAATGAATTGTGAATGTATTTATAGAGCCAAGTACAAGAGCAAATGAGGTCAGCGAACCCTCCAAGGGGCACGCAGGCCGAGGTGGACAACAATACTGGTATTGGCCGCGGAAAACAAGGCCCAGACGACCATATTGCCCAAGACGGTGACGAGGTGGAAAATGAACACAATATGGACACTGACGATGTGAGAGCCATGGAGGATTTGTTAATGAACCACTTGGGGGAGGGACAACAAATTGGGGAGGATATGGCTCGCCCGGCCACATTGGATGAAGATGCCGACCCAAATCCAATGGAAACCGAGGCAAAAACACCCTTGTATAAAGGAGCAAAAGTGAGTCGACTTTCCACTATATTGTTGTTGCTTAATTTGCAATCCCGGTTTGGCATAAGCAACATTGGCATGTCCGCAATCATGCGCACAATTGCGGACCACATCCTTGCCCCCCATTTGGAGCATAAAATGCCACGTTCTCCAAATGAGGCAAGACAGGTTCTAGACACAGTGGGGATGGGCTACAAAATTTTCCATGCATGTCCTTGTGATCACACCTTGTACTATGTAGAGGATGCGCATGCTACCACGTGTCCCAAGTGCAAAAAATCTAGATACGGAGATGATGTTCAAGGAAAGAAGATCCCATGAAAGGTATATTTCTCTTATATTCTCTTTCCTGCCATTTATATTTATATACATAAATACATGTGTCCACCAACTAATATATCATTTTAGGGTGTAGGGTTTAAGAGGTTGTATCATTCCGATATTATTAGCGTATGCATATAGGTTATATGAATCCTTCAGCTAAGTAGCCTTACCAAAACAAGTCTTGATCATCCTTCAAAAAATGCCATGTTCCGGTGTGTTTCCATGCCGGCGATCGTGAGGGCCGATACAGCTTTGGGAGAGGTTAGAAAATCGCATTTCCAGTCTTCCCGCGTTGGCAAATGATCGGAGTCCGAATTGCCCAACTTCATGAAGTGGCATGCGGAGCCCCTCTCGGAAAGCTGTGCGGGCCCTCACGATTCGCCGGCATGGAAACACACCGAGGAACAATGGCATTTTTTGAAGGATGATCCAAGACATGTTCGGGTCGGCTTCTCCGCTGATGGTGTAAACCCACATTCAGTCCAGTCAAGTAGCCATTCAACATGGCCTGTGACTTTGGTTAACTGTAACATCCCCTTATCTTACTATCAAAGAAGGGTCATATCATGTTGGCTGCCATTGTGCCAGATGGATAACATAATTCCTTTTTGTTGCTTTAGGATGTACGTGGTAGTACAATGTCAAATATATATGGAACTAAGAATATCATTTGTTCTGTTTGAATTTGAAACGATCTTATATATATTGCAAATAATTTGTGTTGTAGGGAAAAAACAAGTTGCGAATATGGATGTGTATATGCGTCCATTGGTTGACGAACTCAATATATTATGGAATGGAGTTCCAGCTTATGATGCATCGGCCCCCATCGGCCAACGTTCTTTTCTCTTGCGAGGGCTTTTGCTATGGACAATGCATGACTATCCAAGTACATTTTAAATTGATATTACCTATAATATATATATTCTACCGTATATCATGTGTTTGTATGTGCTTGTCAGGAGTTTCCTTTAGCAATTCATGTTTTTGCTCGGTTCATTGAAATTATACGAGGCGACGAATGTTAAATCCCAACTAAATTCATGGTTTTGTGCAGGGCTGTTAGTTTGGTCGGGACTAAGCACAAAGGGGTACGCACCTACACTTCCTAGGGGTGCACATGAGACACCTATGGGGGCCTGGGATTGGGAAGGGGCAGCTGTCTGAATATGTTGGGGTGACTGGTGATGTGCACTAGGAGGTGGAGTGATATGTGACTGATCGGGTGACCAGCTGGGAGGTGATTGTGCACGGGGTTGACTCGAAAGCAGATGTGACTCGTGGGCTGCTGTACTAATGCAAACTGGATGTGATAGAGATGACCCATGGGCCAGTGCAGTACTAGTGAAAAGTGGAGGTGGTAGAGGTGACTCATGGATCGGTGGAGTGATGCAAAGTGGAGGCGGTGCAGGTGACTCTACATAGGCCGGTGTACTAGTGGAAACTGGACGAGGAGTAGATACAGATGGATGAGGTTCAGAAGGTGGAGGAGGTGGAGCTGGACTAGTACAACTAGAGCGTACTGGTGATGGACGTGGAATATCGACATCATGAGGAGGCGCTGGTGCAAGCGGTGGCCGGCTGCGCGCTCGGCGACCAAATAATCGAAGGGTGTAAGGTAAGCCCCTCGTCTCACAAACCCTATCTATGTCAACCTAAGGGAAAAACAAAATGACATCCGGCAATGGATGGTCCACCTCCAACTCATCACGTATATGTGATATACTGTTTTTGCGCGCTTGGAGAGCAACGACTCATGGCTGCACGTAATATATAAATCATACAATTAGTTTGTTGTTTACTCATATATTTAACCACAGTAACTTCCATTACAATATCAACTACAAGTCATTTTTAAACATCCGAGTACTTACAACAAACGTACGTCCTTATATACTAGCACAAAAAATGTTACAACAATGGGTTATAGAAGGCTCACCCTTGCCGCATCGGCAATCCCCCATGTCTGATAGTGTTCATCCACAATATGATCCTGCCGCATCACGGGAACACCTCCAGGTGCCACTCGTGCCCAACAGCGCGCGCACCAACACTCCACCCGAGGGGGTTTGTCCAAAGTGGCTCGATCAGGGCCTCATGGCTCTGGACTAAGAGGCCTAGGACCTCGAGGTGGCAAGCTGGGATGTGGAACGGGATGCTTGAGGCCAGAGGACGGACTTGCACGCGAGTGTACAGGAGGGTACGTGGAAACTTACGTAATGGCGTTTATTTCGGCGTCGGCATCGTCCACAATGAAGCCATTGGGTCGCCAGTCCGACATTTCTGCAAGGAGAGAGTCCCGCAAGGCTGCCATCCACGACACCAGGTCTGTTTTCCGCTCACGCGCGCATATGATGTACGCAACTGGTATACCGTTAAGCCACTCGTCGAAGATCATCAACTTGTATAATGAGAACTGTTCAAATGCAGAATGTCAGATGCTGCCAGTGTGCGTACATCCACTACTTCTGCAAGTGGATAAATTGTGAAAGGGATGAAGAGTACCTTGTGGTGATTTGTCCCGAAGGTTGCATCGCATGCAACGATACGGGCATGGCCTAATTGAAGCATTTGCTTCTTCTGCCACTCAGTCTGTATGCCGATTGTGAATGTTAAGTCGCCATCGTAGTGCTTGAATGTTGGCGCCAATTTTTCCTCTTGATAGAAGAAGACCGATTTTGGGTTCTGGTCTTTCTACATGCGGACACTCTCTGCATCGTTGGCATGTTTTTTGAACATTTGCCATGCACGTTTCTCGGCCAGGTTGCACACATCCTGCTCTAGTAAAAAATCGTCTCGTGCCTATGCATCTCCCAACCCGGTGTTGTTCATGATGTGCTCTTTATGTTCCATCTTGATTTGGGCGACTGACAGGCCTCGGCACAGACACTCCATGACCCATGCTTTCAATTCCTCGCTAATGTGTGGTGCATAGGCGTGGCGAGTGTTCCTGAACTCAACGGACTTCCCATGACAGACGTTCCCTTTCGCGTCTGTATGCTCCATATTGTTGTAGTACGTGAGGACACAAATGTCGGGGGCGATATAGCATTGCTGGACCTTGAAACAACACTGACAACCACGCTTGTAAGATCTCCATATTCCGTCTTCTTTCTCCTTGGGCCTTTATGAGGGTGAGATGTTCCAGCACCCAGAAGAGGTCCTCCACGTTTCAGTTTGGGATCCTCCACTATCGCATTGTTGGTGCGCTTGTCATCTGGACCATAGCAGCATTGATATCTGGATATAAAAATCACAATGGATATCCATCGACTTCTGGAAGCATGAAATCACAGAACGTGGGTACGAAAAATGGCAACAGACATGCAATCAGACTACAAAAGGACGATGAGGATGGAGCACACATGATACTGTTCAGGGAACTGCTGGCTCTCGGCTCTTTTAGCATGCCGGGTTGCACTTTAGTATGGACATTCACCCAAAACTGAGTGGGGTAGTCCACCAAACTCTCCTCTCCAAGGAGAGTCATCAACTCTATCCCACGGTATGCAGGCCTTCAGAACATTATGTTTGGCACCCATATAACCATATTGCGTGTCTCTCTTCCATTGGAGGTCCTTCCCGTTGAAGGGTCCTGGTTTGGGTGTTTGCAAACTTTGTCGAAGAGGTCGTATAATCCAGCATCCCGTTTTTAGTATATCATCACCCTCTGCTTCCACGTCCATGCCCTGTACAGTACAGAGGACACGCTTCAGAACCTGCAAGAAACGCGCCGCAGTACACTGGACACGATGGACAACGTGCAAGGAGCATCAGTGCGCACGTTCGCGGCTGCTGGCAAGTGGCAGGCGGCAGGGATATAGTTTCAATTCATGCCCTAAAACTGGAGGGCTCAGATGGCATTTGCGAACGGACGGTCCAGATGCGGCATCATCAGTGGACTGGAGGAAAGCGGACTCATGGGCGGCGGACTGGCGGGCACACTGTTGGGTGGACTGGCCGGGACTGGCACAACGGACTGGCATGGATGGCGCGGATGGGTTTCTCAGAATGGACGATCCAGATCCTTCGGCCGGCGCGGACTGGCAGACTGGGGGCAGCATACGGGCACAGCGGACTGTTGGGTGGACTTGCGGGGACTGGCACAACGGACTGGCGTGCACAGCAGACTGGCCGGCAGACTGGCGGTTTGGCAGACTGAGGGGAACTGGACTCACGGGCAGCAGACTGGCGGGCGGACTGGGGGCGCGGTGCGGGCCGCGGCGGAGCACGGGCGGGGCTGCCACGGGCGCGGCTGCTGGGGCTGCGGCAGCAGGTGGGCGACTGCGTGCAGGGGGGTGTCCGTGCGCGGGGCCCACCAGTCAGCTCGCGCAGGCCCCGAAAAATGGGCCCCACATTCAAGGGTGGCAATTTTGAAGATATGGGGCAATTGCCTCTAAATTTTGCACTGTCTTGATTTGGTAGGTGAGCACATAATGTGCGGGGTCAAAATTTAAAATTTCCCATTTTTCCAGCTAGCTGTCTCGATTTTTCACTACAAGGGTATGTTGTATGTTGTTTTACAAAAGTGAACCTCACCCTATGGGTTGCGGTGGAAGGTTTCATTGTATCTTTTCAAGCAAGTTTTGTCATTTCTGTGCGATCACTGGTGTGTGGTGGTACCATCTCATTACTTGGTTTGTTGGCTCTCTTCTATAGGAGACAGACTATGCAACATGTTGAGAAAATGTGGTGAAAGGACCTTACACCGTGTCGAGGCTCCCATTGGTTATTATTTTCACTTGCCCTTATGTGTTGCCAAAGCAAGAGAGCCCATTGTGGTTTGAGATTTGTTATAGCTTGTATATACAAGTAGTGGGTCTCAAGGCCCATAGATGTAGGTCTTCAAGTGCAGGGGCAGCGGCACGCTACAAGCGCATACATGAAATACGTTTGTTAGTGCACCACAGACTTAACTGTTTTGTTGCAGGGCAATAGAGCGGCTCATCGAATTTGAAGGACAAACCATTCACGCCACCATTCCTCACCCTTTCTCTTGTTATTCACAATTCCACTGCTTCCAACACCTCTTCTTGGTCGCTTTAACAAACAAGATTCGCAAGTTCAAAATCTCTGCACTGATGCATAGTCTCTACCCTCTAGGATAGCGACAACCAACTACCAACTAAGGAAAGGCTAGTGCGGGGCGTGACATTGGAGCGTTTGAAAGTGAGGGCAGGAAGGAGGGAGGGTGGCAAGGACGTGATCGAAGCCCCGGCCTATGGACGCCCATCCTCACACTTACGCCCAGCTCCGAGAGGCCTTTGTGCTTTCTATCCATGGGGTCCTTACCTCCACTACTCGCGAGGTATGTGCTATTACTTCTCTTTTCTCTTGGAAGCTCAGTGTCCATTTATGAGTTATGTGGAACTCAATATGCGATTCCTTTTCAACGTTCGGCAGCACTATTGCATTTTTGTATTGCTGCTGATGTTGATTCACACGCTTACACACAACCAAGAACTCCAGATATGGAGCCAGAGAGTAAAGACCTGCTTAGGGCTTCATATTGAGGACTGCCTGGGTAACAGTGCAGTGCTGCCAACGGTTGCAGGAGTTTGTGAAATTCTTCCCCAAAATCACACCCAAGGAGCAGGACATGCTGTATTCCATTTTCACACAGGTAAGTTTTATCATCCCTATAAGTATTAAAATCCTGGCAGACCTACAATGTGTCAGTTCCCAATGCTGTCCTTTGATTTAATCTTTAGCTTTTTCTTCTTCAACCGTCTGTTCTGTCCAGATCAAGGCATTTTCTGCCTCTGCCTGGTCTTCACCGATTAGTTCTGGTTGCTCCATATGTTCTTTGTCTATATGTGTCAGGTACACATTTGATCACAAGGATTCAAAATGTGAAATATGAGACTTAGGAGGAGTGTGACCTTACAGATTGGATCTTAGATGGTACCAACGGAATGAGTGCATATGAAGTGACAATTCCTTTATATCTGCAATGCATTTCTCAGTTGAGATGCCAATTCACAACAACAGACTTTTTCAGTCATCTGTCCAAGGCCTCCTGTGCTTAGGTCAAAAGTCCTACAGTATGGATGAGGTTCCTTTCAGGGCAGTGTAAAGATCTGCTTGAAGAGTTTCCTCATGCTCTAAGCAGTGCAGGGTTGGGTCTTCTATGTGGCAGGTGGTGGCACAAGTCCATGAAGATGCTTTGGTGGGTATTGTCTCCTACTCTCCCTACCCTAATATTCAGTGGCTGCAAGAGGGCGTCCCCTCCCACCTGGGTGCTATCTGTTCTTTTCTCCTGCTTCATTTTTGCAAAATATAAAATTTGAGGATTAGAAGTCGCAGTGCTCAGCCAGGGAGTATAATACTGGGGCAGGCAAATTTCTGATCTTGTTTGTTACTGGTTTCAAATACCTTGTCAAGTCATCTATGAACCACAATGTGCAAAACTATGTGATGTTTAACCTGTTTATTGGTAGGGCTCATATAAGCAGCCTTGTTCTGTTGTGGGTGTTATGCAGGCAGAATTCCAGCTCCAGTGTGACGCAGCTGAGGTTATTTCAGCTGTCTTATGAATTTTTTATGCAGTTATGTGCGGCTAGTTTGTAGAGTTTTGGTTCAGTTATCTTGAGTGTAGGACTTTCCTATAACTTTGTCGCACAAAGCTATCTACTAGCTGTCCAGACTTGTAGTCTTCTTGAGTGAGTCCTATTTTCCTCACTGGATCCTTTTGTTGCCTTGTTTGACATCTCGTCTTTATCATCCTCCCTGCCTACTCTGTCCACTTGAGTCAAACCTTCTCAGTGATATGTGATGCCTCTGAACAGGTAATGGAGGCCCTGAGTGAGTTGGAGCAGTTTACTGAGCAGCATGTGCGGCAGTGTTCTATCAGCTCCAGGTAACTCGAATGAGAGTGATGGCAAGACCGCTATTTGTAATTGAGAAGCGTACTTCCATGGAAGGTAATTTCAACCCAAGTTTACTGCACTCAATTGGTTTATATGGATGATTCATTATCAATTGAAATTGACCCTAAAAAGTTTGGCAACATGTATCTCAATATGTTTGTCTTCCTTCAGCTGCATTCCCCGTTTTCTACTTCTCACTTGCATCCTGCAACTTACCCTATGTTGTAAAGAGCTATCTCCACAACCATCCCACTGTCTTTGGTCCAGTAGTATACCTCCCCCAGAAGCTGTTCGAGAAAAGGCAATTGAACTGAAGATGGAGGAGGTCAAGAAATTGGAGGTCTTGGTGCCGCTGGTCAGCATCTTCCACATCTGAATGCATGACTTTGCTGGTGTTGAAGCATTGGACCCTAGACTTTCCTGAAATTGATTTTTCAAAGAATTGGAAGGATTCTTCCATGACATTGGCTTTTAATGGCACTTGTAATCACATTCAATCTTTATAGCGCTTATATAGTGCAAGGCTTAGTAATATTTGTTCCAAAAAACTTCCAGCAAAATGTTGAAGACATTTTCAACATGAAGTACGTATAATGGAGGCATGGCATTGACTGCAGTAGGATATGGAAGATTGATGATGAACTTGACCTTGTTCTGATCTAGTGCTCCAGGAAACTGACTCTTGTAATTCTGGATGGTATTGCCAGGAGGAGGAGAAAAACCAGCAGCTAAGCCAACGACTGGAGAGATTGCACAGCCAGGCTCTAGCTGCTCGGGAGGCTGCCTCAGTGCCTGTGATCTTTGCGAAGGTGCGTGCTGTTCTCAACCATAATGTAGAGTGTCTCTGACCATGGTAGGTATTTTTGTTGGCAAGAGTGTTTTTGGTTGCCTGTTCACTGGAGCGTTCACATAAGGTTCTGTTTGGTCAATACCACACCAGTGTTCTAGCCTTCTTCCAGTCTCCTCCCAGTTCCACTTCCAGGTTACGTGTTTATTCTTGTGAGGTGGTGTGCAGGTGCAAGAAGCAATTGCAAAGTTGCAAGCTGATTCCTCTTGACTGAGTGCATATGTGTTGTAGTTGGCTGCTGTTTACTAAGGAGAATACATTCATGATATCTTAATTCCTTTTGATCTATGGCGCTGTTTTTCTAAGTTATCATGTAGTATGTCTTGCCACTTCGTGGATTCTGTCTGCCGCAACTATTCTGAATGATGAAAAGTTGGTCCTTATAAGGAGCCTATTTATGACTGACTCGGGCGCTTCATGATACTACGGTACATGATGCACCAAATTTTACATTTCTTTTTTTGGGCTAATGGAACATTGTATCCGGAATACGTATTCTGACATTCTGGTAAGTTGCATCTGAGAGTGTCATTATAGTTGTCATTAGCTGGTCAGGTTTTCTTTGTTGCCCTTTCCTTGTGGCAGACCTACTCAAATCTTAAACAGTGTGTTGGTAGGTGCCTAAAGTTGGGCTGCAACTGCAGCATCGCATGTGGCTAGATTGAATGACTGACAGGTTGAACCTTGGCTTTCAACCTAAGAAAGACACCATTGAACAGGCTCTGAGTTAACACCCCTGCCCTGCCTTGAAACATTAAAATCTGTTGGTCAAATGTTCCTAGCAAGAAGAGGAGGGAGAGGAATAGGCCTAAGCCAGTGTAAATTAGAGTCATCTCGCAGTTGGGAGGGTATTGCTCCATTGGGCTTTCAAGGAAATAACAAACAGTATTCATTCCCTTCCAAGAATATATGTAAAGTAAATTGGGAACAAAGGCCCTTAAGATTCTTTGTGACAACTACAAATATAAGGAAGGGTTGTGGCCTCCAATATGGAAAAGTCTCAGGCCTTTTCACCTCACCCTTGTTTTTCCTTCTTCAGCCTTCCATTGTCTGTGGAAGCACACAGAAGACTAGCAAAATACAATCTTGGTAGCAACAGGACATCTACAAACACTACAGAAGTAAAGAGCAAGAGCAATAGCAATACTACAAACACTAGAGAAGAAATGCCAATAGGGAGTTTCAAAAAATTATGCATGCATGTTCCAGTGCATAATGCCCTCCTAGTTGGACAGATATACATGTCTGAGACACAGTAAATGGCTGGGTAAGAGAAGTATAATTGATATCTTATGTGCAGACACCAGTCTACCTAGTTCTCATGTATTATTATCTTACTCATTTCCTCACACCTTATTCACAACAATAATCTATTTTATATGTAAAGCCCCTGCATTATTTTTGAATGGGGGAATTTCGGGAAATTTCGCCTTGTTGGTCCAGTTGAGGGAAGAGAGAAAGACACGTCTCTTTACATCCTTAAGCAAATATCTTTGACCATCATCATCTTGCAGAATCCGAATAGATGCTCTGCAAGCCTCAGGACTCTATCATTCTCTTTACATACAATGTAGTAACTTGACCACGACTGTACCAGCCCCCCCAGCTCGATATCCATTTTAGGTTCATCTATCTTATCCCAAAAAACAACAAACAACAGAAGTACTTAATTTGGGATGACAACTGACATCTGGAATCCACCTAATTCCCTAGCAATATATCCGACATAGAGTGTATCATTTTTTGACAAATGCCTCGATGTTCTTAAGCCAGCGGCTGTACTCACGCTGCTCCTTGTCCTCCATAAGCTCCAAAAGAAAGTTGGCTAGGTCTGCATCTATCCCACGGACATCCAAGAACTTCTTGAACTGTTTTTGGAGATGCTCATCCAGTTGCCTACAACATCGACAAGTGCGGATATACCGAAGTAGCCCAGTCAGTGCAACATGATCATTAAAGCAGCCGAACTCCACTTTGTTGACACTCTCCCCCTGCAAAAGCTCTCGACCAAGGGAGATCCTAGCCTCCTCGCTCAACCGATTAAAGTATCGAACTTAGAACAAACGAGCTGCAAACCATATGAAGAGGCCCACACCAGAGAATTGACTTCACACAGCCTTTGCGACACCAACAATTAGGAAAGTCAGGGAAAAGACACTCACGAAAATTCTGGACCATCAAAAATGGGATCTTTTGATTCTTTGTTTTCGACATAGTGAACATGTCCAATAGTAACATCGCCCTTTTGACAAACGCAGCTGAACTCCAAGACTGGTTGATGTGCGCCCTTCGTTATAGAGACGGTAAGATGTACGGCATTTCCTTCGGGCACATCGTCGCCATTATCGTACTCACCTTCTCCCTCCAACTCCTCTCCTTCCTCCATACCAGGCTGGTACATGGCTGTCAACTTGACATCTTCTTCACCATACTTCCTGTGCAAACTCACCTCCAATTTCCCTGGCTTGTCTTCCAGTGTAAAGGGCTGTGGTGGGCCCTTTGCCAATGTCTGCAGGAAACGATGGTACAATTTACACAAAACTCCATGTCAGTGAAATTAGCCAATTGTGCATTCAACATTGTATAAGTGTCTAGAAGAGCAGTTACCGTAGCAGTCATGAAGATTAGTACAATAACTCTGACAGAAGAATCCGTGAACGATTGAATGGCGTGCTGCAGAACACATATCTGAGCAACTTCACAACAGTCCCCTGCACTCCACTACTTTACAGTGCCCAAAATGCATCCCGAATGCTGACCATCCAGTACATATCCCGGCGGGGATGAGATCGGCAGGGAAGATTACCTTGGAAGGTTTATACACATCCGTCTCGTGCTCAATCTCAGATTTGAGAACGTGCATGAGGCTGTCATCCAGGGGTGGTTGGGATGCTGGTTCTCTAGCGATATTCACCCAGCGCACAGGAGCCCCGATCATCCCTGCTCTAGCGCAATGCGGGACCTCCTGCCCTGCTGATGCCACCGCGGCCATTGATGGCTGCTCTAAAAAGTGCAAGGCTCGTCTCATGAGGGGACCCGTGGCCCTCCTCATTAGCAAGGAAGTGGCCATAGATATGCAGGACAAAGTAGAGGGAAGAAGAGAGTCCCCAAACTGGAGGGCAGCTTCAGCCGGGGATGGTGCGAGGGAGGCCACCAGGAGGAACGGGCGTGCATGTGAGCTTGCCCTCCTAAACCCTAACCTAAACCCCACCACCACCTTTGGGAACCTGCGAACCAGTGAGGGAACTGCCGACACTGGACGCTTTACATGTAACACTGGTTTACTCTCGTTGGCCTCTGGATGAATGTTGGCTTACCTACTAGGCCTACAGGCCTACTCTACTCAGACACTATCTGCGTAAGCATGTCATTGAAAGATTAAGTAAGTATCCAGTGTTAAGCATCTTATTGTAAGACCAAGTCTTAAGTATCCAGTGTTTAAGCATGTCATTGAAAGACCAAGTCTTAAGTATCCAGTGTTTAAGCATCTCATTGAAAGACCAAGTGTTAAGTATCCAGTGTTTAAGCGTCTCATTGAAAGATTGAGTGTTAAGTATCCAGTGTTTAAGCATCTCATTGAAAGATTGAGTGTTAAGTATCCAGTGTTTAAGCATCTCATTGCAAGACCAAGTCTTAAGTATCCAGTGTTTAAGCATCTCATTGAAAGATTGAGTCTTAAGTATCCAGTGTTGGGCGGGTACACAGGTGAAGATCCAGGAGTGTACAAGATATCGCTTGTTTTCTACAGCCCCAAGACCTAGCTGGGCTTGCTTGTGCCCGGGTATGAAATGCCGAAAGGGCCATACTTTCTAGCAACCCATGACCACTGGGAAGATGCCCATGTCCACTGGAAAGATGTGGGTTGCCATTGTTTACCCGTTGGGAGGATTGCGGTCTTGCGTGACCGTACATTATACCAAGTATTTATATAAATAGCAAGTAAATTTATATGGGAATTCCATGCATTCCAAATTTTTCTGTAGAATGCCCGGTTCATCGCGCGGGCAGGGTTCGCTCGAGGGAGGGGAAAATAGGGTGTTTTTGGTGCAGTGTTTGATTTACACATTAGCTCGAGCAATTTAAATCAAGTGAACAAAACATATGCATAAATAGAAAAGAGATAACATTATAATGAATCATATAAATTTATAGTCAATATGCCACAATGCCACTGGTGTTGTAACATTGTATTGATGCCACGCCAGGGGTAAGTTAATGCTCTATATCTCCTTTCATAGTGAGCCCCTAAGAAATTAATCAATGAAAAAAAAAGGTCATAAAGAATAAAAACAAGGAGTGTGCCATTGAACCAACACATCTACAAATTCCACGGGTTTAATGGTACCTGATAACACTTGCAATGCTCTTGCGATGTTCCGTCTGGGAGCCCTCACATTCAACCGTGTCAGGGCTGCTTTGACGTGCAAAATGCCCCAATTTGCACCATGCTCCCCAATTGGAAGAGTGGATTGAATTCTATCTGACAAACCCTCAATGGTGAAGCTACCGTATACCTTGAATTTGTAACCAAGGGCCTTTGTCAAAAGCCTCTTCAACTCTCTAAGGTCTTTAATACTTAGAGCTTCAACAACTTTTTTGAAAGTAACTCCTTGGTTGAGCATGGTCTGAACATAGGTCACTAGGTCTGCCATAGACTGAACACCCTCTTCAGCCATCACTCTTCTGAAAAAGTAGTTGTAATAATCACTCTGCCATAGCTGCATCCAAAGAAACTAGGGTTAATTGAACTACCTAATGTTACTTCAGCTCATGATTTTCCTGAGAATTTGGAAAAAAAAGCTAAAACAACCACAACTATACTCAATCAGTCAGTCTGTTAACCACTTCCTCTCTCCACCAGAGCGCCAAAAAGCTAACCACTCATTGAATCTTTGTCACAATCCGAGGCTGCAAACGACCCCAGCCAGAAGGAAGGTCGAGGTGCCTGGCGTCAAAGCTCCACAGTCCACATTCGCCGTGACCCATCAAACTGAACCCTCAATAAATCCTCCCAAAATTTGGAACATATGGAATTCCCATATAAATTTACTTGGTATTCATATAACTACTTGGTATAAAGTATGGTCACGCAAGACTGCGGTCCTCCCATAGGTAACCAATGGTAGCCGGCATCTTTCCAGTGGCAACCGGGATCTTTCCAGTGGACATGGGCATCTTTCCACTGGTCATGGGTGCATAACAAGAGAGATGCCCTTTTGGCATTCCATACCCGAAGGCCTGCACAGTGGATTAGGGCTTCAGGAGGCCCTCCAAAAGCCCTGCATAGTTGGACTAGAGGTAAGCGGGCCGGACTCGTGATGGATGAAGACATGGGATGGAAGATATCATCATTGAAGAAAATGAGGAACTCATTGGACTTTCTGAGACAGATTTTTAAGATGGACTCTATGAGTACATCTGATTAGCTTAACCCTTAAGTTCCCAAGCCCTTTTTTGACTTTTTACCAATTTTGGGTACCCAGCTGCAGTAAATTGCCCCTAGAAACCTACCAAAAGTCATCCGGAGATTCCAGCCTTATAGCAATGGGCCCAGCTCATTTATGCATGACATACCAAAAAATGAGCCAAGTCCACCGTGGAAATTGTGAGATTATAGCGTTGGCCCGGACCTCAAATATGAGGTCCCAAAGAAAAAATGAGAAAGAAATTGGTTTGACCAAATCAAAACCTAGCTTTATCCAATTTTGCTTGCCCCCAGACCCACCATTTTCAAATCAATAGTGGAGTGGCTATGACCCCACTAAATTGCAGGTCCAACTGATTTTTTCACCTATGCTTGCTATGCATGCAATTACATAGGGGTTGAAATCTCAAAATTGACAAGAGAAAATGTGCCTCCAATTGAAGTAATTTTTTTTCTACAATTTTTTTAAAAGCCAATGGTGGATGTGTGTATGTAATGCTCACACACCACAAGGTGAAGTGCTTTTTCTAAAATTGCTAATTTTCTGCCAAAAATGGCTTTTGGAGTGCAATCTGTTTTGGGCTTGTTTACCTGCCACGTCAGCGGTCAACAAGCCCTTTTCAGGCCCCAAAACGTAAATGATATTTTTTCTAGGTCGTAGCTTTTGTTTTTTGCATCTCAAGACAAATCCCTTGTCATTAAAGCTTCAGGAGTGGGCCCCATCAGATTAGATCTGCAAAAATTAGGTCCAACTGCAAATTCAAAGTGACCCGATTCAGGTCGCTTGGGAACTTAAGGGTTAACTCACTTAACCTCTAAAGGACGAGAGGTGTTTTTGGGTTTTTGGACAATTCCGGGACCCACCCTCACACGTCAGCGGCTACCTGCCCACCAACGTTCATCCATGTGGATGAACCGTACAAATTGCTTCCTACCTACAAGATGCACAAGCCCCCCAAATTTAGGGAGATTCCACCGTGTAGTTTGGGAGATTATAACATTTGAAGACGGTGCATTTTTTTGAAAATGGAAAAAACAAAGCAAAAGTTCATGTTTGACCAAGCAAATTATCCATGATCCCAAATTTTCCTGGGAGAAAAAGTGCTATATTCCTGTGAAGTGCACAATCCCAAACCCTCACACCAAATTTCACCCCAATCTGCCAAAATGAAAGGGGGGGGGGGGGTGCTTTGTATGTGACTGGAATGGGGGTCCAAAATGAGAATTTGAAAAGAAAATGGTATAGGCCCCATTGGGACCTCAAATTCTCCTTCATTTGGGAATTCTAACGGTTAGTCCCTCATAGGCCAAGAACTACACAAGTCTGCCCAAGAATTTCCCAAAAATTCCCTAAATTGCATTTGGGATGTGGGATTTTGTGAAATTTCCGGCCTCCTCCAGGTCAGGCAATCGGTGGCCGGAATTTCGCCTGAATCCGGCGACGTTTTCCGGGCCATGTCGAGGTTTCCCATTATTTGCCAGGGCCAGCTCATTCGAGCCGTCCCTCGGCATTTTGAGCCGTCCCTCGGCATTTTGGGGAAGGGCCTCACAAGCCCCCACTCTGCGGGTGGGATTTTTTGCGGCAGGGGGCAATGCATGGGTTGGCCGCTGCCACCTGCCACGTCCACGGTCAACTGCCGTGCCCCCGCCCTCCACCCAAAAAAATTCCTGACAGCGGAGTTCTTCTCTGTTGGGGGCGCCATAAAGACCTGCGTGTGCAGCTCATTCCGCGCTACATTTTTCGTTCAAGCCGCTCGTACATCGGACTTCATCCGTGCATGCTACGGATGGATGAAAATCAGTCCGACCCGACTCAGGTCAGACTTCATCCATGCATGCTACGGATGGATGAAAAATCAGGCCGACCCGACTCGAGTCAACTCGTCGTTTAGGGGTTAAGTGTTATGAAATCTTCTTCTCGTAATGATATATTGTTAAATCTCTATGTTGTACATTTTAGGTACTCACCAGGGGTAGCACTTATCTACTGTACAGAGACTGCAGGATATTCCCAGCTTGGCCATGGTATTGGGCATGTAGCCTGGTCGCCCTAGTAGCTGCAGACAGACTATACTCATACTCCCTGAGTGAAGGCTTGGTGCAGAAGGCCTAGTCTTCTGACTGCCCTCATATGTATGCAGACATTGGAAACCCATGGTTCCAAGAGCCAAGAGGAGGGGTTAGTTGTTAGTTCCACATATCATTCCTGGTAGCCATGAGTAGTGAGACCAGTGGTTGCAAAGACCAGAGAAAATCCTCTCGCACCTCAGGGCCCTTAAAAAGTTTTATACCTTAAGCATCTGAGGAAAATAACCCAGCCTGTAAATGGGAAGAAGACTAGCACTGTTCAAAGGATTGAAGTAAAATGTTCTCATCAGGGCAGTAGCCAACCGAAAGCTTAAGAGCATCAGAGGCAACACTCTTTTACAAGGAAGTAGCTCACCAATAGTGGTTCTGTGCCTAAACTTAATACAACCTTATAACTTGCTCCAGAAATACAGTCCTCATGTGAGTCACTGGGAAATGGTAAGCTGAAATTGTAATTGGGCATTTGCTGAAAGACAGGCCAGCTTCAATCCAAGAAGCACATTCATATCAAAATTGATGAAGCCCTACCGAATGCAATTTAAAAGTGAAAATTGAAGAGGACATCGGCATAAGATCTAAAGATTGGCTTCAGCTGTGCAAAAGCAGCTCTTTCAGCTGCACCAGCCAGTACCATTGACAGTATCACCAGAAGGTTTATTAGCTTCGTCTCCTCGGTAGAAACAGGATCCCTTAGACACCCCACCAGCTAAGTAGCCATCTACAGCATTTGACATTTTGACAAGCTGCAATCTTCATCATCTGGCCATTGCGGAATCTCCACCATTTTCTTGAGACCTTAAATTCTCCCACAAGTAGCGGCCGCTTGCCATGTCAACCAAAAGCCAAAAGCCTGAGGCAATCTTCGAGGATACCTGCAAAAGGGTAGAAAAAATAGCTTGTTGTGACCTTCTTTCATCAACTGCCCACATGTGCAGAATATAAACTATAGCGCTCAGAGTGCATTGTCCATGTATGTAGCTGTGGGATGAAACCATGGAAATCCTGACCAACAGATACAGGGACAAAAACTTAAGCCCACCAGAAGATGGTACATCCTTCCTGCGTAGGGCAAGGGAAGAGAGAGAAGCAGGTTGTACTGCTCCTTTGCAGATCTGCTAGATGGACACATCCCAACCTGGACGAAGATCTGACGCTCGTGAGAAAATATATCAAAAGCAGTAGAAAGTTCCTAAACTGGCTACAAGATGATAACCGGTCTAGGCCTTCCAGGAGCTTGTCCGTGACCCACAGAAAGTCGCATGTTGGCATTAGGAAAACAGACACTAACGTGTGCAAAGTCGTAAGGAATGAGAGGGCACATGCTTGCAGTCTCAAGGGAAAACCTTACAAAACTCCCTTCACCAACTGAAGTGAAGGGGTAGATGGTATTACACATGGCTACCAAGCAACAAGCGGTCTGTGATTAAGGACCAACTTGTTTGAAATGGGAAAGTTCATTCCAGAAAAATTTGCGAATATCGTTCCAGAGTCAACGGAAGATGAATTGCCGACTTGGTCTTTGAAAGGGAAGACCATTAAATGTATACGTGATCAAACACAGTTGGTTCAGTAGAGACCAACGAGAAGCTCTCGGCTCACCTTGCTCACACTGCTTCGTTTCTGTGAGGTAGCTGTAGACGCCTCATCCTTCAGTTCAGTAACATCCAGAATGCTAGTGCCCTTCGAACGCACGGTTTGAAATGCAAAGTACCCGGCCAAAAGGGCCGAGAGAAACACGAGGATCACACGTAATGGACACATGGCTCCTTGCTCCTTTCAAAACACAGCCCCGCCAAATGGGTCCGTCCACCCTAGATGTGAACAAAAAGTGAAGGGAACACAAACCCGGACGACTACTTCACAAGACACCAACCTTATTTCTTATCTGTCTCGATTTCGACGCCACAGACTAGATCCCCCGGCAAATAGCGACCAGCTCAATGCATCGACAGCCTCCCGCAAACGAATGTGGTGGACAACTTGAGAAACGGGAATGGCCACAGGGCCAATGAGAAAAGAACACTGCTAGCTAACTACATTCCAAAGAGAGAGATGAGAGCAAAAACAGTAGAGGGGAAGATAAATTGCAGCAAAGGCGGAAAAGTCAGGGAGCCAAGATGCGCGAAGGGCAAGCATGGATCCGTGGGCACTGAGTCAACTGAGCAAGCTAGGGTGAATGTAGCTGGCAGGCGACGGCCATGTCCAAGTCTAGTCTGGCGTCTCTCTTCTGTGTCTCACATTTCACGCGTCACTCCGCCCTCGTACGCGGCCTCATCCTCTCCTCCTCATTATCATCCATCCACGCCTGCACGTTTGAACTTTCTACCTACTGGGATACCTTTATTGCGTCCATGGACGTGAGCATCGTGGCAGCGTTGCCACTTGCCACCTGCATATATTCCGATTATTGGATGGAAGTTGATGGATGGATGATGCAAAAAGTGTAATCACGTGGCCTAGTCAACCAGGGTTCCCGTTGCAGGGTTTTGTTTGAGAAATCGAGAGGCAAGTGCGGGGTGGGGGGTGCGACAGGATTGGGAGATCTAAGAATTTTCCTCTTGATACGTTGAAGAGGTGTGGAAACTGCAGTATTTTGGAGTTTGATCGGGAGAGGAGCTATGACTGAGGTGAGTATTAGGTGCATTATCCTTGCCCTTGTAAGTTGTTTTCTCATCCCATCATCTATTTGTTGGGAGGTTTGGATGATTGCATGGTCCATATATCATGAATTCTAGCAAGAAGGTGCAAGTCATGAAGCACACTGGCGAAGGAGGATGATAGCAAATTCTCACTTACGGCTTCTCGGTCTTCCTACATGACATCGAATGTTACACAGAGAGTTATGGTTAGGTTGATAACGACAGTATCGACAGACTCCCTTTGATCAATTGCAAGCTAAACTTTCATCTTCGGATCAAAATTTAACCTAATTTGCGAAAGTTGTTCTTGTTTCCCCATGGATGCTTTGAACCACCTGGTTGCTTTTAGGAAAAACTCATGGACGAATGATTCAGAGGCAGTGAGATGGTAGTAGAGGCCCTCAACCAAAGCATGGAAAGGGAGATCTTGATAACAATTGTGAAATGGGTAAAATGATCTTCACTAGCTGGTTTACCTTAGGCTACGGCTGTTCGAAATAATTTATGAAAGCTTGCTGCAGACTGTGTAGTACATTGTTGACTAGTGGAATGTTGCTTTTCAGTTGCCTGTGGCTCTCTGTTCTTTTAGGGCATATTGGTGCTGGACTGCCCTCTGCAATTCCCAAGGGTTTCTGCATAGTCTTAACAGGTGTCGACGAAGTCAGCCTTAATGGTTCTCCAAAATGTGACACAGCTTTGTTGCACCTCATCAAAGAACGTGCTAGAAATCTGCTCCAGTTTCAGGCCTTGAGTTGAATGCATTGTTGTCTGTCTTTTGTATAGAGATGTTACCACCGAGTTTTCCAAGTAGAAAACTCACTCTCGGAGACACTCTGAAGCAGAGATAAACCAGCTAGCCATTCCTGATGCTTGGTTCACGTTTAATGCTTCTGGTTGCAAAGTTTAAGCATTTCAGGCACCCATTCATCTAGAAATGTAGGTCACATATGTTGTGGAAACTATGTCTTCCATAAGATACACTTGGACGGTGCTGTGTGAGAGTGAGTCACACAAGCTGGAGGAAGATCTTCCAAGTATTTACGAGTTAGAACCTTTTGTACTTTAGTTCCAAATCCTCTTACTCTGAGACTCGGAAGGTTGTGGTCATGGGTTTTGTGACAGTAGAGGTCATCCTGAGCTGGAATCAAGTCACGTTTGTCGAATTTGTCTGATGGGCTGGAAATTTTGCAGCAAAGCTACTCTCAAGCCAGCTTGGATTAACTATGTTCATGGAGCTCACTTGAACTATCTCAATGGTGGATGTACTCATAGATATGTCTTGGCTACATTTTTTTGCAGTATTTCTGTACACTCCTGCAAATTGGTCAACTTATAACACACTCGGTCTAATATTTTAATTCCATCTGCAGTACTGGGTCAGCCAAGGAAACAAGTGGTGTGATTATTGCAAGATTTACATTGCCAACAATGCCACCAGCCTCCGCAACCATGAATTTGGGCAGCGCCACAAGGAGAATGTTGCAAAGCGGCTTGCAGCTATGCGCAAAGACAACATTGTGAAAGAGAAGGAGAAGCAGCAGGCTTTGAAGGACCTTGAGCGCATTGAAGCGGTAAGTAGACATTTTGGGAAAGCATCTCAGTATCTAGGGTCTGATGGTCATATGTCTCAAACATTAACTGTTTGATCTGTACACCTTACACCTTTGCTTTAGTGTTTTCATGTAAATTGTGCATGGGAAGATCGCATGGGGGAGGGGGGCTGCAAATGAGATTTGTGGGCATGTGACTTTTTCAGGACAATACGATCCCCAGTTCCCATTTTGTTTGTTTCTCAAACAAAATATACATTCCTTGTCTTTCGGTGACAAAAGCTTTGTAGTGCTGTGCTGCAGCTGCCATGTTGAATTTCCATTTGGTGCTAAGCTTGCTGTCCATTCCTTGTTCAGTATGAAAAACGCTCAGCATGCTTTCCTGATCCTCAACTGGCGTGTCTTTCTTGTCGGTTTTCTTTAGTTCTTTTTCCTTTGACTTTCATGCTTGAAGCCTAAGGCATGATTCACATGCTAGACCTAAAACCAATTAAAGCTATTGGATTTCTTCACAAAGATCAAGCATCGTTGTTGTCTTTTGGCCTCCTGCCTGACAGTGGGAGGCTGTTTTTGAAGACACTCAAACTGAGGTGGAGATTTGAATCAGTCTGATGGCACATCAACACATTAGGGGAAGTTGTGAGCTAATTAAGATACTAGTCTCTTGATCTCCTTAGTTTCTTGGCGATCAATCCCTGTGATATCTTTATATGGAAGGTGACTGAGAACTGCTAACGCAGGAACGCAAGCTGATCACAAGCCCTGTGAGAATCTGACGTAGAAGTTGATGATGCCCTGTTCAAGCTTTGTTCCAACTAGACCTGCTAAGACTCGAGATCAGCGCTAATCAAACACACTTCAAACTGTAAAATAGGAAATGAAAGTTGATCAAGACATGATAATCACAAGCGGCGAGCTTGAGGCTTGAGCAACAACCTGTAGCACTAGTCAGACAGAGTGAGAACATCCTATAAAAATAGAGATCAAGGAGCACCTGCAGTAACCACGAGCTAGGAAACTGATTCACAGCAGCCGTAGGATGCATGGTGTGATCTAGTGAAAACTATTTTGGTTCAAAATAGACTGCATAAAATTTGGTAAAATGTGAAATTCTGAGGGTAAAATTGCATAGTAGATTTTAAGGTAGATAAACCACCCCACTCATACAGACTACATTTGGAGCTAAATTGAGTTAAGTGCACACCCTTGAGAAACATTTTAAAGTTCTGAGCCTTAAAATGTCGGTGTAGGAACGTTGGTAACAAAAGGTACACTTGTAGCACGTCATGTTCTGTGGTGTGGAGTGTGCGTAAACAAACTAAATCCAAATGAACGCACATTAATCAAATGAACACTGGAAGATATGTATAATCATGTCTAGACAAGATGTGACTAAGCCAATACTTCGCCAGGACATAAGCAGAGAATGTCGAATGCCTTACTAAACTATCGAGTAAGTTATGGTGGGAAGGAGGTCCATTCAGCCATATCATGACCTTACAGAGACCTATAATATTGCTAGAGAAGTCCGAGGTAGATTTAGGTAGCAGCACGCATGACAATGTCCAGGGTATATTCGGCCATAGGCCAAGCTGACTAACTAATTTTGATCTTGTGCCCTTCATCCCAAAGCAAAGGCATCTTCAAGAGAAATTTCACCAAATGAAAGACAGTTGCTTATGCTAGTCACACTTAACCAAAAAGAAGTGTTGAGTGTGACACCAGGATGATAGCCATAGCACATTCAATGGTGTCTCACCTGGATCCATTGCAGCTAACCAACAAACCAATAGGTGAGTTATTTCTGTGGAACCCCATGCTTACAGCATCACTTGTTATCGAATTCAACCAGGGAGAAATTATGACAGCATAGCCGCATCCTGATAATACTCACGTGTAGTTGATTATTACTCACTCACCTCTCTTTGATTCAAAGTAGCAACAACACTGATCAGATCCAAAGGTTGCAATGAAGACTAAGACAGGAGGTCCTTCCCTTAGTCTCTTATATATCTGCATCTGTAGACCTAGTCTACCCTGAAATAAGCATCCATACAGCACCGTCCCAGGAATCACTTCGTTAATGAGCCAGGTGGTTGGTCTTCGAAAGATTGCATAGGGATCTTAGCAAGAGAAGTGTAAGAAGGCCACTGACTTCCTTTAGAGCTGTCTGGTCCTAGAGGATCTCCACAAACTTTGGAGCTGGTTGTTGTCGTGAGTAGGTCAGAAGGCCTGATGAATGAAGCACTTATAAACCTGAAGCCTTAGCTTCATCCAGTAACATGTGCAACATCAGAACCAAATTGAGAGAGAGAGGTTGCTGCTGTCATGTCAAGATAAGTTTTGAATGCGAGAGGATAGCAAGTTGAGGGGAAACCCTTCTCTTCCGGACACAGGCCCCATCATACTTTCAAAGTCTCTTTTATATTTTCAGCTTACCTCTAGTCTCAGTGGGTGGGCGGGAGGGAGGTAGAGAGTACGTCCGGTGTAGTTCCCACAACCGGGGAATTTAACACCACCTTGATAAATAAGAGTACCACATCAGATACCACCCAAGCCAAAGCCAAAGCTGCTGAATACATGTATTTCAGAGCTATGATAGATAGTGACATCATAGCTTAGGATTATCAGCCAGCATAGTAGCAGATAATCCTTCATGAGGGTTCCAAACTCCATGGTAGGCATCCAAACCTTATCCACAAGGTTCGGAGAAGAAAGTTATCAGACAACAACCCCTCCTAGCTATGAAGGCAAAGGTGAAGCCTCACCTGCTTGGACAGCTGGATAGAGTAAGAACTATAGCAGAGAGAGAATGTACTTTGTTACGTTGACATTGATGTTTGCTGTAGCCTTGTGGCCACAGACCCCGCAACCAGCTTGGGCAGAACTAGAGTAGAGAGAACATTGCTATAGCCTCATAGTCATAGAGGACTAACCCAGTTTGAGCAGAACCAGAGGAAACCAAAACTACCTTTGTGAGGGGCTCACTCCAGTTGTGGACTCACCGCGATATAAACAATTTGTTAGAGAGAGGTTACCGCTGTCATGTCAAGACAGAATATGACTGATTCATACCAAATCAGTCAAGAAATTTTATGACATCATATGCCTGAAACTTCCCTCAACATACTTTACAGTCTCGAGAATAGAAGAGGATGTACTCATAAGGTATTTTGCTGTAGCCTCGTGGATAGAAATGTCGGTTTATGTTTGCACCTACAATTGGAAAGAGGTGCATGCAGTCAATCCGATTTGTTGACATAAATTTGGCCTCTAAATTTTATGTCAACCTCTTTCCATCATTAGTTACCTCTCAAATGTGATTTTAGAGTTTACTTGGCTCTCACATTAATATATTTTATGGTATTGCCATGGAGTTTATGTCTTTCCCAAAAAATTTAACAGTGTGTATGTTGGCTTCACTTGGCCTGGCTTGGTTGGGCAGCAAGCGAAGAAAAGCTATGAGAAAGATCTTGCTGCCCTTCAGCAGGCTGATCCAGCAGTAGCTGAGAGGCTCGCAGTGTCTACGAATAGTACGACTTTCAAACTTCGAGAAGAGCTGGGTGTACCAGGGGAGGTTTCCATTGAGGCCCCCATAGGGAGCGCTTCAGAACTGCAGCCTCAAAGTATCAACCAAGGAAAAACAAATGGTAAGTGACGATGTAGCTAGTGTCTTGAAGACAAATCTAAAAAGCTAGGACAACTTTTGGAGATTCAGTATTGTGAACTTGCCCCCTTCCCCCATATCGATCAAAAGTTTGGATTGTTTGGTCAGAAATCTTCAATAGGAACAGGCTGATGACAAGCTCCTTCATTCTCTTGCCATCTCTGTTCCAGAACTGGAGTGATCTCCCTGCTGCTCTCCCTGATTTCCTCTTCCCCTTCTGTTCCTCTCTTCCGCTCCCTTCAACTGGGTGCATAGTCTTAGCAAAAGCAATTTTTAATCATGGCATTCTCTCCGTTGTTCTTTGGTTTGGCAGATTGGACCTATGATGAAAGAACAGGCTATCATTTCAATGCTGCGACAGGCTACTACTATGACCCGAACTCTTCTCTCTACTATAGTGATATATTAGGTACTGGACTTCCCCTACTTTCATCTACGAAGCTAGTTGCTCTGACACATTTACTGTCAATATCGGATTCTATAACAACTTTGCCATTGTACATGTTTTGTTTTTCTTTTCTCTTTCACTTGGGTCCTCCCTTCCCACATTTATCTTTATGTGGAGGGGAAAGAGTAGAAAGCTCCTTGAATTGCTGAATAACCAAAGGAAGGAACTCAATTATGTCCTAAAAAAGTGACAGTCCTTAGTAAGCTTTCAGTCTCTTCATCCCTAGATTGCAAAATGCGTTGTTGGAATGGATGTGGATGTTCCCAGGTAAGTGGTCAACACAAGATGACGCTTTAAAAGCTTCTCAAACTGCACAAACAGAGGCTGGCATTGCACCTGTAAACCTGTCAGGCTCAAAGGCAGCTGTAACTTCAAGACAAGAAGAGATTGGGAACCATTCTCTAAAATCCTCCCCTTCCCTCAGCTCAGAGTTTAAAAAGAATGGACTGAAAGCCTCCAGCACCATCCCTCAAGGATCAGTAACTTCATCAAGGCCAATCCCTAGCAAGGGAGGTAGGGGAGTCTCATCCTCTGTGGAAGTGGGCAAGAGGAAAAGGGAGGACAAAGCAGGCCCAGTTACTAGTGAAGAGGCAGCCGCATTGGCAGAAAGAGAAGCTGCGAGGAGACGGACTCAGGAGAGAGAGAAATCTTTATTGGGTCTTTATCAAGCATACTAAGTTGCCTGTTTTAGCTGTTGCCCCTCT
Organism: Takakia lepidozioides; assembly: GCA_030704615.1. Lineage (NCBI taxonomy): Eukaryota > Viridiplantae > Streptophyta > Takakiopsida > Takakiales > Takakiaceae > Takakia > Takakia lepidozioides. The sequence continues at coordinate 63,497,114 of CM060734.1, forward strand.
TTTTCGCTCTGTGCCTCCCATACACTCTCCAATTTACATTGCAACCACAGCTGGATGTTGTACCTCATTTGAGGTAGAGGGGCTGCGGTAGTGATGCTGGGTATGGTTATCAGGTTCTTAATTTGACCCTGATCTCCCTGTATTCAACTGTAAGAACTTGTCAGAGTGCGTCAGTGGAGTTCACATCTCATGGATCACCAGCAGCTCTGGGAGGGTTAGTTTCCCCAAGGTCCATTTACCCCTAGGGTTTTGAAACTGTTAAAGAGCACACTCTCTTGCCCTTGCCACTGCCTCTGGGCTTCTCATCCTTGGTATGATGTGAGTACCTCTATAGAGATCCTTTACTCCGGGGTTACACTAAATGCAGCCATGAGCACTGCTGCCATGGCCATTATGGAAGCTGCTCTTTTTGAGGGTTGCTTTATGACTTCTTTAAGAGTTATTTGCCCCTATCATAGCTCGACACGACACAAAAATACCATGTTTTCTTGCTAAGGTGCCAGCAAGCAAGCAGGTAGACGGTGCTCGTGGTCTTGAGAAGAGCTTAGCAGGAGAAGCAGCACTTTGGTGGGTGGGGGGCTGGGGGTTGTGTTGCTAAAACACTTTGCGAAATGTTCTTAATACTATTTCGAAGAAGAATGTTCTCTCACATGCCTTCTTCGTGCTTCCTCTCTCTGTGCCTCCTCTGCCACCAAACTTATGTGCAATCTTTGAGCTGTAGAGCTGTTGCATCAAGTTACAATCTTTTAGGCTTTCATCAAGTACTCTTGTCATTTCAAGCTAACCTTCTATCAACTCTCTCAAGGAGGACAGGTCTTTTTTTCGTTTTATGAAAATGTTCTTTGTACTGGATTGAACACTGAAGCTGTATGAGCTTTACAAATGTAGAGGAAAGAATGGACATCATGGATTAGAGTCATAAATCAATAATAAAATACACAAATACCATTACAGCCGAACTTTCAAGTAGCCACCATGGAAATAGACATTGGTAGGTTAAGGCTAGCTTCCGGCAAAATTCATGCAAGTTAGTCAAAGGCTCTTTCTGAAGCAGTACCATGGGAAACAAACAAACATTCCATATGTACGATGCTGAACAAATTTGTGCACAAGGCTGCCCTTTCACCTAAAAACCACTTCGCCCGGCTGCACCCCCATTCCTGGGTCCACAAAACCAGGTCTGAATCCAATTTTTTTAGCCCCTCTAGTCAAGCTCATTATGAATCATGTTCACTTTCATCAGCAAGCTTTGAAGGCCCTCCATCATTCCCACACCAGAACTATGACAGCACTCTAATTTATAACCAGAATCGATCAAAATCCCCCCATCAATTGCAATTATGGACTGACTTCCCACCTATGCTGGGTAGACCCCACTACCATTTCCTGTGGATATGCCATAAAGCTGTGCACCCTGTTGCAGACCTCGATGCAGCAGCCACCTGGCTCCTTTCTAAGCCCTCTGACCTTCATCACTTTTTTGCACTTTGCACCATCATCCTACCTGCCAGCTGTGGCATGGATGTTTTATAGCAACACATAGTCGCAGTGTCCTGTTCATCCCACTTGAGAATAGATGTTGTCGCACGTTCAGCCATCTCCACATTGCAATGGATTCTGCAAGCACCGAGCAAGGCCCTCCAAACCACAGCATCTGGTTTCATTGGCATTTTGTTAATGAAGTCTTCTGCCTCATCCAACAGCCCTGCACGGCCAAGAAGATCCACTATGGAGCCAAAATGCTCCACTGCAGGAGTGATGCCATGATCTTGACTCATGGAGTCAAAGTAGTATTTGCCTTCATCCACTAGGCCGGCATGGCTACATGCAGAGAGAACACTTAGAAAAGTGATACTGTCCAGCTTCAAGCCTTCCACTTGCATTTCTTCCAAAAGTTGCAGGGCTTCCATATCGTAACCATGCTGGGCATATCCTGCAATCATTGCGTTCCAGGATGCCACATCTCGTTCAGCCATACTGTCGAACACTCCCTTTGCATCCTTGATGCACCCACATTTGACATACATGTCCACCAGGGCAGTGTTCAGAATGACGTCTGGTACAATTCCAGCTTTGATAATGTCACCATGGACCTCATTGACCTTTTCCAGGGCTGCCAGGCTCGCGCACGCGTTGCAAATGCAAACGAATGTGATTTGGTTGGGCTTCACCCCTTCCCGCATCATTTGCTCATAAGCCTCCAAAGCCTCCATCCCGCGCCCATGCTGTGCATATCCTGCGATCATCGCGTTCCACGACACCACATTGCGATCAGCCATATGGTCAAACACTCCCTTTGCATCCTTGATGCACCCACATTTGGCATACATGTCCACCAGGGTATTGTTCAGAATGACATCTGGTACAATTCCCGCTTTGATGATGTCACCATGTACCTCTTTGCCCTTTTCCAGGGCTGCCAGGCTCGCGCACGCATTGCAAACACTAACGAATGTGACCCGGTTGGGCTTCACCCCTTCACGCATCATTTGTTCATATGTCTCCAAAGCCTCCATCCCACACCCATGCTGGGCATACCCTGCGATCATCCCGCTCCAGGACACCACATCTCGATTGGCCATATGATCAAACACTCCCTTTGCATCCTCGATGCTCCCACATTTGGCATACATGTCCACAAGCGTATTGTTCAGAATGACATCTGGCACAATTCCTGCTTTGATGATATCACCATGGACCTCATTGCCCTTTTCCAGGGCTGCCAGGCTCGCACACGCATTGCAAATGCAAACAAACGTAATGTGGTCGGGCTTCACCCCTTCCATCATCATTTGCTCATAGGTCTCCAAAGCCTCCATCCCGCGCCCATGCTGTGCATATCCTGCGATCAGCGTGTTCCACGACACCACATTGCGTTCAGCCATATTGTCAAACACTCCCTTGGCATCCTCAATACACCCACATTTAGCATACATGTCCACCAGGGCAGAGTTCAGAATGACATCTGGTACAATTCCAGCTTTAACAATGTCACCATGGACCTCTTTGCCCTTTTCCAGGGCTGCGAGGCTCGCGCACACATTGCAAACGCAAATGAAAGTGACCTGGTTGGGCTTCACCCCTTGCCGCATCATTTGCTCATACGTCTCCACAGCCTCAATCCCACATCTATGCTGGGCATATCCTGCGATCATCGCACTCCAGGACACCAAATTTCGTTCGCCCATATTGTCGAACACTCCCTTTGCATCCTCGATGCTCCCGCCTTTGGAATACATGTCCACCAAGGTATTGTTCAGAATGACATCTGGTACAATTCCAGCTTTGATCATGTCACTGTGGACCTCTTTGCCCTTTTCCAGGGCTGCCAGCCTAGCACACGCATTGCAAACGCAAACGAATGTGACTCGGTTGGGCTTCACCCCTTCCCGCAACATTTGCTCATATGTCTCCAAAGCATTCCTACCATACCCATGCTTGGTAAATCCTGCCATCATCGCATTCCACGACACCACATCTCGTTTGGCCATATGTTTGAACACTCCCTTTGCATCCTCGATGCTGCCACATTTGGCATACATGTTCACCAGGGCAGTATTTAGAATGACATCTGGTACAATTCCTGCTTTGATGATGTCACCATGGACCTCTTTGCCCTTTTCCAGGGCTGCAAGGCTTGCACACGCATGGCTAACGCAAACGAATGTGACCCGGTCCGGCTTCAGACCTTTCCGCATCATTTGCTCGTATGTCTCCAAGGCATTCTTACCACACCCATGCTTGTTAAATCCTGCCATCATAATATTCCATGTGATCAAACTGCGTTCAGGCATTTTGTTGAACACTTGGTGTGCATTCACAATGCTTCCGCACTTAACATACATGTTGACAAGGGTGTTGTGTAGGAAAACGTTTGGCTTAAATCCGCTTTGGATGATGTGAGCATGCACCCGCTTTCCGGCTTCCAGGCTTTTCATCTTAATGCACTTATGCAAGAGGCAGACATAAGTATCTGAATCTGCTGAAATGCCTCCTTCGTTCAAAATTTGTAGAGCCTCTTTCAGTAGCCCTGCCTCACAGAGCATCCTCACATACCCAGAGGTGCCAGAAGAGGAATTGTGGTGCTTGAAATCCAACCCTCTTGGATGAATCTGGACCCACAGTCTATCCCTGCTCCTTCAGCTATCCCTGCCTTTGCACAAACCATGTATAGATCCTTGCTTTGCTGCTAGCAGCTGACAGTGACAGTTCTAGCAAACACCCCAACCTAACACATCGTAGCAAGAACCTATCACACTAGTTCCTATGCTGAATTGCTCCCAAAACCCTAAACTAAAGAAGTTGCACTGGGGAGAGAGAGGATGACAATTTCCAACAAAGCTTTTGATTGATCTTGTTGTCTGCTTCTCTATATAATCTAACAGGCATTCACCTTTTTGCCTTGATTGCCCCACCATTGACTGGGGTCTGAAAAATATTCCTTCCAAAGCTTCTCTTCTGTTTTGGATACTTCCTGTTGCCACATCGGCAGTAACATGTCAAAATCACTCCAAACCACCATAGATCCACCCAACTAGGTCACTTGCAGAATTCAACAAGAAAAACTAGGGACGACTCTGATAAGAGAGCAAAATAGGTCGAAATGTGTTGTAGAAGGTGCCCTCACCACATTGTCCTTGACCATGTGTCATGTAAGCAGCTAGCTTTTCTTTCACCCACGGACGATTCAACCAACCATCAACCCAAACGGACCTCTTGTCTGTGCTGCCTGTCTATAGTTGGGTGATCTCGGATTGGTCTGTGAGAACCACCACCATGCAGCTGAGCAGCCATGGATTTAAACGCGGTCTCCTAAGACCAAGCTGACCCTCCCAAGTACCTTGTAAACACCAAGGAAAAATACCAAATCATGATACCACAGAGCCCACACTTTAAGGATAGACAGACGTCTTCACATCGTACATTAAGAAAGCCACACCTTGCAATTGCGGTTGTCCCCTTGTGAAGGGTCTTTAAAGAACTCATGCGAGGGCTGCTCCATGCTCGAAAATAGACCTTCGTGGCCGAAACTCCAACAACATCAACATTTTGACAAGGTCCTTTAAGGCAACAGTCATGCAAGTCACTTTGGACTCCATTGGACTCTACAAAATGAAGTATAAATGAACAAGCGTAGTCTGCAGTCTGGAGATTTTGGAGAGGTCTGAGAAGACGACAAGGGAGCAGCTTAGCAGCCACAGTCTCAACATCCCAAGTACCTTGCAAACTCAGGGAAAAGACCTTTGCGCATTTCATGCCCTGCTCGGGAAGAACAACCTCTGCTACGGACAGTAAAAGCAGCCTTTACAGAGGAAAGCGAGATTCCGACCTCACTCAACAACTAGGTCATCCACACAGTAGGATGATGCCAGAGCTCAGTTAAACTCCCTCAGACTCCTTCACGGCCTATATGAAGAAAACTTACCTTGTCAACGCTACTGTCCCACCATTGTGACGGGTCTTTAAGGAAATCTTGCCAGCGCTGTTCCATGCTCCAGCGTTGAACTGCACGCCAATCATCAGTCTTGCCTATCGATCCGTGCGCTTTCTTGGTTCTTTGCTCAGAGTACATTCGTTTCTCCTGAATTGCGCAAAACACAATTCCGAGCCTGGATCCGATGGCGCAGACATACAACACACCGACCCCAGAAAAGGAAACCGCGAAGTGTTTCGTGATATCGCCTAACTTGAATGGCATCCCTGAAGGCGCCATGGCCACCATTGCCAAAAGGGAAGCGGCTTTCAGCTCCCCAGCCCACCCCTTCAATCCGCTGCATGATGCGAGGCCTCTCGCATGACCGAAGCGAGACGATAGGGCCTTGAGTGTGGAGAGGGCATGTGCGTGCAGGAGACGCGGAAGACGGTGAGTGAGGAAGCTGCAGAAAGGTATGGTATGGTATGCAAGCAACAGCAGGCGCTCTACGAGTCTACAGCCTACTCTCCCTAAATGTTCCCTTCACATCTGTTAATTGTTAACCTCTTTATAGTAACCTTGCATAGCTTTATAAAAAGACCCAAGTGGGGTGACTGTACAAATGGGTAGAGGGAGAGCCGGTGATGTGGGTATCATCAGCAATAGAAGGAAACATACAAGATTGGAAGGCTTGCGCAGATGAGCGAAGGGCTCGGAAGTGGGCAAAAGCAAAAAGAGGTCCCCCTAATGGATCGCCCTGACACGTTTCTACTTCTGAATAATAGTAAGATCTCCGGTACGGATGTGATGACTGTAAAACAAAGGGATGGAGGTAGCATAAAACAATCTCACAAAGGGAATGAGTTGATGGCGTGCGCTACCGGCTAATCGCAGTTCCTGAAATATTGCTGATCTGGACACCGTGTTGAAGGCGTTGGTCACATCCACTTGAAGGACGACCCAGTATGGATGAAGGTCAAGGGAAGCCCCAATCCCATATACCACCGCTTCACAACCTCCCGGGGTAACGATCCCAAACTGATGTGGAGAGAAGTGAGAAGAAAAGACCTCTCGAAACTGTATGCAGACAGAGCGGCCCACCAAGCGATACAGAACCTCCCCCACTGCAATAGGACGAATCTCATCTGTGTTCTTAGACATGGCCAAGAGCCATGCTACTCCAAGCAAACGTGCTACTGAGGTAGGTATATGTCCCATTGCAATGAAGGAGCAAATGTCTCCTGGTAGCTTGGTCTACCTAACTTCTTGGTTGTGATATGTATCTTGTGCTTATCTTTGTGCACAGTAAATAATTAGGAATTCCAGTCATGAAATACCCTGGCATGTTTCAGCCATGGTCGTCCTAGTAATAAAGAATAAGCTTCCATGACATCATCTATCTTAAGTATAGTCACTGTGATTTTAAAAATCATTTTCTGAATCTGTATCTTCACTCCTCTTATCAAATCCAATGGTTGTACATTTCTTTGGTCTGCCATTGTTACTGTGAATTGGGCTGGTTTCATGCTACTGAGACCTAGCTTCTGTCTTAGCTGGTCAGTCATGATATTCACTCCTGATCCTCCATCAATTAGTACATCTGTCAAGATGATACTTCCAATTTTCAATTGAATTACTGGCATGGAATCATCAAAATCCATGACAGTTTCTTTGCCCTTCTGGCTTCACATTATAACTTGTCACTTTGTTGTTCAGGTCTGTACTTCCTGTTACTTGAGCAATCTGATTGATTGCCTGATGCAGCATGTGCCTACAGTGGGGTGCTACAGCCAGCAGTTGCCCAATTGTTATCTTTGCTTTTGACTGGCATATTATTTCAGCCAATGCCCCTAAAGTCAGCATTTAGCACCTGTGAAGCATCATGCTTCATTGTTTCCTCATCTTCATCTTCTTCTTCAGAGTCTGATGACTCTGCTATAGGGATCTTTGTATCTTTCTACATTTCTCTTATAGTTTCTGCTACTTCCTTGTGTAGTTCATTCTCTTCCCTCCAGGCCTCATCATCTTCAGGCATATCATGGTCATCATCATTGTCTTCTTCTTCCTCATCCACTGGGGGCAATTACTTAGACTTACTTCTGGTAACTATTCTGGTACTTATTTCTAGTACGAAACATGGCGTTACCATGTGAGCTGCCTGGGCCTTCATTTACAGGATTTCTCATCTCATTCTAATGTCGCATCCACAATGGACATGTTGCTTTGCGATGTCCTGGTTGGTTACAATAGTAACACAGTTCTTCACCAGTGGGTCCTCGCCCTTGGTCCATTCTGGGATTATTTCTATAATCGTGATTCCCTTGTTGGTAATTCCCCCTTGGATTACCCTGATAGTTGCCTCTGGGATTGCCTTGGTAATTCCCTCTTGGATTACCCCTTCCTGCCATGTCTGCATTGTTATATCCACTAGGTCTTCCATAGTTACCATGGTCATTGTTCCTTCTTGGCTGGGGCCGCACCTGATGCACTCCCACCTACCTATTCTTCCTTGTTGCTGTCTTTCTGTTGTAGTAACAAATAGCACAGTGTTTCTCCTTCTTTTGCATTCAGCTGTGGTATGGCCTTGAATCCTCTCGACGGCTCTCTCTGCCTCTTTATAACATAGCTTCATCTCCTCCCACCTTGCTCTATAGTAGCCTCATCTTTAGTTTGAAGCCATGAATCATGAAGACAAATTATCTTCAATAGGTGCATGACATATGTGCAAATCATTTTTCCTAAACTTGCCTACATGACCTTCACAATAATAAAATTTGTAAGCCTTCACGGCCCCATCGGTGGTCATTTTTTTCACCATCTGCAATCTATTTTTGAGGGCCTCCATCCCCTCTTAATTTTTTTTTTAAAAAAAAAATCTAAAGAGCAAGTGTTGCCAGAAAACCTCTTTCCGAAGCCTCCATGACCATGTGTGCAGTACTTTCGACAAGAAATCCTGAACAAAGAAAGAGAGGGATACACATGGTTTGATTTTGTACACTGTCAGGCTGCTACAGCCCGTCTTGTGGCTGGAGGTGGCTCTTGTTGACATGACATCTATGTAAGGGACGAAGAGGTGGACGAGAGCCACAGTTTAGTGTTTTGTTCAATCGATTGTCTGCAACCGACCTTATTAATGTAGAGCAGGAATAGGGTGCCATAGTGCCACATGACGTTATCACTATCATTTGTTTTAAAGCTGTCTGGACTGTCCAATTTTTTTAAAAATAAATAAGAAAAATAAGAAAAACATTATCTGTGCCATGTCATCATCGCCACATTTTGGAGGCCACATCATCAACGTACACTCTTGAAACTGCCGAGATTGCCCGAAAAGAAACTATAATATTTCTCTTCTATCTACATTAAAAAAAAGAAACATGGGACAAAGGCCATGGAGAAATTTATTAAATGGAATACGTAAATATTACACCACTTCCAAATATAACTTTGATTTCGTGATAAGCACGTTTCAATTTACTAATACTTTACGATAGTACAAATTTATATTGAGAAAAATGAAATGAATATCAACATGATCAATAATACATTCAAAATAATTATTAATGCAAAAAGACAAACAATGCATAAAATGGAGAATCTTAGGAACAATGTATGAAATTAATGCATGCGGATGATCTCTACCAAGACGGTAGGCTGGTCTCCGGCAAATTGAATCTTCCCCACCGTCTCTTCAGAGTGCATCGAACTCAAGGAGTATAACTTCAATTTGGGTGATAGTGAGTTACAAAGATGGAGTGTAAACTCCAGTCACAGTTACACGGTGGGGGGTGTAACTCCACTTGGGGTTAAGGTTACATAGCAACAAGTGTAACTTGTGTAAGTTAAACTCATATTTGGTCTCAAAATTTGACTAAGTCCAAATTTGGCTAACTTGTTTAAAATGGACTAAGAGGAGTTATACAATTAGGAGGGGGGGGGGGGGGGGGGGGGGCATGAATCATAAAAGCCAAGGATGACATTACCACCCATTAAAAATCAAACCTTCCACCTCATCGATTCTATTACCATCAGTTTATCAATAGGCTATTTCATCATTGTCTAACAATCTCTTGCATTCTAAAGTAATTAATAATAGTGAATCCGTAGTAGATCAAAGTGGGGAAGATTTGACAAGGATATGCCAAAAGAGCTCCGCGGCCCAAATCTGTCAAAAGTACCATAAGATCATATGATTACATTATATTTTTACATTGTTCCTAATGTTTTCTTGCATAAAATATATGTCGAATAAAAAAGAACATTGTTCTCAAAAGTCGTTACTAGTAGTGCAAAGTAGGGCACCGCACCCCTAGTCATGTTGCAAGGATAGTGGATAACCAAGTTTTCGTCTGGTGGTATGGGCACACACCACCTTGGAAAGTGGTTGTGGGTTCATTCCACAGAATGGTACAGTTACATATAAGTGTCTACCTTTCACCTAAAGGCACTAGCCCTTCCAGGTCAACAGATGCTATAATTCACGCTTCTTCTAGACGCATCATACTTTAAGGACAATGGACTTGGTTACTAGGTGGTTATCTTTGTAAGCCTCATAGCCCAAAGTGGTTTTTTTCACTTCTTTTAAACGCATTTTCTCTTTCCACAAAAAACTCGGGGATAAGTAAGTCCCCCCTTTGTAAGCCTCCACGGCCCCAACAGTGGTTATTTTTCCCACCCCCTGCAATGCAATCTTGGTGTCCATCCCCATTCCTAAAATAAAACTAAAACCAATTTATTTTTTTCCATGAATTTATTAATATATCCAATCATTGTTCCAGGAAAGCCCACTTTGCTATTTTTCCATCGACCAAAAGTACTTGAAATTCCATATCTCCAACCATGGTCCAAAATTATGAGACCGAGTCGGTCCACCCCTCCTCATCGAGGGCTTTCCAAGTTCCAACGGTATGAAGGACCAAGGCTGGGCCCCGCAATTTGGGAGATCTCAACGCTACAAAATAAAACTTTTAAAGAAAACAAAACAAAACAAAGAAAACAAACAAACAAACTACCTTGTTTCATCCTGCGGGCCACACTAGGGTAGCATGTGCCGTTGGCCCAAGTGTCCAGTGTCATCTAAGAAGAGTGACACACGGGCGGCAATCGAGATGAATGGGAGACGACCATTGGCTGAGGGGAAACCGCACACTAACACACGGGAGGAAGCACGTTCTACCGGAAGCTGATGTGTCTACTGCTGATGTGTCTACTGACGTGGACGGTTTTGGAAACCGCAAGACTTCCAGGCACTTCCGGCTGGAAGAGTCGCGCGTCTCTGAAAGATTTTGGCTTGACGTGAAATGCAGGGCCCACCATCGTCTTCCTTCTTCCCGAACTTCTTCACGCAGCTCTTTACTACGGGTCACTACGGAAATGTGTGCGTTTTTACGATAGGGTTTAGGACCTCATGGAACCCACAGAGCAGGTACCTGTCATAGACTTGGAAGAAGGGAATGGCCATGCAACGTGCGATTTCAAATATGTACACACTAGGTTCATTTTCACAATTGTTGGGTGAATACCCTCACCCAAATCCTCCACAAAGTTCTATTCAAACATGGGACCCAGTTGGGCACAAACACCACCTCCTGTTTCTTCAATTACGTCTGGTACTGCAAAGAGAACGGCGCGTAGCGTCAAAAAGGAGGCCGATGGGTCTGTTGCTCCAGCACCTAAGAAAAAAAGTGTGTAATTTTATTTATTTTTGATCTCCCGGAGAACGAGTTGGAAGAAATACGGGGCAGACCTTGGAAGGGTGATCCACCTCATCACTTTGCGAGGAGAAATGCAAGATGTGTTTTCATCATCACCTAAACAAGGTATGTATTCTCTTCAGTGTCACTGGCAAAACCTATGCATACAAATTTATCTACAGTTTTTCATATTTCCACACGACAGTCTGGTATAGCTCGTAACAAACTGAATTCCTAACACTGAGGCATTAGCAGACATTAGTCGCTCATCCCTATAACCATTCTGCAAAACCTATTTGTCATTCATGAATGATTTGTCATGATTCCCCATGGTTTATTTGGTGTGCAGGTGTGGATAATTGGCCACGTCTGCACACGAAGTTGGTTGCAGTGTTTCTCGAGTTTGCAAAGGACAGTGAAGCATGTCGAAAAAAGTGGCAGGCTATTTACAAAGACTACAAGGAGGATTAGGCTCTCAATGGAATTTATGGAAATGACTCTCATTTTCCTACCGCTTTCACGGACCTCGTTCAAACACTCAAGTAGGAGCTGGTCCTCTTTTTTCTTCTTCTCAGAACTTCTCTCAGACAATTTATCATAATTGACTTTGTTACTATCTTCCATCTTCACTGTTACCTCACCAAATACCACAATGGCATTCAAACCCTCTGGCTCATGAGCACATCCGTGTACATGAGTAACGACATTGGCTCAATCATGCATATACTGATCTACCCAATCGAACCATTTGCACTACCGAGGATGCGAAACTATAATTATTTAGAGATATGCACGGTACTATGGCTAAACTAGCAGAAAACCTGTGATAGCAAATGGCTCAAACAATTTCACTCATGTTGTTCTATCAATTTCCTCTTCTTGGCATTGAACAATGATTTTGCAATACTATTCCTCCTCTCACTTGAAATCTGTCGTTCGCGGATCTCTCAATCGCTCCACATAATCTGCCACATTTCTATGAACTCCTTGAAGATCATCCAAAATGGTCGAAGCTATTGCATCCCTCTCCTTTGTGGTTTGTCGTAGTAGGGTTCGATTTTGTAGGGAGTCACGCACTTCCTCTTCAACCTCCGTAATCCATTGTTATTCAAAAGAGTCTTCATGTAATGTACATATGTTGTGCAGAATTATGCATGCTGTTACAAAGTCATGGACATGCTGGAGTGAGATATCCATTCTTTTCATTGATAAATGGCCACCACGCTTTCAATAAACCAAAGCTTCTTTCCACACACATACGGGTTGAGCTTTGTACATAGTTCCAAAAGGATTCCTCTTGGGTAAGCCCATCATTATGTCCTTTGCAGGATGAAAACATCCAAGGACGAGCTGGATAAGCTGCATCCCCTACCAATGCATAAGGCGTGTGGTGTGGCTTGACATTAGCAATCTCTTTCAATCTTTCAGCATGGAAAAGCAAAAAAAAAAACTCTTATCCACACTAGCTTTGCAGATGTCTTTGTTTATGCTCCTGGAGGCTTTATCAACCTCTCATATTTTCATCCTCTACCATCACAACCTTGTGATAATTTCTCTGCTTGTTCTTCTCTGCAAAGTGCGTCAGTCAAAATCTAGGCCTAAATCTTTTTGGGCTCGAGAGCGTATACAAAGATACTTACATTCAACTTTGTTGGGGTCTTACAATTAGAGAGAATTTAAGGCCTGGATGATAATGTCAAGGGGAACATTTGATTTTATTTGTTCGGAAGTTGTTCTTTATTTGAAGCATCTAGATACTAACATGCAAGCTTCTGTTCCACTTGAAACTAGAGTAGCACTTGCCATTTCACGCTTAGCTACTGGAAATGGAATGCAAATGATCGCTGATCTATATGGTGTGGGAGTATCAACTTCTCAGAAGATATGTGTAGATTTTGTGCATGCTATGAAACAATCTTTAAGAAAAAAATTATGTGAAGTGGGCCTTCCACTTCGGCTATGGAGAAAATAACTAATGATTTTGAGAGATTATATGGTATACCTTTTGTAGTAGGCGCCATCGATGGATCACATATACCAATTATTGCTCCTCGATTGCACGCAGCTGATTATTACAATAGAAAAGGATTTCATGCTAACGTGTTGCTACAGGTTGTTACTAACAAATGTGTGTTTTGGGATTACGATATTGGTTGGGCAGGTAGCATGCACGATGCAAATCTCTGGTCCCGTTCGGCCATAGGGCAATTTTGTGAAGCATTGATGAATACTAGCTTCTGCGAAAGTTTCTGCAAGCACTATTTACAGATCGAGTCATCGTTCAGTAGTCGAAATATGCTTGGGCCCTACGGGATGAAGCGGTGAAGCAAAGCTCGAAGAAGGCGATTCCTCTTCTCAGCCTGACATAGTTTTCCGCCATCGGTTGTTGCAACCGAGATCTACATCGTTGATGGTTTCCACGAAATCAGGAAAATCTACGAACGATCACCAACGGAAATGACTCTCAACTTCCGCTTGTGTTTGATGCAACATCTTCCCTTGCATATGTGGCACTCTTCGTGAGAAAAGTGGGTGGAAGAAGGGGTGTCAGACATTCTCTTCCACTGCCGCTCGTAAGAAAAGGGCCCAAGTCCAAGTAGAATCCCCTATGTATCCAAAGACCCTGCAGTTTGGGAGATCTCAACACCATTGTTCTAGGAAAACCCACTTGCTATTATGTTTTACGAATTTCCCATGACCGAAAGTACATGAAATTTCATATCTCATATACCGCAGGTACATGAGACCAAACCATTGCACCCCTCCTTATTGAGGGCTTTCCAATGGTACCAAGCATCAGGGTGTAGGGCTCGCGGTTCATGACATCTCAAGGCTACAAAACAAAACAAAACAAAACAAAACAAGGAGTATGCAGATCAACATCGACAACTTCAACCCCAGTTCAAGGTCGGAGATCGTGTGTGGCTTCTTCGACAAGACATACAAATCTCGCGACCATCAAGGAAGTTGGATTATTAACGCCTATGATCATTCAAAATTATTCGACAAATAAATCCGGTCAGTTTTTGACTTAAACTCCCACGAAGTATGCGCATCCATCCAGTCTTTCATGTTTTATTATTGGAGTTGTATCATCCATCGAATATTCTAGGGAGAGTTTCCGTACCACCTCCACCAATCGAAGTCAATCAGAAAATCGAGTATGAAGTCGACGAAGTCCTAGACTCTCGCATCAAGTATAAACGTCTTGAGTATTTCGTACATTAGAAAGGCTACGACATCAGTGAACAAACGTGAGAACCTTTATCCAACCTCGCTAATGCATCTGACAAAGTCCAAGAGTTTCATCAACGATATCCAGCTAAGCCCCGAACTACATATCAATAAGACGTCACAACGATGATGTTAGTCAAGTTAGCTTCAAGGTGAAGACTCCACATTCAGTATACCTGATACACGTTAAAGAGGGAGAAACACCACACATTAGTATATATAGCTACACTTCAAGTACTCTTGCATCTTGTATTGGCAGCATGGAGTCACATGAACCAGATACATTGGAGTTGTCGCTTGTCCAACTACCATATCAGCCGTTCCGACTCTCACGACCTTCAACATCACGCCGACGCTTTCGAGACGATGGGCCACCAATGCGACGCGTACTTCCTCGTCTGGACCCTTGTCAACCATTAATGTTCCTCATTAACGATTGCATACTTAATTTAGGGTTCGTGTTAGACAGAGCTAGGTTAGGTCCCTAAGGCGCAGCCTAGTCCCAAGGGTCCTTTATTGTGGATTTATAAATTTTCTATGTTATAAGTGTTTGCGTTTGTAATTTGTAACCAACAGTTAGTATTAACTCATTGACGTATTTACGAAAACAATAGTCCAGAAATAAGTAATGTAAATGTATAATTACCCTCGGTATAAAGAGTTATGGTTATTTTAAAGAAGAGATATTCTAGTGTAAATATTAGTTATTCAGTAAACAACAAAAATTAATTTCAATTAACCAAAAAAAAAATTGAATAATTTTATGTATATGTTTTAAAAATAGAGATATTGATTTATTTAATTTTTACCAGTACCCATTAATTTAGGTGAGTCAAGAATATATAATCAATTAGATCATTGTAAGGAAAAGATCAGCCCAACAAACAATATTAATATAACCAAAATAAAAAATGAAAATGAAAACCAATTACAGGGAAGCAATGTGGCTATTGGGACTTGAAACCCCAACCTCGAATGTGCGAGTGAAATTGCTAACCGATAAGTCCCTCAAGTTATATTCAAAACCAACCTGCCTATCTATGTACTTATAGGGCTATTACAAGGATTCTAAACAGATAAGCAAAACTAAATAAGTTGCAGCCGTCAAGAGTTTGTAAAGCCCCATACTTGCTTACGCCTGGAAATAACCCGTTTCATCCAAAACGGCGATACACATCCATAGTATAAATTTTTGGCGTATAAAGCCGTTAATCCGTTATAATGATGTCAAGGTTAGGGTTAGTTTAGGCCGGTGGCTTGATCCTGGCCCTTCATCAGATCTAGGGCTTAAAAGCGGCACTGTGGGCCTTGGCCTATGATGTCTCGCCACGCGGCAGACTACCATGGTTAGGGCTTTGGTATAAAGACGGCGTCCTGACCTTGTGTCAGGGTGGTGTATTCAGGTGTTAGTGTATATGTGATTTGGGTGTACAAACTTTGGATGAGAGCTCTTGTGTGTGTCAGATCCGCTCGCTTGATCCTCCTCTCGCGCATTGCCTGCTTTTTCGTTTGTCCCCCTTGTTGTGCACACACGTTTCTTGAGAGGAAGGGAGTATATGCTTCAGGCTCGTTTTGTGGTGGAGAGAAGCCAGGTAGCGTTTAGGTGTTTTAGCATCCACTGCCCGCCCTGACACCATTTGCTGGGTTGTTGAGGGATCTGCGCGATAATCTTTGCTTTTGCTCTCTAATCAGTCTTGTCTGATGGCGGCCAGCCACCTTGCGATGTTTTCTCCTGCTGTTTTGTATTTGCCTTCTCACCTTGCTCGTTGTGCTGTGCTGTAGGACGATGGCTTCGGTGCGTAGTTCTAGCTGTGTAGCACGCAGAGAGGGAGAAAGTATGTCGGTGCAAGTTGATTTGGTTCTTGAAATAGTGACTGACCCTGTTTTAGCAACTGATCTTGCTGTCACTAACCCCTCTCAACGTGCGCTGCTTGGCATTGTTGCCTCGCCAGTGTCACCCCTGCCTGAACCCAATACTGTTGGTCTTGGTCTTGTCGTGCAGTGAATTCAAATAACCCTAGACATGATGTTGATGTGAATGAGGATGTGAGGTCACCCAGCTGTTTAGATAGCTGCGATCCTGAGTACTATAATTTTGACAATTTCTATGATCCAGGTCCTGATTACGAATGTCCGAGAGAACAAGAGAGAGAGTTTGAGAGAGATATTGAACGCTCTCAGGAGTATGATGAATCTCTAGGGGAATTGCTTCCGGTGGATGTGCAGTGGTTTGAAAAGTTTGAAGCATCTGTGCGCGAGGACGCTCGACGTCTAAACAGTCATCACGAAGCGATTTTTGTGCGCCCTGGGTCTAGTTCTGGCTCTGGGAGAGAGAGTGCGTTGTGCCAGACCTGAGCGGTCGTGGCTGTCAGAAACTCCCTGTGCTTGAGACCGGAGGTGTTCAAGGCTCGTCTTTTTCATCATCGGCAGGTGGCCTGGGAAGCGCTCGGGCTCCACCTACCATTGTTAGTCCGCCGAGAGTCAGGCCTGTGGCAGACGACCGAACGGAAAGCACGCTCGTGGCTCTCATTGCTGCTTGAAGGCTGTGGAGCCTTGTTGTTGCGGGCTCTTTGATTTCACGCCCGGGTTTGTCGTCACAAGCCCACGACGGTGGACTTGGTGGATGGTCTCGCGGGAGGTAGTTTGCATGTCCAGTCTTCCGACATCGTGATTTTGCCAGGTATCTGCTTTGAAGAACAGCGTGTCCTTTGCCCTCACGTTGCAGATCACCTAGATAGTTTTCCCAACTCCTCAGTGTTGTCCCGGACGTGGGAGGACAACGGCACGACGCTGGTGGGCTTATGGATTAAGGACGAGAGGGTGTGGGAGTGCCTGGCATTGGCAGTGTATAGTTCTGATTCTCACGACCTGCTCAAGCTTCTTTCTTGCTCTGTTTGGACTCTCGAAGCTTCATGGGTGCCGAGCCCAAGGCCGCAACTGCTCATCCCGGTGGCTTAGAGGTTCTTTCTTTTCCACAATTGTCTTTGTTTTTGCATGCCAAACGCATCTGCAAATTCTTGGTTGCGATCTGGTAGACAGAGGTTCATGTCTGGGTCGCGAGAGCCACTCGGGCCGCTTGGCATAGAGAGCTAGAGCTCTTGGACAAGTCCAGACACCAAAAAAATTCCGGGAGCATTCATGAAATCAAAGTAAACAGGTGCAGCTCCATGTTTGTAGCTTACTCCACCTTCTAGGTGACAAAAAAAAAAGACGGACCTTATCCCACGTGAAAAATGCAAAACTACAATCGTAATTTAAACAATGTTCAATGGACTTCAGAGCACGCTTGACACAACAAACAAGCATGCGGGGTGACAAAATCAATATCCATTAGTAAAAAAATTATTGACAAAATTATGTTTCCATAGGAAAACGAACTGTTTTGAAGCCCGAGGGTGATAATTTCGGATTCTTAATCATATATATTGATATTACCTAAATGAGGTGTTACCTGGAGAAGGCACATCATGGAAAGGAGAGGAGGTGACATGTTGGGAAGGCACAACATAAGCTTAGTTATTTTTTACAGAAGTCTCCTCTTTAGAATAAAGAAGAGCCAATAAAATCTAAGTCAGTTGCATTGTCATACATGGCACACATGACATCTTGTAGCACAGTCACACATAAGAAATAAGCTGCATTATCATACATACATAGAGACATGTGAGATATGATGTGTGACGTCCATGCAAGACTTCAATATATAAAGCAAGGTAGTTTGAGCTTATGTTAGGTGGAATGTAAGCTCTTTGTGATCGTAGCAAGATGAGTAGCAAGGTTTTCTACAGCAGGGCTTCCGACAGTCTTCACATGAAAAGGGTTTGCTTGAGGATGATGATTATAATTGGAGAAAAATGGAATTTGCTTGGTCGAAGAATGTATAGAGTTGTTGTAGGCAAACTCAGCCAAGGGCAGAAGGTCCGTCCAATTATCTTGGTGATAATTTATTGTACAGCAAAGATACTGCTCCAAAATCTGGTTTACGCTTTCGGTTTGACCATCAGTCTGTGGATGATTACCTGTAGAGATATTGATCTTAATATCCAATATGTGGAATAATAAATTTGATATGAACTGTGGTCCTCGATTAGATACGATGTCTTTCGGGAGTCCATAAATGCGATATATATTATTGAGGAAGAGTCTCGCAGTTTCCTTGCCTGTAACCATCTTATTACATGGAATGAAATGTGTCATCTTCGTAAAACTATCCACAATAACAAAGATTGAGTCGGTGGTCTTGGAAATTGGAAGGTCCATAATAAAGTCCATAGACAAGGACGACCATGGACCCTTGGGAATGGATAATAGTTGAAGAAGGCCGTAAGGTCGATGTCGTAGTCCCTTCGCCCTAGCACACGTATCACAAGATTTTATAAATTCTATCACGAGTTTTCACATCTGCGGCCACCAATAGTCCGTGGATATCAATTCCATTATTTTGTTTAAGCCGAAATGTCATGTAGCTGGAAGATCATGATATATTTGAAGAATTCGAAGTCGTGTAGGTCCTGGAGGTACATAAAAAAGTCATTTGAAATAAAGTAAGCCGTATTCGAAGTCGTTTGTAACATATGGGTTGTCTCGAGGTCGATTTAGTTGACTTCGTAGTGTCGTAGCAAATTGGTCACTCTTCAGTGCTTCCTAAATCTCCTTTATAATCTCTGCATCGTCATAGGTAGACAAGGATAACATATTCAATTGGAGATTTGCTGGTTTCAAGATGATGGATTTTTGTTGGTCAAAAGCTATCTCCCCTTTTCTCGCCGCAAGATACGATCGTCGAGAAAGAGCATCAGGTTTCCCTTGAAGATGTCCGGGGCGATAGGTAATAACAAAATCAAACATTGCTAGTGACATACCTCATCTTGCTTGACGTCGATTCAAAACATGAACACTCATCAAATATTCGAGGTTTTTGTGGTCGGTGTAGACAGTGACTGATGTTTAGCTCCCTCCAATAGATGACGCCACTCCTCAAAAACATCGATGATCGCTAGAAGTTCTTTGTCGTGGATTTTATAATTGATCTCTACAGCGGAAAATTTGCGAGAACGAAAACCAATAGGGTGAAGTCGGCTATCCGTACCGTATTGAGAGAGTATAGCACATTTGGACATTCAAGAAATACTTCTGGGCATGACTCCGAATCTGCGACCGAAGGAACTTTGCATAAATGTCCGTTCAATGCCCACAGATGATAGGAAGCCGCCAACACATACACGAACTGAGCCCTAATGCTGCTCCCAAATATAGACACCTACAAAGGTATTGCTTCTCCACTATCGGCATTTTAATGTCCAGTCATGAGAACTTCGCTTATTATAAATCAATACTACATATTAACCATCATAATTACACTTACTACCCAGTTTTGACCTCCTCTTGCAGTTATCACATCTAATAAGGCCTAGAGAAGATTCCTCACTCTTTAAAGCAGACATATTGTGAAGAGGATCCCAATGACCAAGGAGTATGCACCTGTATGACAGTCTTGGAACCCACAAAAGCCTCGCAAAGTCTAATGCATCTGCTTCCAAAAAGAATGGTTTAGATGGGTCTGCATGTACCATTATTGGAGCCGTTGTAAATGCCTGCTTCAGCCTTTCAAATGCCTGGCCAGTCTTCTCGTCCCATACAAATTTGTCCTTCTTTGTGAGTCGTGTCAATGGTGCAGTAATTTTGGAATAGTCTTTGATGAAGATTCTATAGAAGTTTGCAAATCCCAGAAAACATTGTACATCTCGAACCGAAGTTGGTTTAATCCACTCGATGATGGTTTATATTTTTTTTTGATCCATAAAAACGCATGTGTCGGAAATAATGTAGCCCAGAAATTCGACCTCAGAGTGATGGAAAAGACATTTTTCCAACTTGGCATATAGTCTCAATAAGGTTTAAGGTTTAGGGTCATAGTCATAAGGTCGATATTTTGGCAATATGTCTGCATTTTTCTTCTCGAAGACATCCTTGAAATCTTGATATTGAGTGGATAATGTTGAAGTATCTTTGTCTGTTGTGGTCTTGATTGAAATCACATAAAGTGCAAATGCCGCATCCTTTTTGGTAGCTCTCATGAAAACTCTAGCTCCAAGGAACAGGGTTGAATACCTTTGATATTTCTACATTTTTGTCTTGTAGAAATTTTTCGCAATCGCCAGTCGATCTCAAGATTGTGAAGTACGAACCAAGAAAGTCCGAGGCTCATAGGATTCGTTGGAGACTGGATGACGTTGAAAACAATATGTGATGCTTGATCTTTAAACTTCACTTCAAGTGGTCGAGTTTCATGGTCGACATCTCCTGATGCTAACGGTCGTCCATCGATGATTTCAACGGGGGGCGAAAGTTTATTCTTTACGAGCATTAAATTGTGTTGCTTCGCAAAGTTTTTGTCAATAAACATGCTGAAGCCCCTGAGTCCAAAAGTGCTTCTACAGAGATATCTCGATTTAGCACTCTGATTTATATCGAAACTGTGAAGCAAGGTACAGGGTCTGGAGGTAGAAATAATCATTTTTTTGGTGAGAAATTTGTGGTGTCTAGTCGCATGGTCCTTATTGTGATTGGACATCTTCGTTTTCCGACCTCCTCATATCGAATACTTGAGTTGTGCCCCGAGCTTTAAATCTTCTCTTGTTAGGGCAGTTAAATGCTATGTGATCTTCTTCTCCACAATAGAGGCATAATCCATTCGAGCTCCATATTTGTTTTTTTTGTGGCGTCAATGGCTTGAATCAGACAACATCAATCTGCATAGGATTACTACAAGATGTCTGATGGATTGTTGTGTTTGGTGCCGTAGTAGCAGCGGCATGATGCGTCATCGACCATCCAGATCGCTTCTCTTGACGTCTTTCGAACAAACAATTATTGCATGCAATGACTTGGCTGATGAATTCACTCAGTGTGCTCACGTTTGACATTGTCAGCAACAAATCTTTTACATCATCTTTTAGTCCACATCGAAACTGACTAATGATGCTCTTCTAATTCTAGTCGAGGTCGCACGCAAGTTGTCGAAATTCGGCAACATAAAAGGAAGCAGGACGTGCTCTTTGTCGAAGATTTCGTATCTTTGTCTCTGCAACTCTCTCTCTATCATTCTTTCCAAACGTTGCAGTGAATTTGGACATGAACGCTTCAAAATTGTACAATAAATGTGAATTATTTTCTAATAGCGGTGCAAACCCAGATAGGGCAGTGCCTGATAAAATGGTGCCCACGAATCTCACTTGAATACCTTCATCGGGGTAGCATTGTGGATATAGTCGTAGGAACAGTCGTACTTGTTGAACAAAACCGCCAAATCTTGATCTCGTCCCGTCAAATTTTTCGGGCATGCTGATCTTTGGTTATCTCGTAATCTGTTGAAGATGAACCGTTGCAGTATGGACTCGTATGGTTGAAGATCAATTGTTCGACTCCTTTAACTCTGAAATTTTTTGTTGCAAATGGTGGAAAGCGTTGCCAAGATCTTGAGATTGATCAGCATGCAATTGGGCGGTAGAGGTATAAAGTTCTTGCATCTGGAGTTGAAGACTCTGCAATGTGGCGACCATTTCCCCAAATGTGCCTTCCATCTTAACTAACTAAAGAAAAAACTTTAGTCTCGCCAAACTGTCAAGGACGAGAACATGATTGAACACAAACAAGATATCAGACTAGAGGTACAAGACTAGACAAGAAGTCAAGGTCGGCGTGGCCGAATGCATAATGGATAAACATGAATCAAGATTATCTTTATAACAATGGACAAGAACTGGAACTCGACTCGAATACTGGAATGCTGGAAACTGGACTGGGGTACCCGATATTGGAAACTGGACTAGAGTACTGGAAGCTGGACTGGAGTATTGGTTGGGAACAAGAGTAGCTTGAACTTGTGTTGGCGAGACTGAAGAGTATCCAGTCTCGCCTCCTATATATACTGACTACTAGGAAATTTCCTAAGAAGTTTTCCCAATGGAGGTTTCTTGAAGGAGAAGTTTCCTCCAAATGAAGCTTCCTGAGCAGTTTCCCAAGTTACTCTCGGTAATTTGATAACTTATGGTAACTAATGGTAAATTATGATAGATCATGGTAAATCACGGTAACTTTCGTTAACATGGTAACTTGATAACTTCTGGTATTTACTCCTGGTAAGTTTCTCTGGGCTATGTCCATGACACCCAAAGCCCACTTTGCTATTTTTGCAATCTCCCATGTCGAGGCTTCATATATTGATATATCCACTTTGCTATTTTTCGCGAATTTACAGCGACCAAAAGTAATTGAAATTCCAATTCTCCCACCTGAAGGGCCAATCATTGCCCCCACTTTGCTATTTTTCCTGAATTCCAGCGACCCAAAGTACTTGAAATTCCATATCTCCCACACTACGGATCCAAAAATCATGAGACCAAGCCGGTGCCCCCTCCTCATCGAGGATTTCCATCGGCACCAAGCACCGGGGCTGGGGCCACGG
Source organism: Takakia lepidozioides (assembly GCA_030704615.1). Taxonomy (NCBI): domain Eukaryota; kingdom Viridiplantae; phylum Streptophyta; class Takakiopsida; order Takakiales; family Takakiaceae; genus Takakia; species Takakia lepidozioides. The sequence goes on from CM060734.1 coordinate 63,519,921, forward strand.
TTTGGGAGATCTCAACGACGCTACAAACAAAACAAAACAAAACAAAACAAACAAACTGACTTCCTTCATATATTGACTAGGGTAGCATGTGCAGTTGGCCCAAGTGTCCAGTGTCATCTAAGTCCAAGTGTAATCCCCTATGTCTCAAAGTGTGTCTCCTATGTCGAGGCCCAAATGCAACCCTCTAGGGTAGCCTTTGCCATTGGCCCAGGCCCAGCGTCCAATGTCATCTAAGTAAGTTTTTTTTCACAAATCAGCTTTCGACCAGATTTTACCCGGAGATCTTTCCCTTGATATCTCTCCCATTGAGGTTTCAACCATTGTCCCAGGAATGCCCACTTTGCCATTTTTGCTATTTTTTGTGCATTTACAGCGACCAAAAGTACTTGGAATTCCACATCTCCCACACCGCAGGTCCAAAAATCATGAGACCAAGCCGGTGCACCCGTCCTCGTCGAGGGCTTTCCAACGGCACCAAGCACCGGGGCTAGGGCCCCCCGGTTTGGGAGATCTCAACGACGCTACAAAACAAAACAAAACAAAACAAAACAAACATCTCGCTTCATATATTGACTAGGGTAGCCTGTGCCGTTGGCCCAAGTGTCCGGTGTCATCTAAGTCCAAGTGCAATCCCCTATGTCTCAAAGTGCATCTCCTATGTCGAGGCCCAAATGCAACCTCTAGGGTAGCTTTTGCAGTTGGCCCAAGTATCCAATGTCATCTAAGTAAGTTTTTTTTCCATAGAGCCTACGACCAGATTTGAACCGGAGACCTTTCCCTTGATATCTCTCCCATCGAGGCTCCAACCATTATCCCAGGAATGCCCACTTTGCCATTTTTACTATTTTTTGTGAATTTACAGCGACCAAAAGTAATTCGAATTCCACATCTCCCACACCGCAGGTCCAGAAATCATGAGACCAATCCGGTGCACCCCTCTTTGTCGATGGCTTTCCAACGGCAGCAAGCACCGGGGGCTGGGGCCCCGCAGTTTGAGAGATCTCAATGACGCTACAAAACAAAACAAAACAAAACAAACGTCTCGCTTCATATATTGAATAGGGTAGCCTTTGCCGTTGGCCCAAGTGTCCAGTGTCATCTAAGCCCAAGTGTACGATCTTCTACGTATCCCAGTGCGTCCTATATTGAGGCCCAAGTGTGACCTCTAGGGTAGCCTGTACCTTTGGCCCTTGTGCGAAGAATTGCGATCTTATAAGACCAAGTCCAATTTCCTATGTATCCCAGTGCTTCTCCTATGGTGAGGCCCAAGTGCGGCCTCTATTTGGCCCATCTATGAAGAATTGAAATCTAAGACCAAGTGCAATTTCCTATGTATCCCAGTGCCTCTCCTATGTCGAGGCCCAAGTGCGACCTCTAGGGTAGCATGTGCCTTCGGCCTATGTGTGAAGAATTGAAATCTAAGACCAAGTGCAATTTCCTATGTATCCGAGTGCGTCTCCTATGTCGAGGCCCAAATGTGCCCTCTAGGTTAGCATGTGCCGTTGGCCCAAGTGTCCAGTGTCATCTAAGCCCAAGTATAAGATCTTTTATGTATCCCAGTGCGTCTTCTATGGTGAGGCCCAAGTGCGGCCTCTATTTGGCCCATATATGAAGAATTGAAATCTAAGACCAAGTGCAATTTCCTATGTATCCCAGTGCCTCTCCTATGTCGAGGCCCAAGTGCGACCTCTAGGGTAGGCTGTGCCTTCGGCCTATGTGTGAAGAATTGAAATCTAAGACCAAATGCAATTTCCTATGTATCTGAGTGCGTCTCCTATGTCAAGGCCCAAATGTGCCCTCTAGGTTAGCCTGTGCCGTTGGCCTAAGTGTCCAATGTCATCTCAGCCCAAGTGTAAGATCTTTTATGTATCCTAGTGCGTCTCCTATGTCGAGGCCCAAGTGCAATCTCTAGGGTAGCCTGTGCCGTTGGCCCAAGTGTCCAATGTCATCTAAGTCCAAGTGCATCAATATATGAAGCAAACCATATCTAATCATTTTTTTTTTCCCACAGAGCCTACGACCAGATTTGAACCGGAGACCTTTCCCTTTATATCTCTCGTGTCGAGGCTCAAATCGTTGCCCAGTGACAAAAAGTACTTAGCCATATCTCATCATTTTTTCTCCACAGAGCCTACGACCAGATTTGAACCGGAGACTTTTCCCTTGATATCTCTCATGTCGAGGCTCCACCATTGTCCCAGGAATGCCCACTTTGCTATTTTTCCTGAATTTCCAGCACCCAAAGTACTTGGGATTCCAAATCTCCCACACCGCAAGTCCAAGAATTCTGAGACCAAGCCCCTGTACCCTATCTCATCGAGGGCTTTCCAACGGTACCAAGCACCAGGGCTGAGGCCTCGCGGTTTGGGACATCTCAACGTGACAAAACAAAACAAACGTCTCGATTCATATATTGACTAGGGTAGCCTGTGCCGTGGGCCCAAGTGTCCACTGTCATCTAAGTCCAAGTGCATCAATATATGAAGCAAGCCATATCCAATCATTTTTTTCCACACAACCTACGACCAGATTTGAACCGGAGACCTTCCCTTGATATGTCCAAGTGTTATCTCCTATATATCCAAGTGTGTCTCCTATGTGGAGGCTCAAATGCGACCTCTAGGGTAGCTTGTGCCGTTGGCCCAAATGCCCAATGTCGTCTAAACCCAAGTGCAAGATCTCATATGTATGCTAGTGCGTCTCCTAAGTGAGGCCCAAGTGCGATCTCTAGAGTAGCTTGTGTCGTTGGCACAAGTGTCCACTGTCATCTAAGTCATCTAAGTCTAATGATTTAGCCATATCTAATCATTTTTTTTTCCCACATAGCCTATGACCAGATTTGAACCGGAGACCTCTCCCTTGTTGTCTCTTCCGCGATGGCCAACCATCCGTTGAGCCATTGAATGAATTTTGATTGATCTGATATTAGTCCGTGACCTGTGCGAGGGTGTCTCAAACGTACTGGCAAAGTTTGGAAGCAAACAAAAATGATTTGGATGGGCAACCATCCGCTCACCCGTTGAATGTATTCCGCTGGATCTGCTATTGCTTTGGGACCTGTTGGACTGTGTTTCGCGTGCTCACGATTTTTTTTTTTCATTCGGTTTTTTAATGGGGCGTGTAATGTAGCCATATGCAACGTGCGTGCCAAATTTGGGAGCAAACATAATTCATTTGGACCCAAAACCACAATTTCTTCCCTGTTTTGCACTCCAAACTTGATTTGTGTTCAACTTCATGCACTCTTCATAGAGAGTTCTGCAATAGTGAGCGAAGAGAACACTTTTTTTTTGGGGCATTTTTTATTGGTCCAAATTTTGGTGGGGGAGTAGTGGTGGGATGCTGGAAGCCGCAGAACAAAATTGAGCCAAAAACAAAATCGATACGTGCCAGAAACCCCCGATGAAAGGCAGTGCAAACCTTGGACCTGCGGTGTGGGAGATGTGGAATTTCAACTTTGGGTCGCTGGAAATTCCCGAAAAATAGCAAAGTGGGAATTCCTTGGACAATGGTTGGAGCCTTGAGAGGAGAGATATCAAGGGAAAGGTCACCGGTTCAAATCTGGTCGTAGGCTCTATGGAAAAAAAATGCATTTGGACTTAGATGACATTGGACCTTTGGGCCAACGGCAGAGGCTACCCTAGAGGTAGCACTTGGGCCTGGACATAGGAGACACACTTGCACACATAGGAGATTGCACTTGGGCTTAGATGACACTTGACACTTGGGCCAACGGCACAGGCTACCCTAGTCAATATATGAAGCGAGATTTTTGTTTTGTTTTGTTTTGTAGCGTCGTTGAGATCTCCTAACCCGCGGGGCCTAGCTCCGGTGCTTGGTGCCGTTGGAAAGCCCTCGACGAGGAGGGGTACACCGGCTTGGTCTCATGATTTTTGGACACCCGGTGTGGGAGATGTGGAATTTCAAGTACTTTGGGTAGCTGGAAATTCACGAAAAATAACAAAAATAGCAAAGTGGGTATTCCTGGGATAATGCTGACAGGAGACATATCAAGGGTTCAAATCTGGTCGTAGGCTCTGTGGAAAATTGATTAAATATGGCTTGCTTCATATATTGATGCACTTGGACTTAGATGATATTGGACACTTCCTAGATATGGGAGACGTACTTAGATACTTAGGAGATTGCACTTGCGTTAAGATTATCCACTAGACACTTGGGCCTCTACATGGGAGATGCACTTGGATACATGAATAGAAGATTGCACTTGGGCTTAGATGAGCCTCGACATAGGAGACGCACTTGGATACATAGGAAATTGCACTTGGTCTTAGATTTCAATTCGTCACACATGGGCCGACGGTATAGGCTACACTAGAGGTCGCACTTGGGCCTCGACATAGGAGAGGCAATGGCATACATAGAAGATCTTACACTTGGGCTAAGAGGACACTTGACACTTGGGCCAATGGCACATGCTACCCTAGAGGTTGTATTTAGGCCTCGACATAGGAGACGCACTTGGATACATAGGGGATTGCATTTGGACTTAGATGATGACACTAGACATTTGGGCCAACGGCACAAGCTACCCAAGAGGTCGCATTTGGGCCTCGACATAGGAGACGCACTTGGATACATAGGGGATTGCACTTGGACTTAGATGATGACACTGGAGACTTGGGCCAACGTCACAGGCTACCCTAGTCAATATATGAAGCAAGATGTTTGTTTTGTTTTGTTTTGTTTTGTAGCGTCGTTAAGATCTCCCAAACCGCGGGCCCCAACCCCGGTGCTTGGTGCCGTTGGAAAGCCCTCGATGAGGAGGGGTGCACGGGCTTGGTCTCATGATTTTTGGACAAGCGGTGAGGGAGATGTGGAATTCCAAGTACTTTTGGTCGTTGGAAATTCACAAAAAATAGCAAAAATGGCAAAGTGGGCATTCCTGGGACAATGGTTGGAGCCTCGAGGGGAGAGATATCAAGGGAAAAGTCTCCGGTTCAAATCTGGCTGTAGGCTCTATGGAAAAAAACTTACTTTGATGCCATTGGGCTGTTGGAAATTCAGGAAAAATAGCAAAGTGGGCATTCCTGGGAGAATGGTTGGACTCATGAGACCAAGCCCGTGCACCCCTTCTCGTTTAGGGTTTTCCAACAGTACCAAGCACCAAGGTTGGGGCCTCGCGGTTGGGGACATCTCAAATCTACAAAACAAAATAAAACAAACGTCTCGATTCATATATTGATTCTCAGAAGGACTTTGAATTTTCTTGAAGTAGCAAATTACAAATATTTTGGAGGTTATCCGGCAACATGCATGACCATATATTTCTCATGTATTTGCAAAAAAAAGAAAGTATGACGCCTCTCGAAGGGAGCGTAACTTATGGTACTGCCTTCAAGTTGAAAGGTGAAAGGTGGACACCTTGTATTTGCATAACATTGTTGGACGGTATCTGAAACTGAGACGGGGCCCACAACCATGTATTTCTCATGTATTTCCATACATGTATGACTGACTATGCATGAAGATGGGCATCCACTGAACTTCTTCAGGTGTGACACATAAATCTTTTGAAGTAGCAAAATAATACTTCAGGTGCTTAGCTTCAGGAATTCAATCGTGCAATGTACAAGAGAGACTGCTCGTACCAATGAGCTACCCACCTCCAGAGAGCAACCTTTGAATTTTGTGCTACTTATACCCAAAAATGGACTTAACCCGTAAGTGCCCAGACTCATTTTCACCCTCCCCTGGAAAAACATGCCCCACCTCCTTCCACAAAATGTTTCATCAAATTCCAACAGCCAGATCGGAAGATTATAAAGTGTAGAGTGGAGACCAAAAAAAACCTTCACTAAGAAATAGGTGCCCAAAAAAACAGTTTTTTGCTTGTATTTGGGCAGTTTTAGTTTCTCTTTTTATGAGAGTCTCAAGAATGTTGTACCATACCTGATAACACACATCCTCAGAAATTTTCTCAAGTGGGCTCCTTTGTACAAATTGGGGGGTCAAAATATGCCATTTTCTTTGGGCATGCCAAAATCTCTCTTCCTATAATTATACAACCAAATTCAGCCGTTCAATTCCTAATCCCTCCGGTTGAAGTGTCATGAGCATCCATATGAGGTCCCCAAAAAACTTTGGATCCAATCAGTCAACGTCATCGCATCTTTAGGTTCCCTGCCCAAGGCTTCAACTTGAACACCTAGGTTATAGCCTGCAGGCCTAGGATATTTGGAGCCATAGCCCAGAAGGCCACGGGGTTTGGGAGCTCCTGGGGCTACCCGGCCCTGCTTTCATGGGGGCCCACTCCACCCTCAACCCTATCAAACCCCCGCCCTAGGTTTGACCCACACCTCATTGGAGTTTTCTCGACCCGCGAGCTCTGCCGCCATCGCGGCTGCACTCCCTCCAGCCCGGCCTGCGTGGTGTTGGTCGGAGCTGCCATCGCCGTCGATTCAGGCTAGGGCCCAGGCCTGGGAATGCCCAGACCTGTAGGGCCATCATTTCACCCTCAAGGGGTTTGGGGAAATGTGCCGCTTCATGGGGTATCCTATGTTCACCCTAACCTGACCGTGGTTGCCACGTCTGCAACCTGGGCAGGCTAGGGGGCCCAAATCCCCTCCAAAAAGCTGCGTGTGCCCCACTTGGCGGGCTCCATCTGGCAACCCTTTGAGGCATTGGCCAATGCCATTTGAAGGAAAAAGTTTTTATCTTTCAAATGAGCCCTTGTGAGGGCTAATCAGGCTTAACCAGAGGGAGTAATGGTAAACCTGACCGACCCAAAATGGGTCGATATACCACTTAAGGGAGGTGTGGCCCACCAATACATGGGTCGTCGCGGTGACCGCGCGGATGTGAGGCGCGGGGAGCAGCTGCGGGTGGGCGGCGGGCCACGTAGGCGTACCGGGGGCCTTTTCTATTACTTGGTTGTACAGCCTGGCGGGGGTGATTACAAAAATGTAACCGTCCTACACGTGTCGAGTTTATGTGGCGGTGCTTCAGGGACGGTAAGGCCCTTGCCCAAGGGATGTGATCAGATATAAGGTTGCAGAAAGTCCCATAAAACTGATGTTTGACTGCGCACAGCTAGTCAATACTATGTCACTGGGTGCACAGCTCAGCAGGCAGCCATTGTTGGGTGGCTGCCAGGGGAGGCCTGCAACTCTTCAATCCTCACCAACAACCCGGGAGGGGCGTCAAATAACAAACCAAAAATCTGAACGCTGCTTTACGTCGGTAGGGCAGGGAAGTTATTATTTATATTGGGAAAGCGACATGGCAGCGTGCAATGTTCTAGCCAGGATTTGAGCCCTGGATCACTTCTATGTAAGCATGGTTGGGTTGTGGGTCCGCAATCATTGCGGATCGCTAGTTACTAACTAACTAACTAACTCACTCACTATTTCTGCTCCATATTTTGTACGCGAGTCAAATAATAAAGTGAACAAAAATAGCCAAAGTATCGGCAGCTGTGTCGCCCTGGTGGTTCGGGGTTCAAACCCGTTGCCCTGCCCCGTGTGTGGGATTGTGTATGTCTGCGTTGATCGTCCTGTAGGTCTCATGGCCCATAAATGAAAGGGGGTTAATTTTTCCCCCTCCTCAAGGGCATGAATGGTGGGCTGTCGCTCCCAGGTTTCCTTAAAAACAAAATAAAAATAAAAATAAAATAAAATTATGAGGGACAGTCCAGACTTGGGACACATTCAGATGGTGTCACGTCTATGTATCTGTCACTTAGAGCATCCCCACCCTTCTCACTGAAATGGCCCCCTCTATTAGCTATTGTGAAGGGGTTGGTCCACGACTCTCGCAAGGTGTGTGAAGGGGTCGGCTGCCCGTAGCCACACCCTTGCCCCTCGATACACTCTATCCTCTGTTCTGGCTGCCCGTAGCCACACCCTTGCCCCTCGATACACCACTCTATCCTCTGTTCTGGCTGCCCGTAGCCACACCCTTGCCCCTCGATACACCCCTCTATCCTCTGTTCTGGCCTCGCTGGAGTTTCCAGCAATGTTCTCATATCACGTTTGGGACACCTGGTTTCACTGCCTACTTACACACAACAGCTGGATTGGAAGCGAGAGGCTGGGAGATCCCTGGTAGGGACGACTTGGTTGAGGGACGAGTTAATATCGTGCACGGATTCAGTGAAAGAGAGGCGGTTCAATGTCCGCCCGTAATGGCGTATACAGTAGCGGGGTAGGGGGGCAAGGGTGTGATACATTTGGAGGCAAATCTGAACCTGTATATGAGGAGTGCGGGTGCAGGGGTCCATAGAGGCATAGAGTGGGGATGCTCTTAGTTAGCAGCCAAGCATATCCCAGTGTAACTTGTCTTTGAAGGAGCAAGTGAAGAGCACAGGAAAGAACGTGAAGGTGCCCCCCGGGGCCAGGGGGGAAGAGATAGAGAGATGAGGCTCATTACGCCAGAGTCCGCTCCAAACGCGAAAATGGGGTTGAAGTAGATAAAAATGGTAGGAAATCGATTGGTTAGTTGACAAGCTTGCCACGTTGGTGATCCAGTGGATGTCCACGAGGACAGTGTCACTGGAAAGTGGCCACGTCAGTTTTGCCGCTGATTGGGGGAAGTGGGGCCGAGCGTAGAGAGTCGACGATTGTGGGCCATGTGACAGAGCATCCCAGCGAGTGATGCGGATGATGCTCAGCGCGGTCAATCTAGATTAATCTAGATTCCATAGTGGCGGGAAATGTTTGCAGCGCAGGGTCAATGGCAATGGCGATGGGACTGGACTGGATGATCGACGCTTGATGCAGGAGGGTGTGGTGATGAGGGGGAGCATGCCTGGCCTGCGTTCCGCTTGACTAACTTAGAAATGCATGGTTGCATGCGGTGTGGTGGAGTGCTTCATGTACGCCAAAGTAGCAAGCACAAGTCAGCAAGTGCAAGAGGAGATTGTCGCACTTGCGAGTACGTGTGTATCGCATCAATGGATGCAATAATATGTTTGATTTGAACTAGTGCACAAAGCTCCAAGGCTCAAAAACAGTAAACAATCAAGTGTGGGTGGGGTTGACTGCAAGCATCCAATCTCAGTAACAGCGCCGGGCAATGTGTTGGCCAGGATTTGAACATCCCGGGAAGGGTTGGTTTGACTGGAGAGAAGGAGTTGCGCGAATTGCTGTCGGTGGCCAGCAGCGCATGCTGCCCCAAGCCTACTTCTGCAAACAAGAAAAACGGGAAATGATGGTGTGAGTGAGGAGTGTGGCATGTAAGTAGGATGGCGCCCACAAGCAATGATGAGCGCAGGAGCGGGTGGGTGGTGTACAGTGGAGCTTGCTCATAGGATCTGACAAGGCAAGGGCATATTAACCGTTAGAAAGGGCAGTGGGGGAGTGCACTTGTAAATCGGGCTACCGTGTCTTTCTCCCACACACTTGCAAGGGAGTGGGTTGTGAATGGTGCCCCGCTCCCACACTGGGGGGTTGCCACTCCCGTGTGTAAAAAGTCATGGGACAGTTGGGCGAGCGCGTGTGTCAGAAGAGCCCAATTTTGGAGATGGGCAAGAGGAGGCGTAAAGGCCAGGTGAGCGCCGCCCAGCGGCTCGGCCTTGTGCAACGCTTTAAGTTACTCCGGATGCTCACTCTGCTCTTGCACTTATCGTCGGCCATGCAACCAGACAAACGCATGAAGCGGGTTGCGGCGGATAGTGCCATGTGTGTTGCCATGTCCTATACTCACTGCCGTGGCCACAACGCTTGACTGGTGCATCCAACCAACAGCAAGTGCCTCTGTCCACTACTTACAAGAAAGCACAGGGTGAAAGTTGAAGACAGTGGTTGGCAAGCAACGATGCCCGGCCTCTCCGCAATAGCCACCTAAATTTTAATGTTGGTTTCTTTGATTCTGTAGCTTGCTTCACACCACTCTCACCCCTCTATCTCCACAGACACCTGGACCCCATTATAATAACCTAATTGTTGCAACAGCATCAGATGAAATAAGGACCCAAAACCTTTTAATAAATTCCAGGGCCTCCCTCCCCTGTTCTCTTAGGAAAAAAAGAAAACAAAAGGGGGACCCAAAACATCCCCACTGTCAATGATGCCAGGATGCTGTCACGGTCATAGTATAAATGCCCATTTGTGACAAGCGACAGGGGAGTGGTAGGAAATTGATGTTCCAAGTGCGCATGTGCAGTCTCTATGTCAGCACATGGAATTGATGCAACACGCACCGTGCCATCAATTCCATCCACTTCATTGAAATTCTCCCTGAGAATTCATTGGACGGTCAAGTTGTCTATGACAACCCAAAAGACGTTCTTAAAACACTCAGCAAAGTTTGCAGATTTTGGAATGATTCTGACAAGTAGATTCGTTAGTGTACTAGTGAGATTTGTGATGAGATGGATGGTGGTCGTCCAATACGTTCAGTTAAAGAGTTAAAGAGCGTGACTAGCGCGCCTGTCTTTACCGATAAATATGTGTGTGCTATCCAAGGTAGGTTTGGTGACATCGGAATTGAATTTTGATTTGATGGGATAGAGAGGGTCAGAAATAGAGCAGTCAAAAATAGAGAGAGACACAGCGAAGGACGCGACGCATAAGACGGGGCGACTGCACGGCAATGAAGGCGAATGATGAGCAGCAGCATGGCGGGTAGCGCTGACCTAGGGAATGCCATCTCCTCCCTCGTGCACCCCTGCGCTCTCAGTCGGCGGCGCCATCCTTCCCCTCCACACCCACGCTTATTCGTCTCCCTCATCGCTCCCGGTACGAATCTTTCCTGCCTTACCTGTCAATGGCTCTTCCTGTCCATGCGTATCCTTCTCTGCCGTGCTTTTCTGCAATTCGTAAACTGTACAGAAGACCATGCTGCACTCCCGCAAACTCGTGGCAGCTGGGTTTTCATGCGATGCTTTCGAACCAGCATGACCATCTGATAGTCCAATGGTTGTCAGTGTTTTGCAAAGAGAAACTGAAGATTTGAACAATTTGGAATATACGCATCCTGTCTTAGATCGGCCGGTTTGGTCGAGATTTCTTCTTAGAAAGGCTCAGCCTTGTGAAAATGTGCACCCTGAATCACGTTTGGGTCTGAAGAGAGTAGCGAACCATCAGCTTGAGCTTGTGCTGCGCACGTACTCAGTCTTTCTTTGTTGCGCTAATTCCTAATAGAGATTATAGCAAGGGCGTTCTTTCAATTTTCTTGTGCATCCGTCCAATCCCTTGTATCTCCGGACACCTATATGTAGTTGCGCGGTTTTAATTGAGCTTGATCCCTCGCCAATTATCGGACATGCAGGTGGCATAGGGCTGCTGCTCTCGTGCATTGTATCATGTGAATGTAACTACTCAGGAAGGAGGAACAGCTTTATTAATCAAACCAAAATCGGACGAGCGGGAGATGACAGGATCTGGCGGCACGAACACGGCATGTGCCGCCTGCAAGTATCAGCGACGCAAGTGCTCAGCCGATTGTCCATTGTCGCCCTACTTTCCTCCCGATCAACCCAAACGTTTTCAGAATGTGCACAAGCTGTTCGGTGTGAGCAACATCCTGCGCATTCTGAAACATGTTGATCCCAGTAAACGCGAAGATACCGTGAAGTCTATCGCTTACGAAGCTGATACTCGGGAGAAAGACCCAGTTCATGGCTGCCTGGGCGTAATCACATTGCTACAAAACCAAGTAGCCAAACTGAGGGAGGAGCTTGATATCGCACGTGAGCAGCTGTTTATGCTGGAGCAGCAACATAACTTCAGTCAGCAGCTGCAACATGCAGCTGCCTCGTTAGCAGCCGCCACAGGTGTGGTGCATGCTGGCTCTGCTCATGGCGGGGTTCTCATGCAGCAAATGCAACAGTATGGTGGCCTAGGTGGAAGCGCGCTTTCCAATTCGAACTTTGATGATCAGTATTTAAGGCATGTCGATAGCTTCGATCAGCCTAAACAAGCAGATTCAACATCATATGATATGGCCAGGTGAGAAATCGCTCTCTTCCTCTCACATAGTACAGCACATAATACAGATGTGGAACACAGGAGCCTGATAGACTGAATTCTCCTCCAGGAAGTGTCGAACAGCTAAATCATGTGCAAGTGAAACTTGCTATCATGGAGCTTTCTCATATATAGAACGTCTGGACAGAAGTCTCGGACGAGTCGTATACGTAAATGTCTACGAATGGGTTTGTTGTTCAAAAGCAGATATCTAAAATTCCAAGTGGGAGCCTCGAAGCAGGTACGTTGGAGGAGAACCGTCTGGACTGGCAGGGCAGGTGAAAGTGGAGCAGGCAGAGCAACTACGAAGAGCAGTGATACAGTTCGGAGCGGACTCTGCATTTGTCGACAGTACAACGAGCCATCACCAAATCCAACGTGAAGCCATGGAGCAAGAGCATGTCATGGCCATGCGCAGACCAGGGAACAACCTGCTCAACCTTACCGTGGCATCAGATAGTGACTTAAGGAGAGCCAGCATCTTAAGTGGCCAACCTATACAAGACGGTCATGAGTTAAGGAGAGCAGGGGTTTACCTTACCTTGACGAACCAGCATTGAGAACTTCATTCCACATTGGGAGCATTTAGAGCAGCTACAGTGTGTTCTAAGTTCTTTCATGCTGCTGCATAATTATTTATGAAACCGTTGAGCTGGTGGACAGGCCAGGGAGCTAGTTTGGAGATAAGCTCGACCTCGATCTACCTCAGACGTTCCGGAAGCTTTGCACATCCACCCTGTGCAATTTTGAATTGCACTCGCCTACGCCCTGAAGGATTGCTCGATCTCTATCTCTAGAACATTTCTCTAGCTCGTTATGGTTATTTTCTTGCCCACAACTTATAGATATTTCTTTTCCAGGGCATGAAAAACAGAAGATGGAGTTTCATCATTCCTAGGCTTAGCTAGCGTGAGTTTTCATTGCTGGCCAGGGTTCCACACACGAGCAGGGGCAGTCTGCACTTTCAAGAAGAGCCTGTAATTGAAGCAGCGACTAGTTGGAGTTCACAGTTTCGAGAAAATTTTCAGGCTCTTCAGTGAAGATAACTTCTTGATACATCCAACTACGCGGGGATCAACCCTTTATAGAATTCTATTCATTTGAAAGACACAGATTAGTGTAGGGAGAACTCCAATTGTGTTAAATGTCCTCTTGATCACTGCCGTGGAGGCTAGTGACTGGTAATCTTGCAGTGTTTTTAAGCAGTTCTAACGTGGAGCTGAACCACTTGTGCATGTTCAGGTTCAAATGTATGATACATGTCCACATAGTCCAGGAAGTGAATGGTCGTTTCCTCTGGACTTTTGGACAAATTGAACTAGAATTTGGAGTCCTGTTCAAATTTAAGCATTAAAACATGGAATGTCCAAGATGTTAGATAGTTTCCGCATGCTTACAATCGGAATTCCCAGTAGTGAAGTAGTCAAAGCTATAGTGCTCAGAGTGTTGCATGGCGGTATAGTTGTGGTCAATCAAAGATGAAACGTACCAGACTCGTATTGGATTACCAAACAACTGATAGCGCGAGGACCTCTCTTTTAACGGGATTGCAAGATCGGCTCTACGGCCGCCTGAAGTCTCAGTCATGATATCGAGATAGTTGACTATGATCCACTAATTAATCTGGTGCTCTTGATCTGTGATCATGAATGATAAGCTTTGTACTGGAGAGAGAAAGTGCCCCATTTTCCTGAATTGCTTACACGTTTTCTGTGATATGTCACATGGCTGGCTCTTCTTCCGTGTGGCTTTGTGCCCTTACATTCTTGAACGATCTCTGAGCCCGCCCTGAGTGTATACAGCTGATGGCGTTTGTGTGATTTAATTGGACTGCTACAACATAGCTCCTCAAAGCTTCACTCCGCATTCAAAGCTTGCTCCCCAACGTCGGCAGGACCATAGCGGGCAAGTGACACAACCAAGACGGGGACCTAGGCCTCCGTCACGCCGTTCTGTCAAAAAGCCTCGCATGCATCGCCGACTGTCGGTCGCTAGCTGGACGCTGGTTCCGCTGGAGCGTGGGTTCAAAACCACATGTGCTCGGTTGCACAAATGTTGCTTGCAGTTGTGCATACACAAAATTTACGAATGCGACGACATCCATCCTGTTGTGTGGATGAATATGTTGCTGATGTGGATGACACTGTGTAATTTCCCGCACCCTAACCCTAAATCGGGAGTGGATTCCAGACAATAGAGACGGGGCCAGAGGTAGCAAAGACGAGGTGTGCGAGAGGGAGAGATGGCCACGGCCAAGAGGAAGAAGGCGGCACAAGATGCGCGAGTGGGGGTACCTCCCAAACGGGCAGTTTCTTCTTCCACCATACAAGCACCGCTTGAGCTTACAGATACCCTCAACACAGAGGCAAACAGTGAATCCACCTCATGCCTTCACGAGGTCTCGTATCCGGAGGGCTACCAGATTCCTGAGAGGTCAAGTCCCCTTACTTCCTCGAAGCCCGCTAAGGAGTATCCCTTCATCCTTGATCCTTTTCAGCGCGAGGCGATTCTGTGCTTGGAGGCAGGCGAGTCTGTTCTGGTAAGTTGCTGCTAGAAATGTCTTTATTTGGAATGCTACAAATGCCGGTGGTATGGGGCGGTGCATCTGCTCAACAATGCACCTGTTCCGTGGAAATAGCTTGCTTATTCGTAAGGAACCCTAAACTTCTCCTCTCTCAAAACACTGGGAGTTGTAACTCGACCTTTTTGTGGCTGACAGCAGAGAAACTTGAGTTCATACTTCTAGCGAGTCTATGAGATTTCTCTATTTTCTGCGCACGGATTTCACTGTTTTCTATCACACAGTAAACCCTAGAATCTGACCTTCTGATTTTAATATGCATAGGTCGTTTACAAGGAGTAAGTCTGCTGAAAGCTACTATCTCCAGGATACGATTTCTACTCGAGGACTTCTAACTCCTTGCTGCAACATTTAGTTTATGGAAGGCAAAGGGTCGGAATCGGTACAGGGGTGGATGATTTTGACTGGTGGGTGCAGGTGTCAGCTCATACCTCAGCAGGGAAAACAGTGGTGGCCGAGTATGCAATTGCCATGTCCCTTCGTGACAAACAGCGGGTGGTGTATACATCCCCCATCAAAGCTCTCAGTAACCAAAAGTTCCGTGAAATGTCTGAGGAGTTCTCTGATGTGGGCCTTATGACAGGGGATGTTACCATTTCACCAAATGCGTCCTGTCTGGTATGTTTAGCATCATTGAGTAAGAATGCATCTGGTGTGTGTGTGTGTGTGTGTGTGTGTGTGTGTTCATGTTCAGATAATGTCATCATGTCCCAATTGGATGGTGTGCCTAGAATGTTTCATATACATGGTGCCAGGAGCGGAAAACGTAGGAGAAAAGGAGAGCAGCAAAGCAGTTGCAAAAGGCACACACCAGTAGAGAGACTTGCCACAAAATTTGACATAGCATCTAGCCCTCCAACTGTGCTCTATAAAGTGCATAACTCTGGCACCATTTATGGGTACTCACCCCAGAACTCATTGGGAGCCAAAGCTATTTGCTTGGTTTCAAATTTTGTTGACTGAGTAATTTGAGTAGAGTAGCCTTTGTAGATGCTCCAGAAATTGATGTGAGTATTATACCAACCTCCAGACCAAGAAGGCCACAGTTTTTGCATTCTACCTCCAAGCTCTTTGAACTGAGCAGTTTCAGCAGAGAACACCTAAACTAGCATAAGATTTATTTGGTCTCTGCACACTCATGTCACACATTGGCCATGTGAATTTGTGTTCTCCAGCAGGATTAACTTATTGTACAGAGCTCGGTCCTTCACTTAAAGCTAGAACCCAATAACAGGTAGGCCCTTTGGATGGTCTTTTCCGTTCCAGTTGTTCATCGCCCTCTGGTTATTACTAAACTTGGCCTCAATTCCTGCAACTTCTCTAGGATGTCTCACCATAATTGGAAGATGTAGCCTAACCCTCTCCGCCAGAAGTTGCAGGCTTCTAAGAGAGAGAAAGGGGGTAGGAGAGAGAGGGCGACTCATATGGGGTGGGTTGCAGGTGATGACAACAGAGATATTGCGGAGTATGCAGTACAGAGGATCAGAGGTGATGAGGGAGGTGGCATGGATCATATTTGATGAGGTCCACTACATGCGTGACCGAGAACGTGGTGTAGTATGGGAGGAGAGCATTGTCATGGCTCCCAAGAATGCACGCTTTGTCTTCCTCTCTGCCACCGTCCCCAATGCTAAGGAGTTTGCTGACTGGGTTGCCAAGGTCTGTCTGTCTGTCTCTGATAATAAACAGCTAAATGCAAAGCTTTGTGTCTCACTCTAGTTTCCCACTGCAGAAGGATTAATAATGAAGTTAAAAGGACCATGCTCTGACCGTCATAGGCATATGCATCTGCAATGTGGGAGGGCAACTCCAACCATTCTAAGATTTAAAGTCCATGCAGCTTTCGGTGCTCAAAAAGACTAAGTCAGCATGTTCTAGAACAGCTAACATGGCTTTTTGGCGTACCACCCTTGAGCTCTTGACGCGATGCGTTCAAGGCCAGATGGTAAGAGGTCAGTTCAATGGAAGGCCTAATACCCAAGATGATCGACTCTATTTCTTGAAAGCAAGACCATTCTTGAAAGCAGGTTTAAGTCCTGGCAGAAAAATGTAGAGATTTTCTAGTACTGCAGGAAGAACTGACCCTGCCAAATCAACTTTCCCTTGAAGGCTGTTGTTGTCTATTATTTGATCTAGTCTGGGACAGATAGATCCTTTCTTGTCAATACAAGACAAAAACTATTCGTGTGTGTGCATAGAATATATGTGTACACCTTCTACATGATCTGGTCTATTGCTCTCGTGGCTGGTCTACTGTAGCCAATGCCTTCTATCAGCATTAGGAAACCTGAAAATGAGAGGCTTGAGAATTTTTTTTTTCTCTCTCTCTTGCCATGATCTTTATAGACAGCATTCAAGAATTGCTTGATCACGTTATTCTGTTCAGATGGAACAGGAAATTGGATAACGGGATGACTCATTAGGGATCACCCTAGAGGTCTTAACCTAAAGCTGCTGCCCTGTATTGTTAGTGAGCTTGGCCACCCTTCTCATTTGGAAGAGGAGCAGGCAAGAGCTGAAGCAGCTGACTACACTATGGCTACAAGCAAGGCATCCATTCAGACTCCTTCAACACCGATGGCTGCTTGATATGGCAACACAAAGAGAGTTGACACTGAGGAACTTACATGGACTTGATTAAGCTCTACTCTGAATCTAGCAACCCTTGTGCAAAACCTAGTGCTTGTATATGGGTCCTTGCTTGAGTACTTGGTCTTCCTTTTGGAAATAGGTGCTTGTTGTTTACTTACATGGATTTGATTGAGCTCTACTCTGATTGTATGAATGCTTTTGCAAACCGAAGACCTCTATGTGTCCCCTTGCTTCAGTATTTGGCTCTAGTGACACCTTCCTTTCGGGAATGGGTGCTTACTGACATGAGACCACCTCCTCTCCCTATGGAGCATGGGCTGAAATAGGCTACCTATGTTGACTGATGGATTTGATTGAGCTCTACTCTGATTGTATGAATGCTTTTGCAAACCGAAGACCTCTATGTGTCCCCTTGCTTCAGTATTTGGCTCTAGTGACACCTTCCTTTCGGGAATGGGTGCTTACTGACATGAGACCACCCCCTCTCCCTATGGAGCATGGGCTGAAATAGGCTACCTATGTTGACTGAAATGGCTGAAAGGACCTGCCTTACCTCTCCTCTCTTTGCTAGTATGACCTGTTGCAGGGATGACATTGATAACAAATGTGAAGGGGTTTAAGCCTGGGGGTCCACAGGGATCACCAACCTGTTGGTTGGCTGTGATGGATCCAGGTGATGCCACTTCACCTTCTTCTGTTGCAGGAAATGCTACTAAGGGCAAGAGACTAAGGGAATGAGGATTTGAGCTCTCTCAAACCTCAAATCTGTTTGTATGTATTGATTGTACACATACTACTGCTGTTTTTGCTCTGTTGGATCTATGAGCTTGTACCTACACGGGAAGGAGTTACTGTTAAGGAGACTCTTGTGCTCTTCCTACTTCTATTGTTGCTTCCTATGATTTGAAAGTGAGGAGGTAGATCTGTTTATGAGGAGGCCCTACCTACTAGTGTGCATATGATTCCCACTTAGTAGACCTTAAAACTGGTTTTCCAGCAGGATATGTGAGGAGAGGCAGATCTGGGTAGAGATGGTACCTAAATTAGGCTGTCTGAGGCCATTAAATGAGGCAAACACAGCACAATGTGCTTAGTGTTTCGTTGTCTCACTTTGACATGTAACACACACACTCTCTCTCTGGCAAGCGCAAAGCATTGGGTCTCACTAAATTTTTCCACTGCAGAGGGATGAACTCTGAAGTTTGAAAAACCATGCTTTGCCGCATTATTAGGCCTGCCTTGGAGTACGCATCAGGAGTGTGGGTTGATAATTCCAACCAGGCTAAGTCTCCAGAATCCATTCAAGTGGGGGAAGCTTGGCATCCCTCCCTTAAGCTCCTGACGAGATGAATTCAAGGTCAGATGGTGGGGTCAGTTGCAAGGTATGACTAATATCAGATGTCCTAAGTTAATCGAGTCTATATCTTGGAAGCAGGATCGCCCCTCAAACAGGCTAAGTCCTGGCGGAAGAGGGTAGAAGAGATTGTCAAGGATCTGAACTCTGAAGTCTGCAAGTCTTGACCCTGCTGGATAAATCTTAGGGGCTGTAGTATCCAAGGCCATGTTTGTTGCCAGGAAGTTGTCTGATGAAAATAAAGTTAGGCAGAAACTTCCTGAACTTGTTTCCAGTCTGCGACATGGGAGAGTTTACCCATTCTCGGCATTAGACTGCAATTTAAACTAAGGGTGGGAAGCCTAGCAAACAGTTGCAGAGAGGAAAGGGGGATTGCAAATGCCTGTTGGATGGGCAACCTGAAGACAATATTCATTTTCTGATTCATTGTCCTGGGTACTCTCACCAGAGAGACGCCCTCTTCAAATCCATCAAGGGAATTGTGCCTGTACAATCGATGGTCACAAGGCTACGGCAAACAACGTCTTATGAGTACATTCTCTCTCTCTCTCTCTCTCTCTCTCTCTGCCACACACACAAATGCACATCCTTCAAGAAGTCAGAGAAGGCATGGAGGCAGAGCTTAGTAAGTCCACAAAGAAATGCTCTCTAAAGTACATGATCTGAGCCCTGCCTCAAGTCTACTCTGAGATTTTTCAAAGGTTTTTGATGGATCTCCTAAAGAGCCAGACCCAAGGTTGACGATGACTCGTCTCTTCTCTCTGTACGCGGTTGGGTTGGAGCTCTAGGTGTGGGGCCTGACTGGGAAGTTTTAGAAGCCCTGTTTCCTCAAGGGGGAGGGCCTCAGCTGTGATGTCTCATATGGGATGCAATGTTGGCCAAGTATCTGAAATATATCGAACTGGCGAAGCAACCTCTCTGAAAGTGGGCACTGCATACGTTCATGGGGTGTATGCACACAAGGCCATCGGTCAGTTTTAGTTCTTGTGAATAGCTACACAGAGAGAGTCTGAGTTTGTGGTCCTCAATTAATTACAACAAAGTATGTTGTGCTCCCAGTCAACAAGATAAGGGTGGAGGTTTTGACTCAAGGAGAGGACATGCAGGTGCATCAGCAGCCTTGCCACATTGTGTACACTGACTTCCGGCCCACACCATTGCAGCACTACATATATCCTGCTGGTGGGGATGGTTTGTACCTGGTTGTTGATGAAAAAGGCATATTTCGAGATGATAGCTTTCAAAAGGCTGTAAACGTTCTCTCCTCAAAGGAAGGAGCTGATGCTACCAAGGAGAATGGAAAGCGGCAGAAAGGGATGAAAGCAAGGGAGCTCAGAGAGCCAAGTGACATCTTCAAGATTGTCAAGATGATTATGTTCCGCCAGTTTGATCCTGTCATCATTTTCAGCTTCAGCAAACGCAATTGTGAAGAATGTGCCAATCAGGTACTGCATTTGCCAAAACGTTTTTTTGAAAATCCTGAGCCGGTCATTGCTATGGTACCTGGAGATGGAGGAATATGAATTTCAGGTGTTCTTTGTGGTCCACATGCGAGTTGTTCAATCCCATGCCACTGATCGATCAGGAGGTAGTACTTAAGGCCTCTTTTGTCATCTTGATCTTGTATTTATCACATCACTGGTCTGTTTGCAGATGGCCAAGCTTGATTTGAATAACGAGGATGAGAAAAAATTAGTTGATGGTGTATTTTGGAATGCCATGGATTCGCTGTCGGATGATGACAAGAAGCTTCCCCAGGTTCTTTCTTCATTCACCTTTCATTTGTGTTGCTATGAAGTGCTGATTTCGTATCTTGATTATTCTATTATGGTGATCATACTTAAAGGTGCAGGGAGGGAGGGGCAGGTCTCTCAGCTTTTGCCGTTGCTGAAACGAGGTATTGGCATCCACCATTCTGGCCTTCTTCCCATTCTGAAGGAAGTCATTGAGATCCTCTTCCAAGAAGGCCTTATCAAGGTGCAAGCATGTCACTGCTCCTCCTTAGCTCCATCTACTCTGTCACTTGCTCCGGCTTTTGCTTGTTGTGCTCGGCATAAGGTAGCAGCAATGCAATAGGTTGGTACAAGTCATTGCTATTGAACAATTGGGTGAATTGTCTTGTATTCTGTTATTGAACCCAATGTTAAAGTTTGTTCGCTTGTTGTCCTGAGACCTTAGGAACGTTCTGTGCAGATCTCTTCTTTCTTCTTTCTGACATGTTGTTAGGTGTTGTTACAAACTTGCAAAGTGGTGCTTTCCTGGATGCGGTCTCTTCTACTTGGTTTATTTTTCAGAAGTAAGTTTTGTGCTTACATGCATTAGACAAATATATGACAATGCTCTATATTCTAACTAGGGTATGATTGCCCAAAGCTGCCTATGATGACTTTGTAAACTTACCAGAGGAGTGGGTTTTGGGTTGGTGGGATAAGTGCCTGTTTGCGACAGAGACATTTAGTATAGGGTTGAACATGCCGGCAAAGACTGTGGTGTTCACCAATGTGCGCAAGTTTGATGGTGACAAGTTCCGGTGGATCACAAGTGGTGAGTACATCCAGATGAGTGGGCGTGCTGGGCGACGCGGGCTTGATGATCGTGGCATTTGCATCCTCATGCTGGATGAGAAGTTAGAACCCTCCATTGCCAAAGCTATGGTCAAGGGTGCCGCTGACCCTCTTAATAGGTATAAAACTGCTCTCTCTCTGTCTCTCCCTTTGCTGTTTTTTAGGGTTTCAGTTGTGAGCTCTTCAAATCTTGAAGATGCTCATTTCCTGTTTGTACTTTGATGTGTTGCTATGCAAAGACACTCACAAGGTGTACCCCTTGTAAGCTGTCCTTGCTTTTCTCCTTTAAGAAAAGGATGATGTACCTGCTTTACCTCTTTGAAAATGACAATTGCAAGTATTTTTGACCACCTGTATAAAACCCTTCATTCAGGTGAGCAATTATGATCCCCTCCTTGCCCTAACTACCCCATTTAATGTACAATGAGGTATTTCCAAACAGGTGGCTCTCTAATAGTCAGCCATCAACACCATGAATGGCTCTTTATGGCTTTCAATTGAGTTAGCAGCTCCTCCAGTAGTTGATGCTAATCTCATCATAATTATGCGGTAAAAAAAGGGGGAAAGCCACTCCTTTCCCTCTATGTATAAGAGTGTGTTCGCTTCAGTCTCGGCCATCTTTCTCTAGTTCCAGAGGTGACCGTGCTACAAGTAAGGAGCATGGCATCATGGCACACTTCAAGGTCCCCCTCTATCTTCCAGTTCAGTTTGTAGTGAAATGCATTGCCTTAGCAATCTCTTTCATCTTGTCAAGTGGAGAGCTTGAAGGTTATAACTGTTTGTATGTGTGGAAAGCTTCAATGTTAGCTTGCTTTCTCTCATTGAATGGGTGTCCTACTCTCTTCTAAACCTTTGGATGAACTGTCTTAAGAGTGGATATCCAATGGCCACAAGGCTACGGCAAACAACGTCTTATGAGTACATTCTCTCTTCCCTCCAAGCCTGGGCCTAGTTATTGGGCAAAGCACACACAGCAGATTGATGCTTGTGTAAAGGGATTTCTAGAGGATATCTGGAAACTCGGATCGGTTGTCTGTTCCCAGGTAAGTCATACTACTGGCGTCAGCCCCTGATAAAGATAGTTTTTGTACCTTTGTCTTCCGCTCAAACAGGGCGTGGGGGCCACGTCAAACAGTGTCATATTAGTACATTCTCATTCTCTTTGATTGTCCCTTGTAGTTCTACTGTGTCCCAAAAGGCCCTCTGGGTGGCCGTAGAAAACTTCTCTTTTTTGCACTAAGGTTTATGTTATAATCGATATGAGAAAAGGAGTACTCCTCCCCCTCTCTCTCCCTCCCTCTCTTCCCTCTTGTTGCCCTGCATACAACCCAGACTGACGGGCAGATGCCTTCCCCATGCATGTCATTTCTATGGTAAAGGCAGGGCTATAAAACTAGAATCAATGTCTCTGCAACCGGGCTGGTGATGGACAAGTGCCTCTGTGAGAGCCTTAATGGCAGTTGCAGGAAAATAATTTAATACCTTCAGCTGAGTTTCGGGGATAAGCTAATCCCTGGTGGGTGCGAACCCACCAAAGGGTCTGGGATGGTTAGTTTCCCGCAGGGGGATGGCTATGAGGCCATGGCAAACAATGTCTTATGAGTACATTCTCTTTCGTCTTATTCTAACCAAACTAGGCGCAGGGTCTATAGCTACAAGGCTATTGAAACCTCTTGTAAGGACAGTCTCTCTCTCTCTGTCTCTCCCCCAAATGAATGTAAGCATAGAGCTTCCCTGAACTTGTTTCGATTCTGTGACATGGGCAAGGACCTTAAGGATGATCTGAAGGGCCTACCTACCCTCGGCACTAGACTGAGATTCAAACTCAGGGCGAGGAGCATACCTTTGAAGAATAGACCAATGCAGAGAGGAAAAGGAGATTGTCATTACCCAATGTGCGGGCAATGTGAAGACTATATTCATTTTCTGATACATTGTCCAGGGTATTCTCACCAGAGTGTGACAGTCTTCAGGACAATCAAAAGTATTGTCCCATTACCTCTGTTCACCAACTTTCAAAATCTTGAGGCTGAGCCTAAAATCCTGGGCCTGTTGGGGTGTATCTTTTGGGCTGCTCACACACAGCAGATTGATGCTTGTGCGAAGGGCATCTGGAGGATATCTGGAATGCCCAAACTAATTGTTTATACCAAGATAAGTCACTACTGGAGTGAACCCCTCATAATGGTAGTTTCTGGTCCCTTTTGTTCTGCATAAACCGGGGTCTATGGCCGCAAGGCTATGGCAAACAACATCTTATGAGTACATTCTCTAATACTTTTGAAAGCTGCATATATCTGTTTCTTATGTTTCTCTCCGGAGAAATTTGATAGTTTATTTTGGATAAACCTTTCCTAGGCTGAGGTGGCTTTGTGCCTTCCACTATCTGCTACTACATACATGGTCTGTGAAGACAGAAGGGAGAATGGACGTCCGTGCAGGTTCCTAATGAACCAAGATGACATTTGAGGGCAAACTAATCCTGATATCTTGTGTTAGGCCTTGTAGCAGCAGCATACTGAGTATATTTGTACACCTTCTACATGATCTGGTCAATGTACATTGCTCTTTTGGCCGGTCTACTGTAGCCAATGCCCTGTTCAGAATTAGGATACCTGAAAATGAGAGGCTTGAGGGTTGTCTTGACCTGGTCCACAACCACCTCCACAAATTTTGGAGTAAAGTTAGTACCAACCACTTTATTCTTGATTGAGTTGAGTCAGTGGCCCTCCTTACTTTCAGCCACTTACCTTAAACTAAGAGTAGAATCGATGGTAATGTTCTATGAGCTGCACTGTATAAACAAAGGAAGTATGACGCAAACAGTACTTCTGTCACACTCTTCTGACCAAGATGCATTTTTGAAAGCCTTGACAAGATGAAACAGACTCTGGCACAGATGGTGCATTGCACCCGAAATTGCCATGGTTCATTATCTAGAATTTCTTCCTGGCTCTATCATTTTCTGGTACCAGTGGCCTTGGCTCTAGCTTTGCTGAAGAACTCATACCTGCAAGACAATTCCATATCCAGCTCTGTGATTTCAGACAAAGAACCAAAAATTCATAGAAGTAGAGAGGCCCACACCTGCACCCGTCGCAGAAAACACCACATAGGATGTGGGTAATTGAGAATGTGCGAGGTTAATGGCAGGCCCTCGTGTGCTATAGGTTTCCAAACTGAACCAGTATGTATAATATCAGAACGTAAGCCCCACTTGGGTACAACCATGCAAGGGAGTCATAGGCGTAGATCACTTAGCCGCCACCACCGAAAGCGTTTGTGGAGGAATCTAGTCATCATGAAGGTCTTTAGTGCTTCCCTTCTTCCAAAATACTGAACATACATATTCCCTTTTTGGTCTTTTCGCTTTACACATTGATTCCATGTGGCTCACTGCCTTCACTCTGCTCGTCATGCATAGCCCATTGCTGTGTATAGAAATCCTTGGCTGCTTACTTGCAGTGAGCAACCAATTTGTGCCACTACCTATGAGAGGACTTCAGGAAAGACTAACAGTGGGTTGCCCAAATTATACTATTGAGATTTCTCCAATCCACTAAGATAGTGGCATCTAGAAAGTGTGCGATGCCTTTTTCTTTCCCCTATTTTTTGATGAATGAAGTCCCAGTACTGTGCACTTTTGCAATGGAGGCAGTTCAAGGTTAGTTACTGCTTTGGATTAGGTACAGAATGGGGTGTTTTTGGAATACAAGGGGCTTAATTAATGGTGGATTAGTGAAGCTAACTACACAGCCGCTTAGTGATTCTCATTTCAAGTTCCTCATTCATTGTTGAAAGTGGAGGCGGGTGTTTTTGGACAATGGCCAGTTAATACAGCAGCCAGGCATGAAGGCAATGGTATGCATGGTTCACTTTATATACTGCTACAATGCACACATTTTATCATACTTCAGTTTACGGGAGAATGGGAAATGAGGGGCCGTGGAGTCTTCCAGCTGTGTCCACCGGGTCGGCTAGTTTAGGGTTCTGAGATGGCATGTCTGAGGAGTTGTAGGTAACTCAGGGGAGACTTAGGGGTCCTACTTGTACGCATACGGTCAGATTTTGCACAGGTCGTCATCTATGCAGGGAAGTTCTGGGTCCCTCCATAGGTAGATGCGCGAGTTCCGCACTGGGAGGCAGGTACTTCTGGGCCCACACATGGCGCCTGGTTTTGCCAGTTTTTTGGGAAAGGTGTAGGTGCACGCCTTGTGCACTCAGGGCACCTTTAGGTGCGTATCAGGGATGAATATATGGCATTTCAGGAGGGATCACTGAGCAGAAGTGGGATAATGTGCTATGATTCATATATAATGCATCCTTGATTGGAAAATTTTGTGCTTTGCACAAGTGATTGTTGCTTCATTTGCTATTCTGCTCATGTAATTTTTGTGACACCCTTTGAGCAGTGCACACTGCTTAAAAGCACACTTCTAGATACCACCACCTTAGGTTAGTGATATAGTGCATAGTCACTATACATCACTATGAGGTATGTTGTCGTAGCATGAGCTCATTTCCAGAACTTATGTTGTCCAAGCTGTGAGCTGTTTGATCAAGTTTTAAACCATGTGTGGTAAGTTTGCAGTGACTTGATAGAGGTGTTGGTTGAAAACAGAGTAAAATACAATGCTGCTTGACATAGCAGGTATTTTCTTATCTCCTACTCTCCATCACAGAGCAGTATAGCAGTTCATGAAAAACTATGAAGCATTCTGCCTATCTCTGTGGCATATTTAAGATGGGAGGGAAACTCTTACTTTGATCATATACAATATCACCACCACCCACCCTGATCACCTCTATGGATATGGAGTCAATGCTGAGTCTGGAGCAAGAGGAAATGTGACAGAGCCTTCTTTGAAGTTGTCTATAAATTGGTCCAGTTTGGAATAGACAAAACCTTTGTTGTCAAGGCAAGACAAGCCCTCTCTCTCTCTCTCTCTCTCTCAAAGGAAAGAAGCAAACATGGTGAGTGCGAACCCCACAAAAGGCTCCGGGAGGGTTAGTTTCCCATGGGGTTGATGGCTGTAGGGCTATGGAAGACCAAGGTTCGCAGGGAACAGCATGAGTACATTCTGTTTCAGAGGAAAGAGGCAAGACCTCAGATCACACTTTTGAACCCTCGAGTAGCACCTTGCAAAGTTGAGATATGCCAGTGAGTTCAAGCCACCAAGGGCGGATAAAGCACAGAATCCTTGTGCAATGTTTGGTATTTGGTTGTTTCATTCTGTGGTTTTACAGTGTTGTTATGTCCGTTGTAGGAACAATTGTTTTGTTCCTATGCAGGATGTAATACTTTTTTTTCTGTAAGCCAAGTCGGAGGAGGAAATTGATTCCGAAGTTAGCACTGCCATATGCTTAAATGTATGAGCTGCATCTTGGCGCAAGTCTTTGCTGACCCTCCTTTCATCATCAGGACTAGGTGGCTCCCCACATTTCTGCAAGCTAGTTCAGCTGGGAAGAGTAAACGGTTAGGGTGAGGTTACTATGTCAAGGGTTGCCTAGTAGGCACCAAGAGTCCTAATGTGGTGAGTATACATATCCGCACCCTCCCTCCCTCTCTCTCTGTCTCTCCCTTGTTTTGTCCACTTGCTCCAAGACCTTCAGTCTCGCTCTGGCAATGCAAGAACTGAAGTCCAAAGAGCAGTGGATTCTAGGGAGAGTTTTGTCTGTGGCTGACAAGATCATTGGGAGGAAACTAATTGTCTGCGGTAGAGCTGTTAATTGGTGGACCAATGAGATTAAACTCAAGATAGCTGAGAGATGAGTCCTCTATAAAGACTGCTGAAATGTGAATACCAAAAAAGAATTGTGGGCTAGGTACTACCAGATCCACAAAGATATCAATCAGATTGGTGTCAGAAGAAATTATACTGGGAGAAGCTACACAGTGAAATAAACCATGGTGGTAATATAAGAGATTCTGGTTGGCCCTTCAAAGTGTGTACAAGCCGAAAAACTGTCAGCAAGTGCAAGCACTGAGGACTACTAAAGGTGCGGTGGTGACTTCAACGGTTGACATTGTCAAACCTTTGAAACGGGGTCCTGTGAAGAATAGAAGGACACAGTTTGACAAACTGTTCCTATGATTCAAGACAGCCCTGATGAATTAAAGTATATTTCAAAGGCTTACAATGCTCCCATTACTTCTTCTGAGATTGTGGAAGCAATTGAGCATCGTTGCAAGAGCCAAGATATCCGTTGCTGAGAGTAGTTACTAGTTTGCTACCTGCTCGCCTCCCGCGCCCTCCGCCGGGACGGTGGGGCAGGGGGCGAGCCTGGCTCAAAGGATATAAAGCTGGTGGACCTGATGGCATATTCAACGAGCTTATCTACACGGTGGCGATCCCATGATAGAGGCCCTTGTACTTCTCTTTTACCTTATCTGGAGGACTGAAATATTCCCCTTTCGCTTGCGACAGGGGGTCATTGTCAGTCTATACAAGAAGGGTGACAGAGAAGAACCGGGGAACTACCGAGGCATCACGCTCCTCAATGCAGTTGGCAAGACATTCTGCAGAGTTATAAGTACTCATCTCAAGGTTGATCTGGATTCTAGAGGTTGTTTCCATGAAGGCCAAGCTGGCTTTCGGCGAAACAGGGGCTGTGTGGACCATATCTTCAATCTAAGCCAGATTATCCAGGGAAGAAAGAAAGAAGGGAAACCCAATTTTGTATTTTTCTTGGATGTCAAAAAGGCTCATGACACAGTGTGGAGAGATGGTCTATGGCTCCGACTCTGGTCATGTGGGATCAAGGGAAATATGTGGAGAGTGGTCCGTAATTGTATGCTCACACCAATAGTTGTGTCACTGTTTATGGACAGAAGTCTAACTTCTTTGACATACACCAAGGTGTAGCTCAAGGATGTACCCTCTCCCCTCTGCTCTTCAATGCTTTCATCAATCAACTCCTTGAGGATGGGGAAAGTGAGGGATTTGGGTTAAGGGTGGGTGATGCAACCATACTAGCCTTTATGTTTGCGGATGACTTCACAGGCATAGGGGAGACTGCTTCCAATCTCCATTCATTGATGGTGAGGATAGCTCAGCTTATTTGATGCAAGACAAGTTTTGTTCTCTGAGAAGAGGCGATGTGTGAAATAAACATGGGCTCCTCCATATGTTGTTGCACATGCCATATTCGCCACGACACTAAGTATTGATGGTGTGGGGGTCCAGTGCATTTCACCTGGGCTACAACATGCTGTTAAATCAGATGCGGTGTGAAGAAAGCAATCCCGAAGAGCTATTGCGGCAGTCATTCCACCAGTTCCAGTCTGACCATGCTTTGCCACAGCTCCAGGTGAGTTCTCTCCTCTACCTTCTTGATTGTGACACATGCTCTATGGCTTATGGGTGGGCTGTGTATGCTGCACATGAATTATGAGTGCTTTCCCATGTGATCACCAATACCCTTTGGCTTTTAAGCTATCTCGATGCTGAAGGTGGAAATGAACGATTTTGGCTCTGTTTCACCAAAAAGCAGTACGACCCGCTCTTGATCACTCCACAACAAGCTCGATGATGTTCTGTAGTGGGTGACTGGTTGCTGACTAGGCTGTTGCAGTATGCTACCCCATTAACTGTCTGTGTTTTCTGTAGAGCAGAAACGGGTGAAGGAACTGGAAGAGGAGCGGGAGGGCATAAGTATCGAGGGTGAGGACCAAGTCCAAGACTACTACATGCTACTCCATCAGCTGTACAGCTTGAGGTCTGACATCCGCAGCATTGCTTTTTCTCCTCGCTACTGCCTGCCCTTTCTTCAGCCTGGTCGGTTAGTACGACTTGTACCCTGCACCAAGGAAGGTGAGGATGCAGTGCTGGCTATGAATGGTGCACCAATTTGGGGGGTCGTTGTCAACTTTGATAAGGCACCTGGTGCTGCTAAGGAATTGATCGATGGTATGGTTTCCCTTAACCTTGGTTGCCTGCCTGTCTTGTTTTTGTTTGTTCAGGGTTTAAGGTTGTGTGTTAAAGCAACCAGGGAGTTGAAAAGCTTATGTTTCTCATGGGGAGTGGTGAACTGTGCTACCAGATATATTTGTGGAATGGGAGGAGACTGCAGTTTTCGCTGGCAATATAATGTTTCCAAATCCCATAAACAAGAAATATGCCATAGGGTAGTGATCAGTATCTCCGTAGGCAGGCATGGTATTACAACTTACTGTGCAATGATTCATAGGCAGGAAGATTGCCTGTTTTTGCACAGTGGAAGACAAGCAACGTGAAGAACATCGGATAAGGCATGTCAGAATCATACAGAGGGGGTTGTGCATGTTGGCTTGCGTACAGAGGATGGTGGAAGCCCCCAGGCAGATGAAGCTAAATACAGGATAGATGTGCTTGCCAATTGTTTAACGTGTGACGTGGGAGGGCATCACAAACTGGTGCAGCCTGTGTCCCTGGATGAGACAGGGGAGCCGGCAGTAGCAGCTATCTCCCTTTTGCAGGCCTGTGTTCATTGTCCTATTTCCACTCTGTTTCTAGGTGCTTCCTCATGTTAGTCTTGCATTATCTTCTAGTCTACATTTTAGACGGTAAGCAATCGTCTGTTCCACTTTGTATAACTCTTCCTGAACAGTATTTGTGATGATAAGCTTTCCGTTTTTCCATGCCAGAATGTAGTATTGTGGGCTTGTTGGCCTCATCAAGTTGAATGGGATTGGACTGAGATGGACAGGTTGAGAGCTTGAGTGCGATACGCATCTACATTCCTAAGGACCTGCGACCTATTGAAGCACGTGAACGGTGCCTGAAAACAGTTATGGAGGTGCTGCGCCGCTTCCCTGAAGGCCCTCAACAGCTTGACCCGGAGGACGATATGCAGGTGAGATAATCACACCTTACATGAGAGGATGGAGGGGTTTTCAGAAGAAACAGGTGGAGACACAGATGGTTGGAAAGGACAGTGGACAGTCCAGATGGATTTGGAGATTGATGCAGACAGAGATAGAATTGAAGAATCAAATGGGTACATCAGAGAGACAAACAGTCACATGAAAGTGACACTGATTGGATAGAAAGGGATGGCCAGGGATGGCCAGTAGTCAGGATCTGATTAGAGGGGGAGTATTAGCTGGAGCCTTGTAGCCATAGACTCCAGAGGCTGTTGAGACACAGCAGAAATAGCAGGGGGCTTAAATATGGGTAATACCATTGCCAGAGTTTCCTGAATATTAAAGTTGATTCTCGCCTTAGAGAGTCTTTTCAGGATTCTGACACAAGGAGCAGCTTTCTATCCAAGCTGTTTGAAAGAGGTGTAGCGAGTTTTATTCTTGGAGCCAGTTGTCTGAAGGATGTTCATTGCATTAGATTAAGGATCCTCTGGTATCCTCAACTGACGGCCCCTTAATTCTTACTAGTCTCAAACGCTTGCAATGGTAGAGCATATGGAGTTTCCAAAGAGGCAGTGCTCTTCATCCTGATTGGTATGGTCCAGTGCCCATGTCATCTACGTAGACCATGAGATATCATGAGGCTGTAGAAATGTGATTGGGACTCAGCATGTAGATCTCACCCAGGCTACGCCTAGGTATGGTGAGACCCATAGATCTAGGGAGATGTGATAGTGGCAGCAGCTGACAGGCCAGTCTATGACATGGGTGGAGTGGACAGGTGGAGAGTGGGGCATATAAGAAGGCCATCCGGAGAGTTGAGGCAGTAGAGGTTCTTCTTGCAGGGCATGCCCTGGCCCAGTCGCCTACACTAGGTCCACGCCTGCGCACTTTTTGCCACAAGGAGGATCTGACTGCATGCATACGCTTGGCACGTAAGGAAGTGCGTGCTGCTTCTACATTGGTATTTAAGGATGAACTAAAGGGGCGACGGCGCGTTCTGCGACGCCTGGGGTAAGTTATTCTGAGATTCTGCACTGTTTTTTCATTGCATTCTTTCCTTTCTAGTGTCATCCATGTGTCGGCAACTTGTATGTGGCCTTCTCTGTATAGAACTGAGGCTATTCCGATGTTTTCTTTTGTCCGTTCGTTGTTCAACAATCGTAACAAGGGAGAGGTTCGCAATAAAGTCTTGACCACTCTCAGATTGCTGTTGTGCTATGTCATAAGAGTTTGACATGAGAGCTAATTTGCCCGTCTTCCTATTTGCAGGGGTAGATTATGAAAAGGGAGGGATACATTGTTTAAAAGTGGGCATATTGTGGATGCGCGCAGTTATTCAACAGCAGACGATGTGGTGGAGCTTAAGGGACGGGTTGCATGTGAGATCAGCAGCGCTGATGAGCTTATACTGACTGAGCTCATGTTTGGAGGCACACTAAAGGATGCCACTGTGGAGCAGGTTGTGGCGCTGCTGTCCTGCTTTGTGTGGCAGGAAAAGACAAAGAATTTCACCAAGTTGCGAGAGGACCTTTCTGGCCCCTTCTCTCAATTAAGGGATGTGGCTCGCCAAGTTGGTAAAGTCCAGGTTGAGTGTAAGGTATTTACAACCATCCTCCCTGTTCTGAGAATCCATTCCTACTTCCCAACATCGTCCATATGGGATGCATAATTGATACTGGTTACATGGCTAGTAATCTTCCTTTCCTCTCAAGTTTTTTCCTGTTGTAGACAGCTGACTTTGACTGAGTTTGGGTGAATGAGGTGGCAAGTGGGTTGTCTTCAACAGGAGATTTGGGTGTGCACTTGTGTAAGCCGGAACTAAGGACTTATGATCTAGTTTTAATATGGCTTGAGTGGTGTGGACACAGCAGATGCCCCTCGATGTGGAGGATTATGTGGCCTCATTCCGGCCTGATATAATGGAGGTAGTTTATACTTGGTGTAAAGGTGCCAAATTTTTGGAGGTAATGAGAACCACACAAGTGTTTGAGGGTAGCCTTATCCGAGCTCTTAAGCGTTTAGAGGAGGTGTTGCAGCAGCTGGTGGTGGCATCACGGGCAATTGGTGAGACTGACCTAGAATTAAAGTTTGAGGACGGAATAGTTAAGATCAAAAGAGATATTGTATTTGCAGCTTCATTGTATTTATAAAATACATCCATCCAATGGATCAGCAAATACTTGGCAGGTGTTGGATATCTGAGCAGTGTTTTTTCATATTTCCAAAATCGCTGGCGGGGCCCCCTGTGGATTCCACGTAGTGCCCATGTGGGGGAGAATATCGAGATGGCAAAGTTAGAAATGTGGCTATATTCCAGGTGTCATGTTTTCATTGGTCCACGTCGGCAAGATTAGGTTCCTGAAATTTATCTCCTGGTGCTTTTTGGCGAAAATCTTAGTTTTTCCCCATAATTCCTTTATACTAGTAGCTGACCGAGTTTCCAGGTCGAAATCTGGCGATTTTTCGCCAGAAAGAAAAACACTGTATCTGAGTGATGCACCTCACAATTCAGCACAACTAGCTTGGTGAGCACAGCAGGCTACAAAAAGCTTGGAAGTTGACTAATGTGAAGGGACATTTTCAGGTTGAACACTTTCTACCTTCGAATGTTCCATAAAAGATGTCGACATTGAAACTTGTGAATAGACCTGGGCATGGTTTGAATCCAAGATCAACTGTTGAATGGCACTCACTGCTCAATCCAACCTACTAGCTATCAATCTGTACATGGAGAAAGCCCCATCCCTGGGGTCCTAGTTTCAAATCTTCAGTATGCCGCTTTTGAAGGATAGACTCCTCATACAGGGCCCACCCTCGAAAGGGTGGGCCTTAAGGTACTAAGCCGGCTCTGGCCGGACGCCCTCTCTCTCTCTCTCTCTCTCTCTCTCTAGCTAAGGCACTTCTCAAGAAGATTCCTGATATACAGACCTGCCCAGGGTGGGAGCACAAGGGCAGCTCCCGCTTCGAAAATTATGAAATCTTCTCGAGGGCAGGTGCCTTACACTGCTGTGGAAACCTGCGACTTTTTTATCTCACATCATTTTAAATTAATCTCTTCCCAAAGTCAATACCTTGTAATCAGTGGTTCCATCTTCTTGCACAGTGCAATTGCCTGCAACCAAAATTCCATCTCCTGCCCAATATCGTGGAGGTCACTGCAAAATAATGCCCTAAAAAGAATGAATGAAAATAACCAGCAGGTTTCTACAATGCTCTGAAAGGGTTCCCACACAGATGCATCAACTAAATAAGCCCCCCAAGTTTGGGTGGGCCCTGTTCATTCTAGAGTGGTCCAGGAATTAGGGTGGCCTAGGAATTAGAGTGGTATAATAAGGCCACGTGTATTAAAGAATGAAATGAAGGGGTCCAAAAAAAGAAGGCAAGAACGTAATGCTTATTAAATAGGGGATGGTTGAGGCCAATTTGGGTAGTTAGGGTACAGGTGTTAAGTGGTGGGAGTAGGCCTGATTAGGGTCTCACATGTGTCCCACCCTTCTAGAAGGTCCCACCGCTTGAGGGGTGGCTTCTAGAAGGGATGGTTGAGGCCAATTTGGGTAGTTAGGGTACAGGTGTTAAGTGGTGGGAGTAGGCCTGATTAGGGTCTCACATGTGTCCCACCCTTCTAGAAGGTCCTACCGCTTGAGGGGTGGCTTCTAGAAGGGTCCCACCGCCCGTGTCCCACCCTTCTAGAAGGTCCCACTGCTTGAGGGGTGGCTTCTAGAAGGGTCCCACCGCCCTCAGAGGGTATGTAAAGGAGAGGGGGGCACTCTTCCTACTTACTAACTAATTACTTACTAATTTAGTACCTAGGGGGCCCTTGCACACGCAGGCCCCAAAAGAAAAGCAAACAAAGAACCATAGATGTATTAATTAATAGAAACAGTAAGCCCCACAAGTTGGTGTGGGCTCTATCCATTAAAGGATGGTCCAGGAATTAGAAAGAGGAGATATATACTAAGGCATAGAGGGATTTGAAGAAATAACCCTTGTGTAAGGGGGTCCAAAAAAAGACCGTAGGAAGGCGACATCTTTTTCTAGAACAATTGATTCTAAAACAATCAACACATGTTGCAGCCCACACGTATGTGCCTAAACCATCCTCCATTGCATGGGTAGCGTACTTGGGGACACCCTTTAATGAGGACATAGTAGTCACATGAGGTGTTCGAGCCCCATCCTCACAGGTATCATACGCACATGTTCCAGCCACGAGGCTTCCTGAAAAGCCATCGTGCTTGAGACCCTTGCAGGTAATTTTGTACCAAACGCTTCCCAGCATAGGTACAGACAATGAGATAGAAGAAACTACATCTTGTCCACTGAACGTCATGGCAAACACGTTATTCTGGATTAAGCCTACAACCCAATTTTAACTAATTCTGGACTTTTGTTTGGTCCAGAAATAATATGAGATATATGAGTGAATATAGTTTTAAATAGAAATATAGAAATATATACAATTGTTTGGCTATTTATGTACAATATAACCATGTTATAATAATCCTCCACACATTTTTTGGAAAAACATAAATATGTATTGTGGTCTTAGAGCAACTCTTCACAACCAATTTGACGTTCATGAAGAGTTGAATGAGAGAATTGGGAGGATGCAATGAATTAAACCATGATTTGAGGTCAGAACGTTTTGCACAAAATAGCTACCAATACCGATGACATACAAAATCAAACATGGAACAATCATGGCATGTAATGAAAAGGAGGACATGAAAGAAGGAGTCTGCGGAGACATTGATGATGAACATTCATATTTTATTTGAGATTGTAATAACCCTGGCAATGGACCAATACAAAAAATAACCTCGATTGTCTATCCGTTAATGGACTTAATGTTATCCATATTCTGGAAGCCATATGGCGACTTACACTAACTCATTAATAATACAAAGTCTCCTCCCAAACGCGGAGTCATTGGCATGTGTTCAAGGACGCCTCTAGTTACCACAACCACTTGCAACGGTATCCGCACCAAAAGAAACAGAAATATTCCAAAAAACTGAAACCCAATATTATCATCCAAAATGTTACTTGTAACTTTATTTGATGATTTTGATGCCCTTGAAGCCTCCGGGGACTTCCGCCATTCTTCTCAATCACGAAGCCCTTCTTTCTCCTTTCGAATTCGATCCTTGAATATTACTCGGGTAAAGCCAAATGTTAGGCCGAATCCGGAAGATTTGTAGAATGAAAATATATTAAGGTGAAACTGCAAGTGTAAGACAATTTTAACATCAAATCCTCGAATAAACAATAAAATAGTAGGATAAATACAAGGTAATCAGGTTCTTTTTGCAAACACGAGGATCGACATATCTTCCATACCAAGCCCAATAGGCATGGTCGCGACCAATAGCCCTATAAGAACATTTTGCAAGGTTATCATTGACGTAATCAACGACAGTTGAAGCTCCAACCATCTCCGATATATATGGCCCACTGCTTTTGTCATATCATCCTGGTCACCCAAGGCCTTTGAATGAGAAAGTATTTTGTGGGTTTCGGAGGCCATTTGATGGCTCATCGTCCACAAGGAATATTTGCCCCTGTCTCTCAACGAATCCTGCTAGTTCTAGTATAATTAGGTAGGGTCCCTCTGCGCATGAGTCCCAGTCAACACAGCCAAAGACATTGTCTCTTTCCCGGGCCATGGGGGAGATGACAGTCCACGACATGAGGCCTAGACCAATTAATCCTGGGACTGATTTTGTGAGGCCAGAGTACAATGAACATGTGAGCTATGGGCATATTAATTCGAATGTCTGTAAATCCAAATGCTGATCAATTGTATACGGTTGCTCAAGTGGTAACACACCTTTATCCAGAGTATAGAATGGGGACCAAAATAGAGAACTACCTACAAATGTTTGAAATAACGGTTGGTATGAACAAGACCACAGAAGAAGTTAAATGTGAACCTTTCACATGAGCATACAAGGGGAAACGCGGGATCTCCTCCATACTGCTTTGAATGGAAAACTAGACTTGAATTGAGAGAAAATTAAAAAGAATGTGCTTAGGATATTCAAACCTACAAAGAGACCTTTGGATAGTCTTGACAAATTGTGAGATCAACCATACAGTGAGTAGCTTTTGTTTTTTCGAGATTTATCACCCCTGTCAAGGACGAAAAATCTGAATTAATTTTAATGCAACAATTGTTCCAGGTTCAGTAGAGGATGTACAATGAGATCCAACAGCACGTCCAGGTGCAAAACAAGATAAGACAAGATATCCAAAGATCTCCATGAAATGAGCAAACGTGCAGAATGACTGTTTTTGATTTGATCAATAATGAACCCCCATATGTTTTATCAGCTGCAGATTCACAGTAGGGTGGACGCTATGTTGTGGGCGCGTCCCCTCCTAATACTCGACTGCGGCAAACTCCCCAGGCAACAAATGTTGGAAGGAAGTTTTAGATATGGATTTCCCCCTTCCACTTTTCGTGATCACATTGGAGACCCAAGAGTCATGGATATGGCTATCAAGGCCAAGATGACTGTCAGAGAATTTGTTGTTATGGCTCCCCAGGCAACAAATGTTGGAAGGAAGTTTTAGATCTGGATTTCCCCCTTCCACTTTTCGTGATCACATTGGAGACCCAAGAGTCATGGATATGGCTATCAAGGCCAAGATGACTGTCAGAGAATTTGTTGTTATGGCGGATGCTGTGGTCAACGAGCGACATGGTGTCGCTCAATTCCGGTTTGATGAAAAAAACCAGTTGACCGGCGATGCCCTGCTTACGATCAAGAGAATTACCGAGCTTAAGCGCATAATAGGTGCATATTTGGGGGCAAAAACTTGAGCGTCGTAATTTTCACGTCTCCAGCTACGTTGACAATTCTATGACCCGAAAAATTATCCACCAGAAGCAAAATTTTCTCTTTGCCGGCTGCACATATTCTCTTCTCGAAATCCAATAGAATTTTTTCAAACAAGAGAATTGCCATCCATGCTAAGTTGCTATTTGCAGACCACGTGACGATTAGATTTTCCGGGTTTGGAAAATTCCTCCTTGAATACTGTAGGTCGAGCATGCTTGTAAATCACAAAAGCTGGCAATTTGAAACTACCATCTGCGTTTGACGTGAGAGCAATTGTGATTCTCTCTTTGATTTTGTTTTCCCCCCAGAGTCTACGGGTAGCAAGCGTCTGATTCGGCTCAAACCTGAAAAAACAAACCTATCTCATCCATATTGGAAACATCAAAAGGATGGTGCCTGGAGACTATGTCCTTGACTTCTTGAATGCGGGCTGTAGTCTTGGGAGACGTGTCTGCAAATCCCGCTTCCCGGCTCGTGTCTTGTAAATCCTCGGATTTTATATCTTTTCTTGAACCCCTATACCGAACCATGAGAAAATGAGTGCTCCTTCCTTCCATGCTCTCTTGGGATTCGAGCATAGAATCGGTTGGCTGCTGCACAGAGAAGGTCGTCGGACAGTGTAGCCAACTTCCCTTGCATAGCTAAAAACCAGGCATGTGTAGCTTCTTCCACCTACAGACATAATACTTTTCTAATACTCGAGGATAAGGTTTCAGATCGGTCCTTCCCATATGGAAGGACTAGTTTTTTAGAAGCGTGCAAATAGTCATCTTAAATACAGAAGTTTAAAGCTTCTCGTTCACCCACATTGTAAGAGCTCTATTAGACATATGATTACTCTCATGATAGGCTAAAATTTCTATTCTCTCTTTGTTTGTGATTTGTGTTCCCAGCTTGATTAATCACTTGGCATCTAACTTATTAGTACAATACATATGTGTACTCATACGTGGGTAGGCCTACGTATCAACAACCAAAAAGCGAACTGTGTACTTCAAGAAAATTTAAAACTATACTCGCTAGAAGACGTATCCATGCTTTCACTATCAGCGTTTGACTGCTCCAGGTCTGATTTTGATTCTCGAGACTCCAACTCACAAGTGCACATCCATAATGACATTGCTTTGTAATTTTGGGGACACTTAGCTTCTTCCTGATCGCAAAATCCAGCTAGATTTCTGGTGCACTCTAACTTACATGACTAAGGCACGATCTTGATACCATCTACTTTCAAAACATCTAATACAAGTACAACTACCACATATGTGGTCTGGTCTCGCAAAAACAACCTCCATGTCAAGTGTCGTGGAACATACCCTTGACTTGTATCAATGTATTCGCTTCTGATTTGATCTACCTGCTTACTTTCTAGTCTCCTGATTGGTTTTGTTTTAGGATGTAATCTAATCATATTCTAATCTAGTTGGGACTTATAATTATGTATTGAGGGCAAGTTAACAAAGTGGGGAGTAAGCAATTGTTAGTAACATTTGCTAGTGTGCACAAGTAGGGGAGTAAAATTTTCTTAACATTTATGTTTAACATTTATAGAGGTAACCTTTATCCAGGGCAGACTGTACTAGGTCTATGTTTTAAATATGCACTGTCTGTTTGTGTATTTCCATTCTTGCATCTCTAAAGCCTTTCTAAGGCTTTAACAAGAAAGTACAGTAGCAGCAGTTTGCATCATGAAAATGAAGATGTGAGCATTCATAGCTCCCATTGCAAGGATATAATTTCTCTGCATTTTTTAATTCAATTCGGTGGTTCCATCCTATGTGGGTTTTGAAGCCAGACATGTGTATTGGAAACTAAAGGCTCTGTCCAATTATGCTTCAAAAGCTAAAAGCTGTAGTGCAAAATCATTTTGCTCTGCCTTTTGGGAAAAGAGGAGTAAGAGTATTTCTTTCAGAAAATTTTCCAAACACACATTAACCTGTACCAACTGACACATTACTGCCACTACATTAATATTAACTTCCACAGTGCGATACAGAATGTCTGCAACCTTGCCAACCCCTGAACAGTTAGATAGTAGCAGAGCTGATATTGTAGACCAACTGCAGACCAGAGTGCTTGGATGTGATCAACTCCTCAGAGGCATCTCCCAGTTTTGGCCATCACAGATACCAACAGAACCCCAAGCAGGGAGGAACATTACAGCCTAGACAGCCTTTTGTCTCGGTTTTATGCATGAACTCTCTGCTTAGTGGGAAGGTACTGTCCATGCACAAGTAGATGAAGCAGACAGTCTTACATTAGATGCCTGAACTATGTGCTTGGTTTGGTGGAAAGGTATTGTGCATGCGGATGTTGGTGAAGCAGATACTCTTGATATTCAGATCAGGGAAACTTGATGGGGGCCTGCTGCAACGCTTTTTGAACCAACTCACTTTGCTCCTGCTTGTGCACACTTCCAAATCCAGTTGCAGTGGCAGCAGCTGGAGCCCGTCCCACATACTTGACATCCTCATATCGCCCACGACCCAGGCTGATGAAGGTGGTGGCCAGGCGGGGTGCAATGTAGGAGAATGCACCCATATTCATTGGCTCCTCCTGCACCCATGCTATTTCGGCATCTGGACAAGTTCCCACCAGCCCTTTGTCAAACGAAGATAGTGCCTACACTTCACATCATTAAGGGCAGGGAGAATGAAAGAACATGGCAGTCAACTAGTTTACAATCAATCTGCAGCGGGCATGGACGGGATAGAAATGCACAGACAAAGTTCACGTACTCTATGTGCCTTTATTGCTCGTTCGCAAATTGGCATAGAAAGATGGGACACAAGGAAAAAATGAGAGAGGGAGAGAGTACTTGGGTAGCGCTTGAGCTCGCGAATAACAAGATTGTAAGGGAAGGGGCAAAGCTGCTCCACACGACAGATGGCAACATCATTGGCACCCACCCTCTTTCGCTCCTCATCCAGCTCATAGTACACCTGATACATCCCATCCATGCACCTCCTAATGATGTCCACCGGGCAACACCTTGCTATACCACCATATCAAACACAAGCCTTTCTTAAATAAGCCTGTCTTCACCAAGCATATAAGGCTACTTTACATGGTGTTACCCTCACCCACAAAGGCATGCATTCCATCACGGAGTCTAGATGACAACAAAAGAGAAAGGACACGTGGGAGTACCTTGCCAGAGCAGAGAACAAGTCGGCGGATGCCCTCCTCACAAGAAGAGTGATCATTTGTATCTTTGATCAAGCGCTTAAACCGGGTGCCCTGTTTGTCGAAGCCTGGGTGGCCCTCCACATCATCAAACTCAGACAAACTAGAACGACATGCCTGATGTCGCAGCAGGTTCTTGGGTGACATAACTATCAGAGGTTTCCGGAAGTCCCTGTGTATCTGCACCCAATCCAACATAACCTTTAGACCTTCCGAAAACCAAGTCCCCCTCCCCCTCATGTCACTTACTGGATCCAGTTGTACGCAGCCATAGATCATGTTGTCACTATCCCTCTAGCCCAGGGAGAAAACCCTGCCAGGACAGACACACTCACAAAGCAGGAGCCATATAGTCCTCACACTGCCAACAGATATTTTGGATGAGGATAGTTGCTCGAGTCACATATCTTAATCTGGAAATATGTTTTGAAAATCAGACCACTAAGACAAGAAGATAAGAATATTCACCAATGCATAACGTGACAGTATGCCTTCATCAGCACTAAGTCAGGTCCACACTCACTCACAGCACCTATGTACACTGCCAAAAACTGAAGAACGATGAGTTAGACCAGAAAACATGCCTGGCGTCGAAGGACATGGAAATAATTGGCAGGTGTGGTAACATTGACCACCTGCCAGTTCACCTCCTGGATCTGGCGTCTCAGACTTGGATCCATTTCGGGTATTACATACGGATTGTCATCGCTCATCTGCATCCAAGTTTAAACTCACTGTAACGACTCTAGAAACGTTTTTTTCTTTTTACCTCCCTCCAAAACAGAATTATAGGAATGACAGGTCCTCCTTCTCTCATAACAGGATTTGTAGTACTGATCAAACTGATGATAAAATGCCAAAAACTCGGTAGTTTATTGAGATCTGTGTGCACCTATGGCCGCCTTTCTAACTCTACCATCATAGACAGGACTTCCAATTGAAGTAGATGAGTAATACCATGGTCACCAGCACGTATTTTACTGGTCAAACGTCATCTGCAACCTACCTGAAGGAACCGCTCTAAGCGGGCACTTGAATGTTCAGGCCCTTGTCCATCATAGCCATGAGGTAGCAAGCACACTAAACCTGCCTGGCGCAGCCATTTGGACTCCCCACTGCTCAGAAACTGATCAAACATAACCTGCGCACCGTTGGCAAAGTCGCCAAACTGGGCCTCCCAACACACTAACGAGTTTGGATTCTCCATCGAATAGCCCAACTCAAAACCCAGCACCCCAAACTCTGAGAGGGAACTGCATCCCACTTCCACACCCATCAATCACAAACCCCTGCAGTGTCTTGCCACATGAAATAAAGAAACATACTCATAAGACGTTGTTTGAAGTGGACTTGTGGCCATACACACCCCGTGCCCAGTTTGGATGGCAACATAGGGAAGTGCCCACTACCTTTGTGAGGGCACGTGAGATATAAATATATATACATATATATGTATAAATAGAGGGAGAGAGAGAGAGAGAATGTACTCATAAGACGTTGTTTGCCATAGCCTTGTGGCTATTGACCCCACGCCCAGTTTGAGCGGAACAGAGATTGTACTCATAAAACATTGTTTGCCGTAGCCTTGTGGCCATTGACCCCGCACCCAGTTTGAATGGAACATAAAGGGACAGAAACTACCTTTGTCAGGGGCTGACGCTGGTAGTATGATTTACCTTGGAATAAACAGTTGATCTGAGATTTCCATATATCCTCCAGAAATCCCTTCACACAAGCATCAATCTGCTGTGTGTGATTTGCCCCCCAAAAGGGCTGGGCTTGTGGCTCAGCCTCAAGATTTTCAAAGTTGTTAAACAGAGGTACAGGCACAACGGGCACACACAACGGGCACTTACAATCCCCCTTTCCTCTCTGCGACTGTTTGTTGTTCAAAGGTAGGCTACCCGCCCTGAGTTTGAATTTCAGTCTAGAGCCGAGGGTGGGTAGACGCTTGAGGTCATCCATGATGGCCTCACCCATGTCACAGACTGGAAACAGGTTGAGGGAAGTTTTCTGCCTAACTTCATTTTCTTCAGACAATTTCCTGGCAATAGACAAAGCTTCGGAAACTTCAGCTTCTAAGCCAGATTTATCCAGCAGGGTCATGGCTAGTGGACTAAGATTCAGATCCTTGAAAATCTCTTCTACCCTTTTCCGCCAGGATTTAGCCTGTTTGACAGGGCGTCCTGCTTCCAAGATATAGAGTCGATTAACTTAGGATATCTGGTATTAGCCATACGTTGCAGCTGACCCCACCATCTGATTTTGAATTCATCGCGTCGGGAGCTTAAGGGAGGAATGCCAAACCCACCCCGAACAGCCACATTAGCTATTTTGGAGCATGCTGACATGCACTCCTTGAGCACCCCGACTTGGATGGATTCAAGAGACTTAGCCTGGTTGGAGTTATCAACCCATACAGCAGATGCATACTCCAAGGCCGGCCTGATAACGTGGCAAAGCATGGTTTTTTTGACTTCAGAGTTGATCCCTCTGCAGTGGAAAAATTTGGTGAGACCCAGCGCTTTGCGTTTGCCAGATTGAACCACTCTTTGAATATGTGCTTCCCAATTACAGTTGGAGGAAAACTCAACGCCAAGATAGGTGTAGGAGGGGCTTCCCCACTGCCACTTGAGATCGCCTCCTCCTTCCCCCCGGTCGTTGAATGCCACCACTGCGCATTTACTGACATTGGCCTCTAGCCCCCAAAGATCAAAGTATCTCTTCACGCAATCTATCAGCCCCTGGAGGTTGGAAGGAGTCTCCCCTATGCCTGCGAAGTCATCCGCAAACATAAGGGCTGGTATGGTGGCATCACCCACCCTTAACCCAAATCCCTCACTTTCCACATAATCCAGTAGTTGATTGATGAAAACATTGAAGAGCAGAGGGGAGAGGGTACATCCTTGAGCTACACCTTGGTCTATGTCAAAGAAATTAGACTTCTGTCCATTTACAGTGACACAGCTTTTAGTGTGAGCATACAAGTTATGGACCACTCTCCACATCTTTCCCTTGATCCCGGAAGACCAGAGTCGGAGCCATAGACCGTCTCTCCACACAGTGTCATAGGCCTTTTTGACATCCAAGAAAAAGACAAAAGTAGGTTTCCCTTCTTTTTTCCTTCCCTGGATAATCTGGCTGAGTGTGAAGATATGATCCACGCAGCCCCTGTTTTGCCGAAAGCCAGCTTGGCCTTCCTGGAAACAACCTCTGGACTCCAGATCAACCTCGAGACGAGTACTTATAACTCTGCAGAATATCTTGCCAACTGCATTAAGAAGCGCGATGCCCCAATAGTTACCCGGCTCTTCTCTGTCACCTTTCTTGTATAAATTGACAATGACCCCCTGCCGCCAGCGAAAGGGGGTCATTTCAGTCCTCCATATAAGGTTAAAGAGAAGAACAAGGGCCTCTATCATAGGGTCACCACCATGCTTGATAAGCTCATTGACAATGCCATCAGGGCCATCAGCTTTGTATCCGTTTAGATGCTCAATTGCTTCCGCAATCTCAGAGGAACTAATGGGAGCGTTATAACCCTTTGAAATATACTCCAGTTCATCAGGGCTGTCTTGAATCATAGACACAGTTCTTTCTACTGTGTCATTCCATTCTTCAGAAAACCCCTCGCTGCTAGAACTAGAATTTCTGCCAAGTGTACTGTAGAGAGAGAGAGATTGTACTCATAAGACGTTGTTTGCCGTAGCCTTGTGGCCATTGACCCCGCGCCCAGTTTGAGCGGGAACAAAAGGGACAGAACCTACCTCTATCAGGGGCTGACGCTGGTAGTAAGACTTACCTTCATATAGACTTACCTTCATATAGATCTCATGGCAACCGACATGGCTTTGGACACTACAGCCTCTAAGTCAGATTTATCCAGCAGGGTCAAGACTTGCGGATCCAGGTCCAGGTCCTTGAGAATCTCTTCTACTCTCTTCTGCCAGGACTTAGCCTGTTTGACAGGGCGGTCCTGTTTCCAAGATATAGAGTCGATTAACTTAGGATATCTGGTGTTGGACATATGTTGCAGCTGACCCCACCATCTGACCTTGAATTCATCTCGTCAGGAGCTTAAGCACGGAATGCCAAACTCACCCCGAACAGCCACATTGGCTGTTTTGGAGCATGCTGACATACACTCCTTAAGCACCCCCACTTGAATGGATTTTAGAGACTTAGCCTGGTTGGAGTTATCAACCCATATTGCAGATCCGTACTCCAAGGCAGGTCTAATAACGCGACAAAGC
Source organism: Takakia lepidozioides (assembly GCA_030704615.1). NCBI lineage: Eukaryota > Viridiplantae > Streptophyta > Takakiopsida > Takakiales > Takakiaceae > Takakia > Takakia lepidozioides. The sequence goes on from CM060734.1 coordinate 63,564,071, forward strand.
ATGGTTTTCTTAACCTCAGAGTTGACCCCTCTGCCAGTTTGAACAACTTTCCAGATATGTGCATCCCAATTACAATTGGAGGAAAACTCAACGCCCAGGTAAGTGTAGGAAGGGAGGACCGGGATCTCTTGGCTACCCCACTGCCACTTAAGATCACTTCCTCCCTCTCCTCTGTCGTTGAATGCTACCACTGCACATTTGCTGACATTAGCCTCTAGCCCCCAAAGATCAAAGTATCTCTTCGCGCAATCAATCAACTCCTGGAGATTGGTTGGAGTCTCCCCTATGCCTGCAAAGTCATCTGCAAACATAAGGGCTGGTATGGTGGTATCACCCACCCTTAGCCCAAATCCCTCACTTTCCACATCCTCGAGGAGTTGATTGATGAAAACATTGAAGAGCAGAGGGGAGAGAGTACATCCTTGAGCTACACCCTGGTCTATGTCAAAGAAGTTGGACTTCTGTCCGTTAACAGTGACACAGCTTTTGGTGTGAGCATACAAGTTGTGGACAACTCTCCACATCTTTCCCTTGATCCCACAAGACCAGAGGCGGAACCATAGGCCATCTCTCCACACTGTGTCATAAGCCTTTTTGACATCCAGGAAAAAAACATAAGTGGGTTTCCCTTCTTTTTTCCTTCCCTGGATAATCTGGCTTAGAGTGAAGATATGATCCACACAGCCCCTGTTTCGCCGGAAGCCAGCTTGGCCTTCGTGGAAACAACCTCTAGACTCCAGATCAACCTCGAGACGAGTACTTATAACTCTGCAGAATGTCTTGCCAACAGCATTGAGGAGCGTGATGCCACGGTAGTTCCCCGGTTCTTCTCTGTCACCCTTCTTGTATAGATTGACAATGACCCCCTGTCACCAGCGAAAGGGGATCATTTCAGTCTTCCAGATAAGGTTAAAGAGGAGAACTAGGGCCTCTATCATGGGATCGCCACCGTGCTTGATAAGCTCGTTGACAATACCATCAGGTCCACCAGCTTTATATCCATTTAAATGTTCAATTGCTTCCACAATCTCAGAAGAACTAATGGGAGCGTTATAAGCCATTGAAATATACTCCAGCTTGGAGAGAGAGAGAGAGATTGTACTCATAAGACGTTGTTTGCCGTAGCCTAGAGAGAGAGAGAGAGAGAGAGAGAGAGAGAGATTTGGAGCAAATTTCCTCCTGGCGTTGTAATGTTGGCCTTCATGTCCTCCACTAGCTTCTCAAGGAGACCTGCCCTTCAGACACTCAAGGGCATACATGTACTTATAGCTCACCCATAGCTAAAAGCCCACACATTTCAACTCTTTACTGTCTAATTGAAAGAACATAGGCCTGTGTTCATTTACCCACACACTGGAATCCACGCTTAGTAACCCAGAGAGCAAAGGATCTGAAGTCACACAAAAAGAGGCGGGAACCTACCTATTACTCACGGTGAACATCTCCTCTTCTTGGTTCATAAGCACATGGTCAAGCGGACAATACTTCTCGCCAGTTTCCTGGTCATGGAGAATGGAGTGGCGATGGCTGAAGGTACCGCGCTCTACATCCTGCCCACTTAGGCGCACATGGTTCCCTTCCACCAACAGGGTCGCGAAGGCCAGTGCCTCAGCTGTTGCCCAGTCCACACCCTGCTCTGTCTCAATCATTTGTCTGCGCTGGTCATACACGCGCTTTATGCCACGGTGCGGAGTGAAATTGGGAGGGATCGTAGTTATGCTCTTGCCCACCTCCTTCAATATCTCCGGCTTCACACTGGCCCCACTCATCAAACCAATTGTCTCTTTAGATACTCAAGCAACTTTGCTTCAAGCACGATTTGTAAGACTGCGAAAATCCACAACTGTGTCAAATACACCTACAAAATAACTATCTTCTGCAACTCTTTCCCTGGCCATACATAACTGGTCAACTAAAAGCACCAACAGTTTACAGGCCTGTGTGTGCAGACAGACAGCTAATGCATATAAAGAGGGGCAGCAGAGCCTGCATACCCTGTATTCCGGATGCGAGAAAGCTGCTCAGGGCCCTTGAAGCCTGCCCAGTATGCAGCTAGCCAGTCACGAGTTCGGGGTACATATTCCTTGCTCTTATCAAACTCTTCATTCAAAATGTGGAAAACATTGTCTTGGAGCTTTTTTATTTCCTCTTCCGTCAATTGTTTCTCATCTATCAACTTCTTCATGTAAATGTCCAGTGCTGGCGGATGATTCTTGATCACCTATGTCCCATCACAAACTACACCTTTAAGATCAAACACCAATCTGCTCAAAAAACCCTAGGGTGGACATGCCCCTATCCACTTGCAGCTACATGAAGGCGCTGCCAACAAGACAGCCACACACAGGTTAATTTAAAATACGAGTTGGGAGTGAAGAGCAAAAAGCACCTGATACATAGTGGGCTGGGTGAAGGAGGGCTCATCTATCTCGTTGTGGCCAAACCTGCGGTAACATACAATGTCCACCACCACGTCGGCCTTAAATCGTCGGCGCCACTCAGCTGCCAGCTCACATGCATGCACCACTGCTTCCACATCATCACCATTGACATGGAAGATGGGTGCATTAAGCGCCTTAGCCACATCAGTGCAGTAGGGTGATGAGCGACTTGCCTTTGGATCAGTGGTAAAGGCTACCTGGTTGTTGACCACAATATGGATGGTGCCCCCTGTAGTGTAATTGGGGAGATCACTCAAATGGAAAGTCTCATAAACCACACCTTGTCCTGCAAAACTGCCATCACCATGCAGCAGAACTGCCATATTTTTGCTCCGCTCCTTATCATCAGAGTAGTACTGCTTGGCGCGAGTCTTGCCAATCACAACAGGGTCGACTGCCTCCAGATGGCTGGGATTTGCTACCAGGGATAGATGAATTCGCTTTCCACTGCGTGTTGGCCTGTCATATGATGTTCCCAGATGGTACTTAACATCTCCACTCCCTGTGTAGCCACCAGCTTCATCTGGGGGTTTAATTCCTCCACTGAACTCACTGAAAATCTGGCGCAGGGGCTTCCGCACTACATTGCCCAGCACGTTAAGGCGACCCCGATGCGGCATGCCAATCACAACATTCTCTACCCCGCCATCTGCAGCCTTGTCTATGAGCTCCTTCATACCTGGAATGAGCGTCTCACAGCCTTCCAGCCCAAATCTTTTTGCAGCAGTCCACTTCTGCGCTAAAAAGTTTTCAAAATCAGTGCCCCACATAAGGCGGTCCAGGATCTGAGCCCTCCGATTGGCCCCATACTTGCCAGGCACTTGTGTCTCGATCTGTTCTCGCAACCAATTGCATTTGTCGCGATCGGGAATGTGCATGTATTCATATCCAATAGTGCCACAGTAAGCCTGCTCCAGCCGGTGCAGAATGCCGCGGAGTGTTTGGACGGGCCGATTCTCCGACAGAAATCCCGACATGCGCCACACCCCCAGGAAAAATTCACGATCCAAATCAGCCTCAGTGAAGCCATAGAGGGCCGGGTCAAGCTCCAGGGGCGGCTGGCGCTCATCAAGGCCGAGTGGATCCAGCTTCGCCTTCATGTGCCCATTAACCTGGTAGGCACGCACCAGCAGTAGCAGCCGCATGCTCTCCTGAATGGTCTGCCCTGACAGGCCCGGAGTGCTGGCAGCCTGCCCCGTGAAGTTGCGGAAAAATGTGTCCCATGATTCATCCACACTCTTAGGATCCACCTCCCACGCCCGCTGCAGCTCTTCCAAATACACGCTGCTGGTCCCATCCAGAAAGTTGTCCGTCAACTTTGACAGAGGTACTGCCCGCGGCACTGGCGCTGCTGCCTGCTGCAGGCTTTCACTGGTGCCATGCAATCCACGGAAGAAGGCAGCTGCGCAGCGACTCTGCGGTGTCACTAATGAACTCTCGCAACGCCACAACAAGGCAGCATCCGGCCTGTAAAGCAGGGCTATCCGGCTGAGGAAGGGATGCTGGCGGGCCTGTCTCACGGTGCGTCCGCCTCTTACAAGCGTCCTGGACGCAAGCGATAACACCCTATACCATACCATCGCTGGTGGCTGGCTTTCTCAGCGCAACAACCCAGATTGGCAAGCACCCAGCCTCTCTCCTCTAAAAAACCCTAGCCACCTCCGAGCTGCAATACCTGCCGGCCCCCGACACATACTTGACTCGTCCACACCCGCTCTGCATCTGTCGTCTCCTTGACACCGCACCGCACCACGCCTTGCCCCGCTCTCTCTCTCTCTCTCTCTGCGCCCCCTCTCTCCGCCCCTCTCGTCTCCCTACACTCTACTAATAAGTTTTACTTAGTGATAATATATTCAAAGGACCAATCACCGCCTTGACATTATTGTGTAACCTCCTTTCACCACGATATAAGCAGGGGTGGCGGATTCTGCCACTTTTTCGGCATAATTCTCAGACCGAATCGACCACCGAGGGCAGTATCGGCAGGGATGGCCGATTACACACAGAGGACGGCAGACCTACCGCCGAAGCCCATTTCATCAGCCATCATATCACCAGCCTTCCCTTGTGGCTCGCCCCGTTATATCCTCTCCGGGGCTCTGAATCTGGGCAATCGATATGGGATAATCGAACCTCAATCATATTGCGCCACGTAGCGGCGAGAATCGGCCACACCTGCTTTTAACGCCAGTGAACGGGCCGCGTTGGCCGACTCTGCCCTGTGCGCGGCCATAGGGCTCGCCCAAAGGCCGCTTACAGGGCAGAATCGGCCAAACACGGCCCGTTCTCTAGTACATTTTCCCGTTGACTTCACGTGATAGGCTCAATAAAGAGAACCTGGACCCGGTGGATCGGTGGGTGGGTGGGCGGGAATGTGTGGAGTGGCGGGCGAGCGTTCTGCGATGCGGGCCCTACCTTGTGAAACCCTACATGCCATCCGGCATTGCTGCCACGTACGTAGTTCAGAACCAAACAGGCTTATCTCCTGATTTCCTCTTCTCCCGTTTAAGCTTGCTGCACGCATGTTTTTTAAAGGGACCAATTTGGTGAAGCGGAGAGAATGGCAGTTGAAGATTGCAGGTTGAGGCTACTTCTTTCGGCACAGTCTGGGAAAGGGTAATTGCGGAATCGAGGATGTATGACCTCCATTCAACACTTATATTGGAAGCAGAACGGTGATCACGGTGTTACTGTTTGTGCAGCACCCTGAATAGAAATCTGCTCGTGGTTTTGTTTGGGGGGACCTAGTAGTAAGGAGAATTCGAGGGTTTATGGTCTAGTTTTAGGTATCCTAAGTGCATGAGCACGGAGTAAAAGACACTCACTTAGGTATTGCTACAATGGACAACTGTTGTCCGGAGAGAGAGGCGTGAGATGGATGTGTTGCAGATCCGAATTTATTCTACGAGAAGTCTCCAGAGCAGGGACTCCCTGATATGGCCACACCCTGCTGTTCCATTAGAACTGGGTGTGCGCCGCTCGTCTTTCCTAGCAATGTCTGGCAACAGAGCACTCACCAAACTGCGGGAAGCTTGTCGAGAACTGCAAGTTGTAAAATGTCTGCCCCGAACGTTATATGTACAGGCCAATATACATATCCAATAGCAAGTGTTGCAGCTTGGACAGGGTCGACCTCGTGCCACTGTGTTTCTCCAGCACACTCATCGCTGCTTCATCATACAGCTTTTTTAGCCCATCGATCAATTCCTTTTCACCTCTCTGCGCCCATAAATATTTTATCCTCCCGACCAGAGAGGTTCAGCTTACTGCCATCCTTTTTGGCAATTTCACCTGGTTGCCTTGATTTCCCAGCGTCTATTTCATGTTATCCCGTGTCTTTCTTGTCCCCTCGGACAGGCACCAGACGCCCTGTCAAAGCACTTATCGGCTGTGGCGAAAGGAGGGCACAGAGCAGGAAAAAGAGGAAATGGGCCCAGATGTACAGTTCATGGATCTATCCGGAGTTATCTACAGATCCCTTGAAGATAAACAACAAGAGTACTGAGAGATTGAGGTGCTATTCGGCCTTGAGTGGTGATAGTTGTTTCAGAAAGAGATGCAGTAGTTGGAGGAATAAGGCCATCTCAAGTGAACCTCGGACCACGGAATGGACGCCCTCTCTGTCTTATGAACAAGTCGAGCAACTTCAGGTTTGTACCCTGTGACATTACCACTCCTTAAAGCACGTGTCTCCAAAACACACATTGCGCCATGCCCTGTGAAGGCCTTTGTACCCTAGTTCTTTACCCCTTCCAGAGCCGGTGGAAACAAAAGAGAGACAGAGAAAACTATTTGTATCAAGGTCTAGTAGACGGAAGGTCATGCTTGGAGAAGGTTAGAGAAGGTTAATCTGTACATGTGTTCGATGCAGGCACAAGAGGAGGAGTCACTGCTCTTTCGGAATGGTCCTCCACCAGGGGACCTAGCAGAGGTTGAAGCCTTTTGCCGCATTCACAGGCTGGCAGAGCTGCTGCACACAGCTGTGATGGAGTTTCTTCGCACCATGACTACGACTGGTGCAGTATTTTCAGATGATGGAGATGTGCCTTTGTTGGAAGAAAAGGTGGTAGCTGGTTTGGCGCGCATGGGGGCAGTGCTGCAGCAGGGTAGGCTTGAGGTGCTGGGTGGCAGAGACATAGTGAATTCAAATGAAGCGGCGCCCCCATTGGTGCGCTTGAGGGCAGAGCTGAAGGAGTGCTGTGAGGCACTGAAAAAGGCAGTGGAGTCGTGCATTTCACCTGCCCTCATGCCCAAGAGCATCCACCGCGCCCTTCAGCGCCTGCACACTGTGTGTCTGGATGCTGGGTTCCCTCGGCTGCCAGATGCACCTGGCCATGCAGAAATTCCCAACCTTGCAGCTGTGAAGCTCCGGCCATTTCGGAGTGGCCATAGCTTGGATCAGGAGGAGGAAGTTGCATTTTGGAGGGGAGGACAGTTGACAGAGGACGGTGTGGAGTGGCTACTGCAGCAAGGATTCAAGTTGGTTGTGGACATGCGCTCAGAACAGGTCACCAGCCCACTGACACAGGCAGCGTTGCAGGCAGCAGAGGCTGAAGGTAGGCTGCAGGTGGTGAAGTTGCCAGTACCACTGGGGATGGCCCCAACCGTAGAGCAGGTGGAGGAGTTTGCAAGGCGGGTGGCTAATCCAGATAACAAACCACTATATTTGCATAGCCAGGGTGGTGTAGGCCGCACATGTGCCATGGTTTCTAGGTGGCGTGAAATTGTGCTGGACGGAGATTTGAAAAAGAGAAGGAATCTGATTACCAGTACCTTGGCTGATCAGAGCAGAAACATTGACAGTGTAGGGGAGACGGAAGGTGTGGCCGATGTTGGTAGCAATGCCGTTTCCTCAGACACAGCACATACATTCCTGGATACTGAGTGGACTGCTCCATCGGCCTCGAGCAGGGGCTCCCTGCAGCTTTCTCGTGGTAAATTTTTCGGCTTAGTTGATGAAAGACCGAGCGATGAGCCAGGAGCATCAAATGAGGGAGAGGCAACTACTGTGGACAACAGGGTCACAAGCTCCCTGGATGCTGGCACAATGAATCAAGCAGGGATATCACCACCTGATGAAGCCGTAGCTGGGAATCCAGTCGGTCAGGAGGGATGTATTGCAATAGCAAAGAATGCATTTGAAGCACAGAGGCCTGGAGCGAATGTGTTATGCAAGAAAACAATGTCCCAATTCTTGAAACGGCACAGGACATTGCCTGGAGCAGCTGGGCAAAAAGGTGGTACCAACCAGTCAAGTTCTGTCATTGCACAGCTTTCCCATGTGGGCGTCATCGCAGGCCCTGCTGGTAGGTGGGGCCTAGCTGGTCCTGGCATCCCCCGGGCTGGGAGCTTTGATACTCCCGTGTCCTCCATCACCAGCTTGTGTGGGCAAGAGAAAGACGAGCTGGCACAGGTTGCTGTACAGAGAGCTGAGCTGAAGGTAAGGGCAAGCTGTGGGGAAGGCAGCAGAAGCCGTAATGGCACAGTGAGCGCAGGCGCTGCTACAACTGCATCCAGCAGCAGCAATGCAGCCACAGTACAGGAGTCTCGAAGAATAGAGCAGGAAAAGGGCTACAGACCAGCAAAGAATGGAGCACTCTTCAGAGTGGAAGCCATGGCCGGACCTGAGGATGGCAGCACGGTGGAGGTCGAGGGGGACATGTGTGCAAGCACAACAGGGGTGGTGAGGGTGCAATCCCGGCGAAAGGCAGAGATGTACTTGGTGCGCACAGATGGGTTCTCATGCACACGTGAGCGAGTGAAGGAATCAACTCTGGCGTTCACACATCCCAGCACCCAGCAGCAGATGCTCATGTGGAAGACAGCTCCCAAGACAGTGCTGCTCCTTAAAAAACTGGGCTACGAGCTCATGGAAGAGGCACAGCAGGTCTCTATCTGTTTGTATAATGTGAACTCACTGGATCTTGAAAATATGACCTGGTCTGTCTGAAGATTATAGCCATCCTTTAGCCCTTTTGCTGCTGCAAGAGCTAACATTTGTACGGGGGTTTCATCCTGAGGTGGATGTGAGAAATACAGCCTGTTGAATCTTGTTCCTACCAGCGGGGCTTGGCTTCGAAGTGAGGTTTGCTCTCACTGATTAGTTTCCCATCACCTTGTTGATCCGGAGCATGTGTTCAGCCATTTACCCTTTTGCAGCAATGGTAGCAAGACCTCTTACTTACCATTCCCATCTTTTAACTTTGTGATTGGACCTGCTGCAAAATATATATGTTATTTTTGTTTTTGTTTTTGTTTTGGACTTTGGAGAAGAGTGCTTCTTCTATTGCCAGAGCTGTCCACGTTCCCATGTTGTGCGGCACCCCTCCAATATTCAATCAGGAAATAGGGGCTACAGTCAGGCTTTATGACTTCCTTGAAGGTCGTACCTCTCCAGTAGTTAGAACCCTGCATTTATTGGAGAGTGTGATACTGGCTTTATAATTTAGCTATCCTTCGCCCTATCTATTTCCTATTAAGCTGGTGGAACCCTAAGGTGTGGATCTGTTCACACCTCGTTGACATTGAAGGTAAGTGTTTCAGGATGATACTGGATTTCTGAGCTGTAATAGTGTTCTCTTTGTTAAGAGCACTTGGTCAGGATAAGGCTCATCTTATGATGGCAAGCCTTCATCTATCCACTGTAAATCCACTGGCCCTGCCGGTTTACCTGCAGCTTTCTCCCATGTTGGGTTTGTACTCTCTAGCTGAGATGGCCATGCATGTGCCGCAGAAGAGCGTGAATTATTGCAAAGTATCAACAACGATGTGGCTTGCGGCAGGTTGCATCTTTTCTGTTCCATCAAGAAGGGATGAATGTCATGGTGGAGCCAGACTTGCATGACCTATTTGCCAGATTTTCAGGCTTTGGTTTTGTGCAAACCTTCTACAATCAGGACACCGGGTAAGCACAGGTGCATCCATAGTTTATGAAGACATGACTTGTTTCCAATGTTGAGTCAGTTGCGATAAATCATTAAGTTTGTCAAACCGTGATCCAGTTTGGGCTTGATCAGAGATACTCTAGAAATTTCTGTTTTCTGTTTTCACATGTCTGTTGTGCTCTCTGTGACCTTTCACAGGATTGATGTGGGAGGGGTTGGGCACAGTGGACTGCATGAGAGGGTGGACTTTGTGGTCTGCCTTGGGGGTGATGGTGTGATTCTACATGCCTCAAACCTCTTTCGGAGTGCAGTGCCTCCAGTGATCTCTTTCAACTTGGGCTCACTTGGCTTCCTCACTGCCCACCCTGTATGTTGTTTCACTCATCTCTTCCCAGAGGATATATATACTAATGCAAAAAGTTTAACTTTTATTATTTACCAGGATGTGTTTACAATGCTCATGAAAAGGTAATCAGGTGTGGTGTGGCATGTTTCAGTCTTGGTATGTATCCGATGTGCAGTCACTTTCTTCCACGTGCCTGCTTCTGCAATTGCTATTTATACACGTTCTGCATTTTCTTTCTCATATGTTGGGTCGAGTGCAATGTGTTAGTGCAATGATTGAGTGTTACAGTTCAGCTGGGACGTCCTTGACAGGATAGGTTTTTATGTGTTGGGGACAGTTTGAGGAGTTCAAACAGGATCTCCGCGCTATTATACATGGCAACAGCAGGATAGATGGCGTGTACATCACCCTGCGAATGAGGCTGCGGTGTGAACTATTCCGGGGGGGCAAGCCCATCCCTGGCAAAGTTTTTGATGTGCTGAATGAGGTGGTGATTGACCGTGGCTCGAACCCCTACCTCTGCAAAATTGAGTGCTATGAGCGCTCTCGCCTGATAACTAAGGCAAGCTATAAGCTTTTATGAGTTCAGCTGTATATGTCTTTCTGGTAGTGGATGCATTCAGAGAACTAGCTAGCTACACATGTTTGGTAACTGATAGAGCAGGGGGAATGGAATGGCATGGATGGATGGACATCGGGCAGGTTCAAGCAGATGGTGTGCTGGTTGCCACCCCCACAGGCAGCACCGCCTACTCCACAGCTGCAGGAGGTTCCATGGTCTGTTCTTGTCTCATCCATTTGATTTGCCGACCCTATTATGGGTTATAAATGAATCCTTTTCTTTACTTGGTATTTTGTGCACCCCTTTTGTTGAAGCTGCAGATATGGATAGTCCTTAACATTTCTGCTTGTGAAAGTTGGAGGTTTGCATCTGGAGGCTGGGTGCAGAAGAGGATTGTCCAGGAAGCACTAGGCACAGTATAAATGTGCAGTAAATGCACCATTGTGTCTATTTCAGTTTTTACTTAGCTGATTATTTGATTTGTCAAGACTGCTCTTTCCTTCACAGCCCTGCCTCTCTCTCTCTCTCTCTCTCTCTCCCACCCACCTCTCTTTCTCCCTGTCCTCTAGGAACCCTATTGACATTGGGTGGACTTGATACGGGAGTACATTAATGTCTCTGTGACTAAATGCCGGCCTTGCGACCTCGTGTCCTTGTTTGTTTCGACCTGAAGCGCTTTGCTTCAGGTAAGGTAGTGCATTGGATTTAGTTGGAAAGCTTGGGGCCTTTCCCTCTTTAGAATATGCCTACACGGGCCATTCCCTGCAACTCCCTGGAGTGTGATCTCTGAATGGTAACAAGCGGACTCCTACCGCTTGGGGGCAGCCCCTCCGCCCAAATTGGGCAGTTGTATGCTCTGTCTAGCATACTCGGCACTTGGGCTCGGGTTGGTTCCTGTGCTTAAACTTATAGCCTGCGAGAACAATCAAAATTTTAGCTCCTATTTACATCAACACTCCTCAGGGTGATCCCTGGGAATTGGTTACTTATGCCAAATCTAGGGCTTCATGTGTAGTTTTTGGGGTGAATCCCAGGATGGATGATGTGTCCTTTAAAACTACATGCTCTAGCTTAGGCTTGGATTTCATGGCTAATGGTACCATCTCGAGACTTGATAACAGGGGTACGTTGAAGGTTGCAATGACCAAAAGTGCTTCTAATAGAGTCCCGCATCAATTCAATCTCAAAGAAGTTCGTCCCTTGACTGGCTGGAGAGCGGTCTTAGACATTGGTGATTCAATGGGGCGCTCTAGGAAGACAACCAAGGGCAACGACTTCAACTTGAGAGTTTCTAATCGGTTTGATGCTCTGGATGAGGTTGAATCCAAACAGCCAGAAGGACAAGATGCCCCTGAGTGTACGGAACCTGAACGTCCTGAATCTGAAGGATTTGGTACTCTGAATGGTTTACCAATCCTCAAGGTTTACACAAGACGAACAAATTCTTTACACGGGGTAATTGTCCCCAAGCCGTCAGATGGACAATCTGTCCCTAAGTGTGCAGAGCTTGAACGTCGTGTACCTGAAGGATTTGGTACTCTAAATGGTTTACCAATCCTCAAAGTCTACACAAGACGAGCAAAATCTATACACGGGGTAATTGTCCCCAAGCAGTCTGACGGACAATCTGCCCCTATGTGTTCGGAGCCTGTGCGTCGTGTAACTGAAAGATTTGGTACCCTGAATGGTTTACCAATTCTCAAAGTTTACACAAGACGAGCAAAATCTACACATGGGGTAACTGTCCCCCCTTTGCAGAATGGTTGGCCGTCCAGGAGCAATCACAAGCTACCTAGACGACAAACAATTCACATGCAAAGGGCTGGCTTGCGGCTGGCCACTTTCAACTTCTCAGGGTTGACCAACCAAAGGAAACAACTCGAAGTGGGACAAGTTCTTCGGACTAATGATATTCATATCTGTGCTGGGCAAGAAACATGGGAAACGTCGGATAAACTGGTTGGAGATGTCAATGGTTATAAATGAGCAGGTAAGATGTGTACTCTCAAGGCAGCCTCTGCCAAACGCGGTCAAAAAGGGGTTGGATTCTTTGTCCGTGATTTCTTGTTTGACAATTGTGAAATTATCAACAAGGATTTGAGGTACGAGCATAGTATCTGGCTAAAACTGAATCTGAAGGGCAGCATGAGTACAAAGGACCTCTTTGTGGGTTGTGTTTACATGCCCACGGAGGGGACCCTTAGTGCTGACGCAGACAAAGCCTTCGAAGATGTAAAGGTGGACTGTGCTTCGTTCCTTGCCTAAGGTCAGGTGGTACTATTGGGGGACTTCAATGCCCGGGTGGGCAAGGGGATCCATCAGGACGATATCATTGGACCTTTTGGTGAGGACGAGCTGAGTTCTAATGGCAGACGGTTAATTAACTGTCTAGAAGAGCTTCAGCTTTTGACCTATAACAGGACAAGAGATGACCAAGTGCATCTGACCACTTCCTGGTTTGGACTGAGATCAAAAGGTGTTTTCCCACCACCAAGAGATCTGTGAAACGTTCGATTCGGAAGTGGCGCATAGAAAAATTCCACAATGAGGAGGAGCTGAGTACGTCCAGGCCTTACAAGAGGCTCTCCCTCATTTTGTCCAATCGCTCCAAGAACTTCAGTCACGCTCTGTTAACGCAAGAAATGAAGTCGAAAGAGCAGTGGACTCTTGGGAGAGTTTCGTTTCCTCCGTGGCTGACAAGATCATTGGGAGGAAACTAATTGTCTGCGGTAGAGCAGTTAATTGGTGGACCAATGAGATTAAACTCAAGATAGCTGAGAGACAAGCCCTCTATAAAGAGTGCTGCAATTTGGAAACCAACAGAGAATTGTGGGCGAGGTACTACCAGCTCCGTAAAGATATCAATCAGCTTGTTAGGTCTCAGAAGAAATTATACTGAGACAAGTTATATAGTGAAATAAACTCAAACCACCATGGTGGTAATGACAAGAAATTCTGGTTGGCCCTTCAACGTTTGTACAAGCCGAAAAACGGTCAGCAACTACAAGCGCTGAAGACTACTAAAGGTGCAGTGGTGACTTCATCGGTTGACATTGTCAAAACCTTTGAAACTCACTACAGTATCCTTGGCAGAACTTCTAGGTCTAACAGTGAGGGGTCTTCTGCTGAATGGAGGGACACAGTTGGAAAAACTGTTCCTATGATTCAAAACAGCCCTGATGAACTGGAGTATATTTCAATGGCTTATAATGCTCCCATTAGTTCTTCTGAGATTGTGAAAGTAATTGAACATTTAAATGGATATAAAGCTGGTGGACCTGATGGTATTGTCAACGAGCTTATCAAGCACGGTGGCGATCCCATGATAGAGGCCCTAGTTCTCCTCTTTAACCTTATCTGGAAGACTGAAATGATCCCCTTTCGCTGGTGACAGGGGGTCATTGTCAATCTATACAAGAAGGGTGACAGAGAAGAACCGGGGAACTACCGTGGCATCACGCTCCTCAATGCTGTTGGCAAGACATTCTGCAGAGTTATAAGTACTCGTCTCGAGGTTGATCTGGAGTCTAGAGGTTGTTTCCACGAAGGCCAAGCTGGGCTGTGTGGATCATATCTTCACTCTAAGCCAGATTATCCAGGGAAGGAAAAAAGAAGGGAAACCCACTTATGTTTTTTTCCTGGATGTCAAAAAGGCTTATGACACAGTGTGGAGAGATGGCCTATGGTTCCGCCTCTGGTCTTGTGGGATCAAGGGAAAGATGTGGAGAGTTGTCCACAACTTGTATGCTCACACCAAAAGCTGTGTCACTGTTAACGGACAGAAGTCCAACTTCTTTGACATAGACCAGGGTGTAGCTCAAGGATGTACTCTCTCCCCTCTGCTCTTCAATGTTTTCATCAATCAACTCCTCGAGGATGTGGAAAGTGAGGGATTTGGGCTAAGGGTGGGTGATACCACCATACCAGCCCTTATGTTTGCGGATGACTTCGCAGGCATAGGGGAGACTCCAACCAATCTCCAGGAGTTGATTGATTGCGCGAAGAGATACTTTGATCTTTGGGGGCTAGAGGCTAATGTCAGCAAATGTGCAGTGGTAGCATTCAACGACAGAGGAGAGGGAGGAAGTGGCAGTGGGGTAGCCAAGAGATCCCGGTCCTCCCTTCCTACACTTACCTGGGCGTTGAGTTTTCCTCCAATTGTAATTGGGATGCACATATCCAAAAAGTTGTTCAAACCGGCAAGGGCAAAGCTCTGGGGCTCACTAAATTTTTCCACTGCAGAGGGGTCAACTCTGAGGTTAAGAAAACCATGCTTTGTCGCGTTATTAGACCTGCCTTGGAGTACGGATCTGCTATATGGGTTGATAACTCCAACCAGGCTAAGTCTCTAGAATCCATTCAAGTGGGGGTGCTTAAGGAGTGTATGTCAGCATGCTCCAAAACAGCCAATGTGGCTGTTCGGGGTGAGTTTGGCATTCCATCCTTAAGCTCCCGACGAGATGAATTCAAGGTCAGATGGTGGGGTCAGCTGCAACATATGCCCAACACCAGATATCCTAAGTTAATCGACTCTATATCTTGGAAACAGGACCGCCCTGTCAAACAGGCTAAGTCCTGGCAGAAGAGATTGTACTCATAAGACGTTTGCCGTAGCCTTGTGGCCATTGACCCCGCGCCCAGTTTGAGCGGGAACAAAAGGAACAGAACCTACCTCCGTCAGGGGCTGACGTTGGTAGTAAGACTTACCTTCATATAAGGAATTAATCCGGGTTTTCCAGATATCCTCCAGAAAACCCTTCACACAAGCATCAATCTGCTGTGTGTGATTTGCCCAAAAACTAGGCCTCAGGAGGGCCTGGGCTTTTGGCTCAGCCTCGAGACTTTCAAAGTTGGTAAACAGGGGTACAGGCACAATTCCCTTGATAGAATTGAAGAGAGCTTCTCTTTGGTGAGAGAACCCCGGACAGTGTATCAGAAAATGAATACTGTCTTCAGATTGCCCACACAACGGACAATTGCACTCTCCCTTTCCTCTCTGCTTCTGCTTGCTGTTCAAAGGTAGGCTTCCTGCCCTGAGTTTAAATTTCAGTCTAGTCCCGAGAGTGGGTAGACCCTTGAGGTCATCCAAGATGTCCACCCCATGTCACTGACTGGAAACAAGTTCAGGGAAGTTCTCTGCCTAACTTCATTTTCATCAGACAATCTCATGGCAACAGACATGGCTTCAGACACTACAGCCTCTAAGTCAGATCTATCCAGCAGGGTCAAGACTTGCGGATCCAGGTCCAGGTCCTTGAGAATCTTTTCTACTCTCTTCTGCCAGGACTTAGCCTGTTTGACAGGGCGGTCCTGTTTCCAAGATATAGAGTCGATTAACTTAGGATATCTGGTGTTGGGCATATGTTGCAGCTGACCCCACCATCTGACCTTGAATTCATCTCGTCGGGAGCTTAAGGATGGAATGCCAAACTCACCCCGAACAGCCACATTGGCTGTTTTGGAGCATGCTGACATACACTCCTTAAGCACCCCCACTTGAATGGATTCTAGAGACTTAGCCTGGTTGGAGTTATCAACCCATATAGCAGATCCGTACTCCAAGGCAGGTCTAATAACGCGACAAAGCATGGTTTTCTTAACCTCAGAGTTGACCCCTCTGCAGTGGAAAAATTTAGTGAGCCCCAGAGCTTTGCCCTTGCCGGTTTGAACAACTTTTTGGATATGTGCATCCCAATTACAATTGGAGGAAAGCTCAACGCCCAGGTAAGTGTAGGAAGGGAGGACCGGGTTCTCTTGGCTACCCCACTGCCACTTAAGATCACTTCCTCCCTCTCCTCTGTCGTTGAATGCTACCACTGCACATTTGCTGACATTAGCCTCTAGCCCCCAAAGATCAAAGTATCTCTTCGCGCAATCAATCAACTCCTGGAGATTGGTTGGAGTCTCCCCTATGCCTGCAAAGTCATCCGCAAAGATAAGGGCTGGTATGGTGGTGTCTAAGAAGTTGGTCTATGTCAAAGAAGTTGGACTTCTGTTCGTTAACAGTGACACAGCTTTTGGTGTGAGCATACAAGTTGTGGACAACTCTCCACATCTTTCCCTTGATCCCACAAGACCAGAGGCGGAACCATAGGCCATCTCTCCACACTGTCATAAGCCTTTTTGACATCCAGGAAAAAACATAAGTGGGTTTCCCTTCTTTTTTCCTTCCCTGAATAATCTGGCTTAGAGTGAAGATATGATCCACACAGCCCGTGTTTCGCTGAAAGCCAGCTTGGCCTTCGGCCTGGCAGAAGAGAGTAGAAGAGATTCTCAAGGACCTGGATCCGCAGGCCTTGACCCTGCTGGATAAATCTGACTTAGAGGCTGTAGTTTCCTCAGCCATGTCTGTTGCCATGAGATTGTCTGATGAAAATGAAGTTAGGCAGAAAACTTCCCTGAACTTGTTTCCAGTCAGTGACATGGGGGAGGACATCTTGGATGACCTCAAGGGTCTACCCACTCTCGGCACTAGACTGAAATTTAAACTCAGGGCAGGAAGCCTACCTTTGAACAGCAAAAAGAAGCAGAGAGAAAAGGGAGAGTGCAATTGCCCGCTGTGTGGGCAATCTGAAGACAGTATTCACTTTCTGATACACTGTCCGGGGTTCTCTAACCAAAAAGACGCTCTCTTCAATTCTATCAAGGGAATTGTGCCTGTACCCCTGTTTAACAACTTTGAAAGTCTCGAGGCTGAGCCAAAAGCCCAGGCCCTCCTGAGGCCTAGTTTTTGGGCAAATCACACACAGCAGATTGATGCTTGTGTGAAGGGATTTCTAGAGGATATCTGGAAAACTCGGATTAATTCTTTATATGGAGGTAAGTCTTACTACCAATGTTAGCCCCTGACAGAGGTAGGTTCTGTCCCTTTTGTTCCCGCTCAAACTGGGCGCGGGGTCAATGGCCACAAGGCTACGGCAAACAACGTCTTATGAGTACAATCTCTCCCACCCACCCAGCTGATTGATGCTTGTGTTTAGGGATTTCTAGAGGATATCTGGTAAACCGGGATCAATGTATTATTTCAAGGTAAGTCTTACTACCGACGTCAGCCCCTGACAGAGGTAGGTTCTGTCCCTTTGTGTTCCGCTCAAACTGGGTGCAGAGTCAGTGGCCACAAGGCTACGGCAAACAACGTCTTATGAGTACATTCTCTCTCCCACCCTTGGCACTAGACTGAAATTTAAACTCAGGGCAGGAAGTCTACCTTTGAACAGCAAACAGAAGCAGAGGAAAGGGGGATCGCAAATGCCCGTTGTGTGGGCAACCTCAAGACAATATTCACTTTCTGATTCATTGTCCTGGGTACTCTCACTAGAGAGACATCCTCTTCAAATCCATCAAGGGAAGTGTGCCTGTACCTCTGTTTACCAACTTTGAAAGCCTCGAGGCTGAGCCAAAAGCCCAGGCCCTTTTGGGGCCTAGTTATTGGGCTAACCAGACACAGCAGATTGATGCTTTTGTAAAGGGTTTTCTAGAGGATATCAGGAAAACGCAGATCAATTGTCTGTTCCAAGGTATGTCGTACTACCTGTATCAGCCCCTCACAAAGGTAGTTTCTGTCCCTCTCTGTTCCGCTCAAACTGAGAGCGAGGTCAAAATGGCCACAAGGCTCTGGCAAACATCTTATGAGTACATTCTCTCTCTCTCTCTGCCTTTGTTCCGCCCAAACTGGGCATGGGGTCTATGGCCTCAAGGCTACTGCAAACGTCATCTGATGAGTACATTCTCTCCCTTTCTCTTGACTTAGGAGGCTACGGCAAACAACGTCTTATGAGTACAGTCTCTTGACTTAGGCGGTTTTGAGGACTGTGCAGGTGCATCCAAACGTTCCATGCATGCTCTTCACACCTATCTGTCCCCACTCCTTGTCATTCCGCCCTGTTATTCTGCCTGATTCTGCTCTTCTCGAACTGAAGGTAAGCTTGAGTCACTTTTTTGGTATCTAATTCCTGAGATGGTATTGGTTTTGACATGCTTAGGTTTGTTTATCTTATTTTGTGTTACACTTGCAGCTCATTTCTCATTTTGCACTTTAACTTCGAGCAAGGACAGTTCCCCAAAGGGTGGAGTGACTTGATGGCTAAGAGCTTGGGGGGAGGCCTTGTAAGTGAGAGATACATTGCATGTGGGAATTGGTTTGCAGCAAGAAAAAGAGTTCATGAAAGTCATAGGCCTGCCTCTGGGACTTGATGTCCTACATTCCAAATGCTGATTGGTGTCTGTGTTGTGTGAGTTAGGTTCCAGACGAAGCAAGGAGCAATGCATGGGTGTCATTTGATGGCAAGAAGCGGCAACAGCTGTGCAAGGGCGAGTCTATGCGAATCCAAATGAGTGAGCACCCAATGCCTACTGTGAACAAGTACGATCAAACTGATGATTGGTTTGGCAGCCTCTCCCGCTGCTTCGGCTGGAACCAGCGCATTGAGCAGCGTGCCATCTCAACCACAGATGCACCTGAAGTTATTTGGTAAAATGTGGGAGGCTAAAAGAAAGCCTTTCTTATACTGGGAGAAACACCCTTCATTGTTCATGTGCTTTCTATGAAAGCTCTGAAGAAACCTCAAAATAAGGACACAGGTACAAATATATCTCATCCACTCGAACTATAAGAGAACAGGGCAAACACAGTGCATGTTAACCCCTAAAGGACTAACCCCAATTTTTGGGTCCACCCTAAAAAAATTGACCCTTCCCAACTATATAATTTTTTTCTTGAGATTTCCTCAGGCCTTGTAAAACTGACCGTTGTAATACATTCCTACCTCCCTAGCTATGACCACAAAAAGTATGGATCAAATCGACCCGCCAGATTGCAAGACTATAATGTTGAAAGTTGGGCCAAAAACTCATTTCCTATTTACAACGTGGTAAAAAACACAGCTTTTCTTATCGAATTTCTCAGCTGTGAATTTGTTTGGCATGACACAAACCATAATGTTGTACCCTGCCAGGTAAGACACCTGCCCTGAAAATTTCAGCTTTTTCTGACATGTTCTCATGTGGGCTGCTTTGTATGGGGGGTCAAATTTCCCAATTTCAAAGGGGCAAGCACAAAACCGTATTAGAAAATTCGGCGAAAAGATATGAACCATTCGGTTGTACTGTCGCGGGCAGGTTTGTGAAAGTATAAAAAAAATGTCACTCCAATCAGAGCTTTCCTTCATGTGATTTTTTCCCCTGCCCATGACTTCTCCATGTGCACCTATGTTTGCCTATACTTTTTGGCCAGTAGGCCCAAGGTATGTGGGTTTTGGTGGGGGTGCCTGTGCCTACCCGCCCCTTCATTTCATAGGCGTCCAGGGAATGGAGGCGCTTTAGGGTGGAGGGGGTGCAATAAAGGGTGTTGGCACCCTGTGCAGGTGGGGGGGGTGTGTGGAATTTCTCCCTAACCTGACCCTAGTTGACACATAGGACGGATGGCAGGTTAGTTGCCCAAAATTGGGCTGAAAACCAGGAGTATGGCAGACTCTAGGTATTCCACGTGGCTGGGCCAGGCCCAATGACGAATTGGGAAACGCCACCTCATAGCTGACTTGATGACCTATCCAATGAGCCTAAACATGCCCAAATCAGGCTTAACCCCAGTGATAACCAGATACTTTTCTAAACTTAACCGACCCAAATTGGGTCGGTTCGTCCTTTAGGGGTTAACTGCTTTACGGATATCGACATATAATGCCCTATAAAAGGGTGAACATTTTCATATTTTAGTAACGAGGTTGATACGTCCCTCAGCAATTTTTCATGGTTGCAAGTGGGAACATTGTCGCTAAACCTCTTCGTAGAGCTAATCAAAAGTATGAAAAGAACTGTACTAAACTAGTCCAGACTTGTTCATTTTTTATGTTGGAGTGCCCCGCTTTAATATGTAAGCAAAACAACGTGGGAAAAGGTTTTCTTGGCTGGAGACAGCGGTTTGATGATCTTGAGCTTATGCTAAACCCTAAACCATAAGCTTGTGTTAACCTCATTGCAACATACATTGATTTCATAGATGCCAAAGTACGAATGCACATGAATGTACAGTGAAGTAGCAAGAGCAAGACATGCAGTGAAAGCCATTTCCAAAATGTGGAGTTCAATCTTGAATAGTGGTGTACATATTTATGTTAGGAATCTAGAATGGTTTTGTGCTCCAGAAGGATAGCCGATCATGTGGCGGAATGAGCCAGTGACGAGATTTGGCTAGTGGAATCTAGATGGAGAGCGCCCGTCGGTAGCAATGTGGAAATGTCTAAATACACGTTCCATCCGGCAATATGAAACACAAAATAAACCGTGGCCCATCTCCATTCGAACTTGTTCACACTACTTATGATAAGAAAAAGATGTCTTTGTTCTCCTATTTAGTGTCACATTTGGGTTTCTACATGTCACTTACGATGTAAATGTTGGTTGTTGTTAAATATGTGGAGTGTGGAAAGGTCCAGTTATTTTTTAGTATTAGACACATTTCATGGTGCCTTGTACAAGAAAAAGAAGACCTTCCAAATTAGGGCAATGGGGCTCTTTATTTGCAGTGTGCATTGCACATTGCAAACTCATAGTGGCATATTGTACCATGATCACCTTTTGTTTATCTTGGGCACAAATGGAAGTTGTGCTCCATTCAAAAAGATGCAAGAGGAACACAAATTACGTCAAATCTGAGTACCCATTACCTAACTTACAAAATGCCAATGATGTGAGGTGAAAATACCATAAACCAAGAAAATAAGGAGTTTTGCATATTAGAAATACAAGTTGGTGGAAGGACCTACTTTAGGGTTTAGGGTTTAGGGTTACAAGGGTGTTCCCGAGCATTTTGACATTTTTTTTGGAGTTGAAAATTTTCCTACCCCCCATTTCTGGGATCTACGATTCCAATGGTGCATTCGGAATGCTCTGCAAGTTCTTAGATTTCGTGATATGGTGAATGAAAAGTGTTAAATGTGAAATCTGACTTTTTGCATGATGACATGTGAGGTATTGATTGATTGCACGTTGTAGAGAATTTCATGTGGATTCCGGAATTGTATTGCATGTCTTGATCGGATTTCGTATGCATGAGTTATGAACGGCTGAAGTTTCTATGTTTGAAACTTCATCCGTTGATAACTCATTGCATACGGAATCTAATCTTCATATGCAATATCATTTCGGAATGTTACTTGAGGCCTCTACGACGTTGAATACTTTGTGTATGATTTATTGATGAAATTTTGAAAGATCAGATTTCATCCATCCATTAAGTATGTGTTTAGGGTTTAGGGTAAACTTGGGTGTTTAGAAACAAAGCAGCATGAAAAATAACGAGAAATTTCTGCAAAACTTTCGGCCCAGATCGATGAGAGACTGAGGAAGTGGAGAAAAAGCAGAGAAAAAGCAGAGAAGGTGCTTGGGTTGGTTATAGAAAAAGCAAAGATCACCCAACATGGAATCTGAATTCCAAGAAGCATATGTAGGAGAGAAATGTAAGAGAGAAATGTAGAGGGAGATGGAAAGTGAAGTGTAAACTAAAAAATAACTGTTCTCAAACCACATTAGAATACTTTATAAGGATAGTAGTCTAACTCCGAGTTGCTTAGCAACAAAGGTGAAAGAATACAAAAGTACAAAAAACATAAAGAAACACAAGGCGAAGGCATGAAAAAGTACCACAGTTTGTTTCAAACGGAAGCTCGTACTCATGAGGGTTTAGGTTTTAGGTTCTAATAGGGTTAAGGGTTCAGGGTTTAGGGTCCAGCATACAGTTAGTTTTCCTTCTAGGTACAATATGTAAGTTATGATGTGGCAAGTCTTTTGCATCTTCAATGGGACTAATTCTCTCGCCCCTACGTAGAGTTTAGGGTTTAGGGTTTAGGGTTACAAGGGTATCCTAGGGGTTTTTGACTTTCTATTTGAAGTTTTGACTTGACTTACCCCCCATTTTCGAGTATTGCGAATGCAACGGTGTAGTTAAAAACCCCTACAAATGCTTACATTGTGAGATATGGACATACGAAAATGGTTGACTGAGAAATCTGACTTTTCTATTTGAGGTGAGATGGAGGTTTCATGGGTGCCACATTGTAGAGGATGTTATATAGATTCCATAATGATTTTGTTTTTGTCCATCGGGGTTGGTATGCATGAGTTATTATTGGATAAAGTTGTAGTTTTGAAATTTTCATCTGTGAGTAAAGCTTGTGCGTGGAACTAGATTGCTCTTGAAGGAGTTCAAGGATTAGGGTTTAGGGTTTAAGAACAAAATGGAGGCATGTTACAACATGAAATTCGAAAAAAATCGAACATTTTTTTGGAGGGGGCCGAGTCGGTTGACCAGACTGTCGGTGAATAATAACTAATAGGGTTTAGGGTTTAGGGTTACAAGGGTGTCCTAAGGGTTTAGGGTTTGGGTTTACAAAGGTGTTCCAAAGCATTTTGACATCATTTAGGGTTTAGGGTTTAGGGTTAGGTTTACAAGGGTGTTCCATAGCATTTTGACATTATTTTTTGGACTTCAAATTTTTTTTACCCCCCCATTTTTGGGATCTACGATTCCTATGGTATATTCTACAAGTTCTTAGATTTTTAGATATGAGTGGATGAAAAATGCTAAATGTGAAACCTGACTTTTTCTTTTTCTTTTATTTGAGGCCATATGAAGGATGGATTGATTGACTGTCGTAGAGAATGTCATATGGATTCTGAAATGGTTTTGCTTGTATTGATCGGATCTCGTATGCATGAGTTATGAGCGGATGAAGTTCCTGTGTTTTGGATTTCATCCGTTGATAACGCATGCATACGAAATCCAATCTTCACGTGTAATATCATTTTGGATTGCTATTTGAGGTGTCTGCAATGTGAAACTCGATAGCCATACGCTAGTACTGGTGTTCGTGGCCACCTAATTCCCAAAAGAAACTTAAAGAAAACTCGACAAAGAAAAGTATATGAGTAAAGGTGACTGCAAGCAGTGATTGTTAACAATCCGCCTCAGTTAGAGATCCGGGGAAACAAAACTCGTTCCGAGCTGGGTAATGAAACAATGGACACATGAGCCTACAGAACATCTTAAAATGAAAGTGAGGAAATGATCAGTGAAGCGAATCAATAAGTTGAAGGCTGGTTGCGTTCAGATTGCAGCTCCCTTACCTTGGATCTGTACAGACTTCTCGGATAGGTGCCCTTTGCAGGTTGAGATACAGTCCATGACTGGGGGTCTCTCCGTAATTTGAGGGGACCCATGAGTTTGTTATCCACGAGCAAGTTCGGCCTGTTGCTAGCCGGTGGTACCGTGGTCGTGTCTCTTCTTCTTGAGCAGATAGAAAAATTAATTTTGGTGCTCGTTTGTCTTATTAGGAAGGCGAGAAGAGGACGTTGGCATCGGGAGAGCGTGAGTTGGGAGGGGCGTTGAACATGAGCATCTGAAAGTTGAAAAGACAAAGTCTAATTTTAAGCAAAGGGGTTGGTACTGATGACGTTGACTCTCAAAAGCCACGTTCATCTCTGGGCTGACGTGCTCAAACACAGCTATGAAGAACAAGTGTCGCTCCAGAATGCGAAAGGATTTTTTACGAAGAAGGTTGTTAACTGTATTCCATCATCTTTGTTGATGCATATGGGCTACTTGTGGCGTCTGGATTATTATCATTGAAGCATGTTCTCATGGGGCCCTATGCTCTACTATCTTGATTCTGCAGAAGCAAATCTCGCTCAGCTCTATTAAGGTGTAAAGAGTAAATTTATGCCACGTTCGTTTCCTGAATTTGGAAGTTGTGCTAGATTTATCCAATTGATTGTACATCTCATATGTTGCTATCTCTCTATATGGAGGGTGTACTACAGGACTTGGAGAATGTCACTGATGATGTACGGAATCAGCTTGTTGCGCTTGCCCGAACAGCAAGTTCACAATTAAATCCGTTACATGCCTTCCCGCAGACGTCGACGGTAATATCTTCTTTGAGTTCCCTCCTCGAACGGACTATTTGAGGGCGTCCGGAATGTTGATAGATATGGATAGGAAACATGATGGTCATCCTTGGTGCGTCACCAAAACCACCAGCATGAAGATGCTCGATGGTGTGCGGGTGCGCTAGGTGGTTTGTGCGGGCGCGTTGCGGTGATTCTCCCCAACTTGCTTCCACTTTAAATCCAGAGGTCACAGGAACAAGACGGATTGGACAAGCACAACTCATCAACCATTTCGAGCTCAGGAGAAGGTTCCAAACTCCACATTTAAGTGTGCACATTGCAAAGAACCACCACATTGCATGTCTGTTTATAATGCCAAGCAGTTCTATGTGTTGCACCGTTTCCCTGACCTCACACGAGCTTGCATACACGTTGGTCCCCATTGTCACAAATTGGCGAGGGGTAACTCGCGGGAGGCTGCCCACGAGGCAGAGTAGCTCGTTCAGGAGGAGGTTAAGTTGAGACCTGGTGCCAAACCCAAACAGATACAACTGCAGACCGCCCATAAGATGGCATTGGTCAGAATTACATCGGAAGACGGCTCCGACAGAGTTCCTCTCGATGAGAAGGAAATGGAGGCATTGCTGGAGTCAGTGTCCCACGTCTGTTCACTGAATGTCCGAAACCACATTGTCTCTTGCAAACAGAGAATTGGGCGTGGCTCGAATATGCACTCCATTCTGGAGGTGAAGCGACGATGTGGATATGACTACATTCATGGAAATAGATTTCCAGGACAAATGACTGAGGCAGATCGTTGTTTCGTATTCAAAATGTCCACGTGTGGGCCTGGCAGCGGCGTCGAACTAGTCCACCGGATAACGAGTGGGGACTTATCAAACAGTTGGGTCATGTTCGACCATATCCAGCGAATTACAAATCACCAGTGGGTGACAATGGGTGCACATGTCTACGACACCCACTGCAGGATGCTAATGACAATTGCTATTTGTGAGATGAAAGGAGATGACACACAATCGGAGATGCTTCTTTGGCAGGGAATAAATGCCATGTGGGTATGCACGTACGCATTTTCAGTGACCCTGCAAGGCACACTCTCCAGTTCAGTCCACGAAAGCACGGAAACAAAACAGATTGGAAACCAAAATGCGGCACCGCATTTCGGACGTGGTTGGGAGGGTATGAGTATCTTACGAGTTGAGGTCCGCCATGGCATTCTTGAGCAGGGAGGAATCTGCGGCCTTCACCTTGAGGATGACACACTCCACCATGTAATGCCAGCCAATGTGCTTGGCATGGTTCTGCTTGATGTACTCCCACCAGACGAGAAGTCGGTGATTCCCGTCCCACACAAAGAACATTTTACCCGACATATGGCCGAAGTCGGGATCACCCTTCAAGGTTGCCTCGAATTCGTCGTTGCGAGTGTGCCAGTTGGTATCCCATGTTGACAATTCCTCCACAGTGGGTCCACGAGATTCGCCGTCCTCATTCTCAAGGGAAACGTAGAAGGCTGGCGAACCTAGACGGTACCCTTCTCGAAATGCGAACTTGAGCTTATCCACATCTCCGGGAAGTGCCTGCCTGACGATGGGAAGGGAGACCATGCGACAGAGTGGGATTCGAAGAGTCTGCTGGAATACCCTGCTGCCCAGAACTCTGCCAATGCTACTATGTGTCTCCTCCAACATTGTATCCGCTGCACTTTGGAATTCCTCCGGAGACATTTCTGCTGGTGGCGGCAGGGGGTGAGCAGCTTGAGCATCCCCAACTGGAGCTGCACTCTGGGGAATCTTTGCGGACAATTGTGCAATTGCAGAGGCCTCCTTCGGGCCTTCAGTGGTCAGGTCTTCCTCAACTGTGGTCATGTCTTGCTGGGAACGTTGAGAGGCAGCACCCTCCTCCGGTACCAGAGCGACGGTCGATCCCATTGGCTTCGCTGCAGCAGGTTGGAAATCAAGCAGGAACTGGGCTTCAGCTCGTGGAATCGGTTTTGCGGGAGACTGCTCCGCCCTCCCCCTGATTGCCTTGTGCTTCCTCATTCTTGCAGGTGAAGGTGTCTGCTGCAATTGAATCTGCTTCATTCGCCTGGGTGGGGGGGAAACGGCCTGGTCCGGTTCAGAAACAAGTTGAAGGACGGGCTGCTTCTTCTTCGTCTTTGCTGGAGAAGGGCTAGACCCCTGCTGGCAATTCTCCATGACCTTTGAAGGCGAGTCGCTCTCTGGGGCTTTGAACTGCAAAGACTTGGCCTTGGAAGCCGTGTCCTTGAAACGCACAGGGCTAGGACCGGGAGGAAGACCCGTGCTCGTGGATCGGCTGGGTGTGCGTGCTGTAGCTAGCTCCACGCTCTCTGCCTGCGGCTCTTCGGATTCCTGCGATCTCTCCAGCACGTCCACCTTTCCGGTTAGGCATGCAAACATCTTCTGCAATCAAGTCTCCTAGCATACAGTCTAAGAATTGCAGAAGAAAAATGAGGCGGGTTTTGGTGCACGATCAGCTGGCGAATCCCGAGCTCTCACTGGTGGCTGGGTTGCCTGTGTGGCCTGCTGCTGCGAGATGGCAATCTCCTCCTGTAGACGCATCTGCTTCCTCCCCTTCGGCATTGGCCTACGTCCGAAGTACAATTTTCGGAGCTTGCGACGATGTCTCTTCTCTGGTGCACGCACTGCCTCCCTCTCAAGTTCGAGCATAAGAAGAACAGAGACAGGGAAAAGGGGCGAAGAGTGCAGATAGAAAGGGCGCGAGAGGGGTGACTGAGGAGACACGACAAAAGCAGATGAAACGGCGGTGATGCAGCACTTGGGTTCGAAAGGGTTGGCACCGCATTTCGGCCAGGGTCAGACCTTAATACTCTACAGAACGGAAATGCGGTACCGCATTTCCGTTCTGACTGAAAATCGTCAACAGCGGGAACAGAAATGCGTCGCAACTTCTGACATTCTAGAACGGAAATGCGGCGCCGCATTTCCGTTTTGTATATGAGGCCTGGAGCTGTGGGACGGAAATGCGGTGCCGCATTTACATCCATGTGAGACCTTCAAACTTTCCAGACCGGAAATGCGGCACCGCATTTCCGTTCAGCTGAGACCTCTATACTTTCCCGAACGGAAATATGGCACGGCATTTCCGTTCATCAACTAAGGTATGTGAAGGGGGAACGAAAATGCGGTACCGTATTTCCGTTCAACAACTAAGGTATGTGAAGGTGGAACGGAAATGCGGTGCCGCATTTTCTTCCAAGAAGCACGGATGTGTAGCTTCATGATGGTACTTAACGGAAATGCGGCGCCGCATTCGCATTTTCACTCCAACTCCAAATTTGAACACGTGGAGCAACGGAATTGCGGCACATGTCTGCACTCTATCTGACTGAAGTGGCATGAGGCGGCGCGGCCTCATGAGTTGTGGAATTACACCGGAGTCTCTTTAGGAACACGTAGTACAGATGCTTGCAAGGGCAGTATGATGCCCCCTTGTTCGCCATGATCTAAAAGTCGGTGCAATTGCAGGTGGGTAATTCTGAAATGGTGATGGTGTACACCTCATTGCGAACTGCTGAGCCTGCCGTGGCCATCTGATACACACGCCCAAAGCCTGGTGGGGGCACTTCTGTCAAGCTTTGGATTGTACAGTTCATCCGAAGTGCATTCCCCATCCTCGTGTCGTTCACTTTTGAGGGAGGTCGCCGCCTCTTCGGTTTCCCCCAACGGTGTGTAGGATGCTTAGAGTTGTCGGGTCCCATTGTTCTTGCTCTCACAGGGGTCGGTGGTGGAGGCTGTGGAAGCGGAAATGGTTGTCTGGGGACGTCAGTGCGCTGCACCATCCGAAATCCTGCGGCGGTAAGGGCGTCGGCCTCAACCTGACTCAGATCGCAGCCTGGTTCCACCGGCCACACCGGGGGAGCCTCTGGCATTGTTTGTATGCCGTACTTGGGCTTTCCATACACGTAAGTCATAATGTCGTGCCTGCAGAACCAGAACTGGGTGGTTGTCGCCTCCGCAAACTTTGCATGGACAAATCTTCCTGTAAAAGTAGGAGCAGGGACAGCACCATCTGGATTCCTCCTTATCGTCTCTAAACAACGTTGCCGTGTATCCACTCAAATTGCGGAACACCTGCCTCGAAACGACGGCTTTGTGCGAGCAATTCTCCACTGTGACGCAGACACCATCGTCTCCACAATGGCTTGGCCATACTGCATAACAGCGAGCGGAATCTGGGGCAAGTGAGCGGTGGGAATTTCTCGCACGGATTCCCCGCTTGAAGGCGATGGCGATCTGGAATTTCTTGGGCTTCCACTGCTGGAAGACACATTGTGCGGCAACATGACGGGCCCTCGAGGTGCTGTCCGAATGTTCCTGTCGGATCTCCAGGAATCTTCTTCGCACCCGGGTTCCTCTTCAATCCTCCGCCTCACAGGGCGAGTACGGACGTCCCCCTCTAGGTGTTCACCTCTGCGGTGCAGAGGCGTCCCTTTGATCTTCTCTCGCAATGCTGTCGTCCATTTCAGTGGATTCTTCGACCTCGAAGCTGTTCGCACCAACAATTCCTCCCTGTCCGGCCCAAAGCCCCATTGTTTCCCGCTCAGGAACTTATAGTACGTGGCTTGCTGCATGATTGCTCTGTCGATGTCCTCCGTTGTGGCCATCACTACGTCCACCAGATGTGGGCAGAAGACGCTCGCCAGGAGGAGTGCACTGATTCTGCCATATTCGTGTTCGGCATGTCCGTGTCGGAATCCAAGCACCGCTCCTACAAGGACACAGACAATGGTGAGGAACCAATGGAAAGGTCCGTAATACAAAGACAATTGCACGAAAATGACAGGATCATACCTCCCGCATGTTCTGTCTGAACTGTCGATACCAGAAATGCCACCACCCCAACCAGCTGTGCAAGGCTCCCAGATTGGTTGTCTCCACTGCACCTGACGTGTTCCACCAAGCCTCGATGATAGCAAACTTAACCTCCGCGTCATCAAATGTGGGTGCATCCTTCCACGCCGTACAAAGGACACGGTGTTCAGCCTGGAATGAGCTAGCAACAAATTTGGTAGTGTAGTGGGATAGACTCTGCATCCAATGGAATCCACAGGATCTCTCTTTCCCCTCCATTGGCACATTGGGGTCCTCACCGTACACACGCCGCACCGCTGCCCAGTTGGCCTGAGCGTTGTCTGCCATGAATCCCCTGAAATTGGGCTCTGGCAATCTCGCCTTTGCCATCTGCTCGTTTATGCCCTCCCACAAATGCATCTCCGACTGTGTGTCCTCCCCTTTCATCTCGCAGATTGCAATTGTCATGAGCCTCTTGGAGTGATAGTCATAAACATGCGCACCCATAGTCACCCACTGATGGTTTGTAATTCGCTTGATGTGATCAAGCATCACCCAAGCATTCGACAGGTTTCCAGTTGTCATGCGAGTGACCAAGTCGACTCCACTCCCAGGCCCACACGTCGACATTTTAAAAATGTAACAACGATCGGATTCGCTTCCTTGCCTTGGAAACCTGCTACCTTGGATGTAGTCATATCCAGTCATTCGTTTCACCTCCAGGATTGAGTGCATGTCCGACCCCCGGCCGAACTCCTGCTTGCAAGATACGGATGTGATTCCGCACATTCGGACTACAAACGTGCGAGACGGACTCCAACAGGTCAAGCATCTCCTGTTCGTTCAAGGGCACTCGGTCGGAACCATCTTCAGACATGATTTTTCCAAGAGCAATCTTGTGGGCTGCCTTCAGCTGAATCTGCTTTGGTCTTGCTCCGGGGCTCAATTTCACCTCCTCTTTTATGATGTCGTGTGCTTCCTGCACAGCCTCACGCATGTTGCCTCTCGCCAAGGGGTGGCAGTGGACCCCAACGTGTATGCAAGCTCTAGTCAAGTCCGGGAGCAAATGGATAACGTAATATTGCTTGGCTCTGCACATGGACATGCACGTCGGTGGTTCTTTGCAATGTGCGCACTTGAAAGTACCCACAGGAGCTTGGCTGGAGACAATGAAAGGATGATGCGTTGTGCCAGTCCAATCCGTCTCGTTTCTCCGCCCTCCTTTGGAAAGAAAGTGGAAGCAGGCGGGATTCAGGCATCTCAGCTTCCCCGCACAGAGGACGTATCGTACACGAACACCATCAACAATTTTTGTGCTACTGGTCTTCGTCACACACCAGGGGTGTCCGTCATGCTTCCGATCCATGTCTGTTAACATCCCTAAGGCTTTGTTTGAGGAAGTGACAGGTGGAAACTCGAAGATGACATTGCCATCGACTTCGGGAGGCAGATACGTTACCTTCCTGACCGGAAATTTGGCATAGTCGAGAGCAGCCAGCTCGGAGCGAGAACCATCGAGGTGATGTTGCCGTAGGAGCTGCACAATGGACCGGGTTGGAGTTAGGCTCGAGAGTACATGCGTAGCACCTGCAGAGACGTCCATGTCGGATTTGAACGACCGTGTGGAGGACATGGGGACCTCAATGCACTCATCTTCATTGTCGGAAATGTCGAATATGTCCACACGAGAAGCTATGGAGGGTCTTGACGGTCCAGGTCGGGAATGATTATCGTTGCATACCTCTGTGTTGGCAGTGGCCACCTCTCGGTTTCCGGACTCCTTTGTGGATGGTGTGGGCAGCGACTGATTCGGAAAGGGAATGGGCATTCCCACAGCTCGGTAGAGGATGGTGTCTGATGGGGGTACGTGCCATTCGATTCCGCAACCTCCGTCGTTACCTAGCACGACAATGGTCTCGTCAACCTGTCCAGGAACATCCTTCCTTTCTTCTTCCAAGTAAACTATGCCCGGTTTGAGCTTGAATTTAGAACAAAGGTAAGTTTCAGTCACTCTGCAAAGTCCTCCCTCGTTTGGGATCCAGGCTCTCCCAAGTTGCGGAGGACAGCAAACTATAGCGTAGGAATTCGGAGCCATCGAAGACCGCACGAAGTTGGCAAGTGCGAGGTTCAGTATAGCGACAGACGAAGGCTCACAGGCACCATGCGGAGTCCATCGACGATTGGAAGTCGCACATTGAAGTGGAAAGTATAGTTTCAAGCTACATGCATGAAGGTGGGAGGTGTGATTCCATAGCCAGTAAGTTAGACAATGAAGGCCGAATCGGCGACGAAATAACATCTCCTGACAGTTTCTCCTGAGGGTGGATCCAGCAGTATTCTCGGTAAGGACAGGAGCGTTTGCACTGACAAGTGCCAGGACTGTTAGTTAAAACGGTCAGACAACCTAGTTGTGCTCATCAAGACTGGCCGCAATTATGTTGTTTCGGAAAAATGCAACCCATTCAGGTTCAACATGAGGAAATGAGGTTTCAGATTTCCGTCCGGAGTGATTCTTTTGATTGCTGCGTATTGCGTCTTGGTCATGCACCAGGGCGATGGAAATTTGGCACCGAGTTTCCGTCCGGGGGAAACCTTTACACTCTCCAGATCCGAAATGCGGTAAGGCATTTCCATCCAGCAAGCACAGTATGTGAAGGTGGAACGGAAATGCGGTACCGCATTTCCGTTCCGATTGAGAATCATGAACAAAGGGAACAGAAATGCAGCACCGCATTTCC